>CM045565.1:3066038-3660296 GCA_024721245.1 Mitragyna speciosa
AGGGGGGTCTCACCCTAAAGGATTGCATTTCATGATTAGGCCTACCCTTGCATAATAGGGCACCTCCTAGGACATGCACCGAATTATTTATATACTTACTAACTTTAATCTTTTTCCTTTTTCTTTGTGATAATAAAATTGACAGTGACAATGACGATGGGGCGACTAAACCTTTCTTCTTTCTGGTGTACATTTCAGGTACTTGTAAAACATAGCTTCTTTTCACCGAAGCCCCATTCGTACACGGTCCCGTACTAGACAGCTACATATAAACATGAGTGCTCCCACTGAATCATTCGAGGGACCTGCCGGGAATCAGTCTTCAGAGTTAACGGCGTTGAGGGCTCAGATGGATGAAATGTTGGCCAAGATGAATAATATGACTCATGAAGTGTCTTCCCATAGTCAGATCATTGCCCACTTCATCAGTAACATGAACAACAACGGCTCTACTTCTGCTGCACCGGTCATTCGAGAACCTCCACAATCCCAATCTGATGTGAGCGGAAATGCCCCGGATGCGAATAACAATGTCTCAGCTATTCCAGTACAAACCCCACTCCTCAATACCCAAAATACTCAGATGGCTCCTCCACCCCCAAACACTCAAAACCCTCAAATGACTGTTCCAATCCCACCCAGTCCTAGACACACCCAAAACACTCTGAACCAACCACAATATGCACAACAAGCCAACCATTTCCCTCTGAACACTCAACCACTACCGAACCTCAACACACATCAATTTGTGCTAGACCCGGGGTATCAAGTAGGAGTGGATGTGGAGCCGTATAACAGGGATGAGAATCCAGGCATGACAGAAAAGGCCCTGTTGCGAAGATTGGAGAGATTCGATGATTTCATCAAGAGAAGCCAGGGATTGGATCGGATACGGCGGTTTGAGTTACGATGATTTCTGTATGTTCCCTGATACTCAACTGCCTCCAAAGTTTAAGGTGCCAGAATTTTCTAAATACAACGGTGCTGGCGACCCTGTTGTGCACCTTAAGATGTTCTGCAACAAGTTGGGCAAGCCGACCGGGGATGAGAAATTGCCGATGAGGCTATTTGGAGAGAGTTTGGAGAAGGATGCATTAGAATGGTATTTGAAGTTGGATTTTTCAAAGATCCGAAACTGGACCGACCTCTCCCGAGCATTTATCAAACAGTATGAGTTCAACTGTGATTTGGTGCCGGATAGATTCTCACTGGTAGAATTGAAGAAAAAGCCCTCAGAAAGTTATGTAGCTTATGGGCAGCGTTGGCGGAGTGTGGCAGCTAAAGTAAATCCGCCAATTGATGAGAACGAAATGGTAAAATTATTTATCGATGCCCAAGACCCACCTTACTACCAGGCCATCGTAGGCTCAATTGGAAAGACCTTCGCCCAGGTTATTGAGCAAGCAGAAGCTATTGAGAGAGGGGTGAAGAAGGGAAAGGTAGTAGACATGGCTGCTGTGAAGTTGCAAGTTGAATCGTTGCAAAATGGCAATAATCTGAAGAAAGCAATTGGGAAAAAGCCTGAGAAAAGAGAAGAAGAAATATCTTTTGTGATAAATCAAGGCCCAAATTTCAACCCCAGGTTCCAAAACAAGCCAAATTACCATTCTCAATACCCACGATTCCCTCAGTTGGCACATCCCTCACCTACTTATCCCCAGTACCCTCAACCTGTTTTCAATACCCAAGCCCAACCAGTAAATGCCCAACCATTTTATCCAAACACTCAACCCATGTTTCAGAACCCTCGACCCACACAAAATAACTTTCGCCCACCCGTGCAAAACCGCCCGAGACCTATTTACCCTAACAACTATACTACACCCAATCAGCCCCCAAATACAACCGGTCCAGCCAACCCCCCGCAAAGACGGCCTAGGGCTTTCACTCCCCTTGGTCGTCCTCTAGACCAGATATATGACCAACTGAGAGCAGCGGGCAAAGTTGGCACCATACCTCAGAAAACTTTTCCTAACGGGTTACCCCACGACTATGATCACCAAGCCGTCTGTGCTTACCATTCGGGAGGTCGTGGGCACCCCACAGCTAACTGTTGGGCTTTGAAGCACAAAATTCAGGATATGATTGACGATGGAGAGATAGTATTGAGAAGAGGGAGAGGGCAGGCCCCAAATGTGGATAACAATCCTTTGCCTCAGCACGGGTCTACTGTTGGAATGATTACTTCAGATGAAATGCTTGGTGACCCTTCTGAAATGATAGTTACAATTGAAGAGACGGTGGGTGTTACTGATAGAGATGACAGGCGAGCTAGAATGACGATGTCAGGAAAAGACTTCATGAGTCATTATATGGATGACATTTTGGCAGGAAAGTTGGCATCACCTGTAACCCAACCAAAAGAACCAGGTTATGTTAAAAGAAACCTTGTCTGCCGCCAACTCATCAGCCCAGCCATTTGTCCTAGATGTTGTGCCGTTTGAGTTAGAGATTCCAGAACCAGAAATCATTGATGTGCCTGAACAAATGCTCGTTAAGGATTTGCAGAGGGTTCCATGGAATTACGAAGATTCTGAATTGAATAATGATGTCTCCGCAATTCTAAGATCAGGAAGAGTGATGGCCGAACCAGAGATTATTATTCCAGCAAAAGGAAAAGAGAGCACACTACCCCCTAAACAGCCAGTTGATGAGAAGGAAGCGGAAGAATTCTTGAAGATTTTGAAAAAAAGTGAGTACAAGGTGGTGGAACAGTTGAGCCGCATGCCAGCACAAATTTCAATTCTAAATCTTTTGTTGACATCTGAGCTGCATCGAGAGGCTCTTTTAAAAGTTTTGAATGAGTCTCATGTTCCCACGGACATTCCCACTGAGAAGCTAGCCGGGATAGTAGGGAATGTTTTGGCATCTAATCAGATCGCCTTTTCTGAAGATGAATTGACTCCTGAAGGGAAGGGGCATAACAAGGCTTTATACATTTCTGTGAGGTGCAATGGAAGATACTTGCCTAGGGTTTTGATTGACAACGGATCTGCACTGAACATCTGCCCATGGAACACTCTACAAAAGCTAGGATATTCACGGTCACAAGTTCGCCAATCACTGACCGTTGTTAGAGGGTTCGATGGCTCGAGGAAGGAGACTATAGGAGAGATTGATTTAGTGCTCGAGATGGGTCCAGCTCAATATCAGGTTACCTGCCAGGTCATGGATTTTTCCGGCATATACAATGTTTTGTTAGGGCGGCCGTGGATTCATTCTTCTGGATCAGTACCGTCATCTCTGCATCAAATGGTAAAATTCATTATGGATGATAGACTGATCACTATTTTTGCGGAAGATGATTGCACTATGATGGTGAATCGGGGGCATGCTGAAGAGGCGAAGGATAAGCTATCACTTGATCGGGGATTTCAGTGCTTCAGATATTGTATCTGTCAATTGGATTCCGGAAGGAAAGCCACCTGTGGAGCCCTTATTGCCTAATGCGAGTATCATGATAGCTAAGGAACTGATCAGGGCAGACTACCGGCCAGGAAAGGGTATTGGAAAGATGCTGCAGGGAATTACGGAACCTATTCAACTAATGGAACAGAAAAATACCTTTGGGCTTGGTTTTCCACCCAACAGGTAAGGATTTGAAGGAGATGAAGGAGAGAAAAAGGGCTGAAAAGGAAGGAAGGCAGGTCTCACTCTATGTTCCTCCATTGTATCACAGTTTTTCAAGGGCATCCAAGGTTGTTATTTCTGAAATATGCAATGAGGATTATGATGTTGAAGAGGGGATGAGCCGTCTTTTCATTGGAATGACTGGTACAGAAGAATCGTCTGATGCTACTGACTTTGAGGAAATCGAGAAAGAGTCATTGAACAATTGGACATCTGATTATCTCCCTGTTCGGAGGGAGTTTCGGTAAATTTGGGATTGTCTTTTGTTCAAAATTCATTTCTAGATGGAGCCCTGAAATGAATTACTTTCTCAAAGTTTGTTTTAGTGTTAGGCTCTGACTTTATCGCATTAGCTTTTGAAAGAAACTATTCTCAATTTCTTTTGTTATATCGAGAAAGTTTTTTTGTCTAAAATATTGAAATGCTGTCTATCTTTGCTCAAAGGCTAATGCTAGCTTATGATTGTAAACATCTTCTTTTGAAAATGCAAGTTTTCATTCAAAAGTTGTCTATTTGTGTTTATTTATTTATGTTTGCATGTTTTGTTTCATTTTCAGATGGCCGAAAATAACTGTCTATGATCCTTTGGATGTCACTTTGTTTGAAACTGACAAGTTCAACTTCGATATCTCTCTAAATTCAGAAATAATGCAAACCGTTAATGAGAGTGAGAGCGATATCGAAGAAGATTATGACTCTGTATCTTAAGAATCTGGAACAATACGAAGAAAAACCCAAGCCTAACTTGGAAGAAACAGAAACTATCAATATTGGCACTGAGACAGAAGTTAAAGAAGTTAAAATCAGTGTTCATTTGAACAAGAGCCAAAGAAAAGAGATGATTGAATTTTTGACAGCTGTTCCAAGGATGTGTTCGCATGGTCCTATGATGATATGCCTGGGGTCTCCACAGACATAGTAGTTCATAGATTGCCCACAGATCCAAACTTTTCTCCAGTGAAACAGAAACCTCGCAAATTCAAACCTGAAATGAGCCTCAAAATCAAAGAGCAGATAGTCAAACAATTCAATGCCCAAATCATCATTGTGTCTCACTATCCCATTTGGCTATCAAATATGGTTCCGGTTCCCAAAAAGTCTGGTGAAGTGCGAGTATGTGTAGATTATCGAGATTTAAACAAAGCCAGTCCAAAGGATGACTTTCCTTTGCCTAACATTCACATCCTGTTGGACAATACCGCTGGGCATGAAATGGATTCATTTATTGATTGTTTCGCTGGATATCATCAACTTTTGGTCGCAGAGGAAGATCGAGAAAAGACGGCATTCATGACTCCGTGGGGAATATTTTGTTACAGAGTTATGCCCTTTGGATTGAAAAATGCTGGGGCCACCTATCAAAGGACTATGACTACACTGTTTCATGACATGATACACAAAGAGATAGAAGTTTACGTGGATGACATTATAGTCAAGTCCAGAAGAGCAGAGGACCATTTGGGAGATTTGAGAAAGCTGTTTGAAAGATTAAGAAGGTATAATCTGAAACTGAATCCTGCAAAATGTGCTTTCGGGTCTCCTGCTGGCAAGTTACTAGGTTTCATTGTTAGTAAGAAGGGTATTGAAGTAGATCCTGCCAAGATAAAGGCCATACGAGAAATGCCAGTACCAAAGACGCAGAAAGATGTGAAGAGTTTTTTGGGGAAGCTTAATTTCATTGGCAGATTTATTGCTCAGTTGACTCTTACTTGTGAACCTTTGTTCAAGTTGTTAAGAAAAAATACCCCAATGAAGTGGAATGGAGATTGTCAGCGGGCTTTTGACAAAATCAAAGATTATCTGTTGAATCCTCCTGTGTTAGTACCGCCGAAACCAGGTCGGCCACTTATCATGTACCTCTCAGTGTTGGATGGAGCCATGGGTTGTGTTCTCGGTCAACATGATGATTCAGGCAAAAAGGAACAGGCAATCTATTATCTAAGTAAGAAATTTACTGTCTATGAGGCGAATTATTCATTTTTGGAAAGATTATGTTGTGCATTGGCCTGGACTGTTCAAAAATTGAGACATTATCTCCTTGACCATACCACCTATCTCATATCTCGATCTGACCCGTTGAGGTATTTGCTTGAGAAACCGATGCCCACTGGACGTATGGCTAAGTGGCAAATGATTCTCAGTGAATTTGATATTGTGTTCACAACTCAAAAGGCAGTCAAGGGCCAAGTAATTGCCGATCACTTGGCGGAGAACCCTTTGCAAGATGATTACGAGCCATTGAATACTTATTTCCCTGATGAAGAAATTTTGTTTGTAGGGACAGCTGAGGATATTAATGAGGAATCTTCGGGATGGAGATTGTTCTTTGATGGTGCTTCAAACTCTTTTGGAGCTGGAATTGGGGCAGTCCTAGTGTCACCCGAAGGAAAACATTACCCTGCTACTGCCAAACTGAAATTTGCCTGCACTAATAACATGGCAGAGTATGAAGCTTGCATTCTTGGTTTGAAGATGGCGTTGGATATGGATATCAAGGATTTGACAGCATTTAGTGATTCTGATTTACTAGTTCATCAAACATTGGGAAAATGGATGACTCGGGATTCTAAAATAATTCCATATCATTGTTGTTTGCTCACTTTGGCTCGACAGTTCAGAACTTTGGAATTCATACATATCGCGCGTACTCGAAATGTCTTTGCAGATGCCTTGGCAACTTTGTCTTCCATGATCTCTCATCCCGATGGTACTATAATTGAACCCATTTTCGTTAAGATTCAAGAGGAACCAGCGCACTGTCTGCGCATTGAACAAGAAGCTGACGGCTTTCCTTGGTTTCATGATCTGAAAGAATATTTGAAAAATAGATTTTATCCTCCGGGTGCCAATACTGCGGCCAAGAATTTTCTTCGAAGGATGTCTATGAGATTTTTTCTGAATGGAGAAGTCCTGTACAAAAGGTCAAGTGATTTGGGTTTATTGAGATGCGTTGACGAGAAGGAAGCTGAATATTTGATGAAGGAGATCCACAGTGGCGTATGTGGGCCGCATATGAACGGGCACTTATTGGCAAAGAAAATCATGAGGACGGGATATTTCTGGCTTACCATGGAGCATGACTGTGTTGAGTTCGTCAGAAAATGTGTTAAATGTCAATTACATGGCGATGTAATACACGCACCTCCTTCGGAGCTCCACAGTATGACTGCTCCTTGGCCTTGTTCAATGTGGGGAATGGATGTGATTGGAACTATCGATCCTCCTGCTTCGAATGGTCATCGATTTATCCTGGTGGCGATAGAGTACTTCACTAAATGGGTCGAAGCCGAGTCTTACAGGCACGTGACTAAGAAAGTGGTAGCTGATTTTCTGAGAAATCACATTATCTGTCGTTTTGGGATACCAGAGACATTGATTACGGATAACGCGAAGAATCTCAACAATGACGTGGTAGATGGGTTGTGTGAGCAGTTCAAGATCAAGCATCGAAACTCTGCCATTTATAGACCTCAGATGAATGGAGCTGTAGAGGCTGCCAATAAGAATTTGAAGAAGATCATCCGGAAGATGACGGATACGCATCGAGATTGGCATGAGAAGTTACCTTATGCATTGTTGGCATACAGAACTGCTATAAGAACTTCTACTGGGGTGACCCCATATTCCCTTATGTACGGGATGGAAGCAGTATTGCCAGCGGAAGTTGAGATTCCTTCTCTGCGTATATTGATGGAAGCTCAATTAGAGGAAGCTGAATGGGTCAAGGAACGTCATGAGCAGTTGGCATTGATTGATGAAAAGCGATTGAATGCTATTTGCCATGGGCAGTGTTACCAAAGGCGAATGGCCCGTGCCTATCAGAAGAAGGTCAAGCCCCGTCAATTTGAAATAGGAGACAAAGTTCTGAAGCGAATTCTTCCAATCCAGGAGGAGGCAAAAGGAAAATTCGCTCCAAATTGGCAAGGTCCATTCATTGTCAAGAAAGTGTTATCAGGAGGGGGCCTTGTCCTGGCCGAAATGGATGGTCAGGTCTTTCCCCAAATCATTAATTCAGACATGGTAAAAAGGTTTTATATTTGATTTCGTAAATTTTCTTTCAAATAATTTTTATTGCAAGAAGAAGATGGGCTAAAGGCGGGCCTTATTTCTTTTCCATAAAACAATTCTTTACCCTCGTTCTCCCCTTTGAGCTTTCAGAATTTATAATTTCGTTTGGCAACCCACTTGAAAGGTCGCATCCCACACCCAGATAACTTTTGCACTAAATTTATCCCACATTTGAAGCAAATTCTTTGTCTTGATTTTTATCCCATACTGGGGCAAAAAAAAAAAAAAAAAAAAAAACTGAGGCAAATCTTGTTTGGGAAAGGGAAGGAGAGCCCCAAAAGCAAATGACAATGTTAGAATAGATTTTCTTAAGGAAAAACGATTGGTCAATACTGGGATAAAACTTTTGCAAGTGCGACCTCAAGACAAATCAGCTCCCCCCAAAGTCTGCTTTCCAACCTTAACATTTCTGACACCTCACCTGACCTTATTACAAAAGCCGAGAATGTTACCGACCTCCATCTTTATCTTGCAATAATTTTTAGAACGGAAATTTGCAAATCAAAATGGCATATGATGTTAATATATTTATCCCGAATCATCAAGGGAAGATTGTCTTACTGATGCCAAATTTTTTGAATACTATTCTGTTTTAATGATAAGGGGAAGGATTGCCCAGAACTTGAATGTTGTTTGTTCTCATCCTACTCTACAAAGGCGAAAACCCGAAAGGGCGCCTCCAAAAAAAAAAAAAAAGAAAAGGGTGGGGGACACCACAGTGAAAACCTGAAAGGGCGCTGTGGTTGGGAGTTGCAGTTAAAGGCTAGCAGGCGAAGAAGTCAGAATACAGGCATTGGATTTGAGTTTGTTGAAAGCTGGTAATTATAGTTACTTGAGATTTTTCTTCGACATTGATCGTCTGGTGACTTTCAGAGTTCGAACAAGACGACATCTAAAGGATCATAATGGCAGTTGTTTCAGGGCTGTTCGCTGAAAATTCATTTCTCCAACCAAGCGTAACGGTTTCTATTTAGTATCTATTTATTTATTTTCTGTAGCTAAAAATTTTGCATGTACTTTATTTATAAAAAAAAAAAAAAAAGGTTCGTACATTATTGCATTTGAAATATTTTAACAAATTTATGTTTTGAAATTTTGACATTTGATTTATGGAATAAAAGACAAGGGCAATCCTAAGGTCATCGAAAATCAGAAGTATACACCGATTGAGCAATTATTCGGGGCACTGGAGCTAAGCCGCGAATCAGAATTCATTGAATGCGGAGAACTCGCGGGACATGAAAGCAAGAAGTCGTATCAAAGATTCAAAAGGGCAATACTCATGTTTATATGTACCAGTTGAGTGAAGGGATTGTCAGGTGGTGGCATTGTTTTTTTTGACAATTATATCTGCTTTCTCTATTTTGCAGATGAAGTTACATCACCGTCATTGAGGGTCTTTATTGAAAATTTAAACTGGGGCAAATTTTTTGAGAAAAAATTTGATTTTTCATTGATTATGATGCTTTGAGTTTAAAGCAAAATGTTGCGAAAGATTGATTACACTGGGGCAAATTTTTTTTGAGAAAAATTTGATTTTCGAAGTTGATTATGATGTTCGAGTTTAAGACAAAATTAATTTACATTGGGACAAGTTCAAAAGAAGACAATGAATTGATTTCATTTGATTTATATTGAGACAAATTTTTCTAAAAAAAAAAAAAAAAAAAGAGAAAGGATTGATTGCAAGTGGATTTTCACGTTGCACAAGTCTCAAGTTTGAAAGGCATGATTTTGAAATCATTTGATTCCATACACTGGGGCAAAAATTTTTAGGAAAATTTTTTGACAATTTTATCAATTTGGACGTTACATTTAAGAATTGTTTTAAGTTTTATTATGTCATTCATCAACCTTGGCAGCCCAAGGTCATGTATCCGTCCAGCAGCCTGGTCGGCATTTTTATTTATGTTTCCAAGTCTGGCAGCCCAGACGTTACATTTTATGATCCCTGGCAGCCCAGGGTCATTTATTTACTTTCTCAAGTTGGCAGCCCAACTTTGCATTCATCAACCTTGGCAGCCCAAGGTCATGCATCCGTCCAGCAGCCTGGTCGGCATCATTTATTTCTGTTTCCAAGTCTGGCAGCCCAGACCTTGCATTTTATGACTCCTGGCAGCCCAGGATCATTTATTTTACTTTCTCAAGTTGGCAGCCCAACTTTGCATTCATCAACCTTGGCAGCCCAGACCTTGCATTTTATGACTCCTGGCAGCCCAGGATCACTTATTTCCTTTTCCAAGTTGGCAGCCCAACTTTGCATTCATCAATCTTGGCAGCCCAAGGTCATACATCCGTCCAGCAGCCTGGTCGGCATCTTTTATTTATGTTTCCACGTCTAGCAGCCCAGACCTTGCATTTTATGACTCCTGGCAGCCCAGGATCATTTATTTCCGTTTCAAGTTGGCAGCCCAACTTTGCATTCACCAACCTTGGCAGCCCAAGGTCATGCATCCGTCCAGCAGCCTGGTCGGCATCTGTCTATTTACCTTTTCAAGTTTGGCAGCCCAAACATTGCATTCATCCACCTCGCCAACCGAAGGTCATACATCCGTCCAGCAGCCTGGTCGGCATTTTTATTTATGTTTCCAAGTCTGGCAGCCCAGACCTTGCATTTTATGACTCCTGGCAGCCCAGGATCACTTATTTCCTTTTTCAAGTTGGCAGCCCAACTTTGCATTCATCAACCTTGGCAGCCCAAGGTCATGCATCCGTCCAGCAGCCTGGTCAGCATATTTTATTTATGTTTCCAAGTCTGGCAGCCCAGACGTTGCATCTATGATTCCTGACAGCCCAGGATCATTTATTTACTTTCTCAAGTTGGCAACCCAACTTTACATTCATCAACCTTGGCAACCCAAGGTCATGCATCCGTCCAGCAACCTGATCGGCATCTTTTATTTATGTTTCAAGTCTGGCAACCCAGACACTGCATTTTATGACTCCTGGCAGCCCAGGATCATTTATTTACTTTCTCAAGTTTGGCAGCCCAACTTTGCATTCATCAACCTTGGCAGCCCAAGGTCATACATCCGTCCAGCAGCCTGGTCGGCATATTTTATTTATGTTTCCAAGTTTGGCAGCCCAGACCTTGCATTTTATGACTCCTGGCAGCCCAGGATCACTTATTTCCTTTTTCAAGTTGGCAGCCCAACTTTGCATTCATCAACCTTGGCAGCCCAGACCTGGCATTTTATGACTCCTGGCAGCCCAGGATCACTTATTTCCTTTTCCAAGTTGGCAGCCCAACTTTGCATTCATCAACCTTGGCAGCCCAAGGTCATACATCCGTCCAGCAGCCTGGTCGGCATCTTTTATTTATGTTTCCAAGTCTGGCAGCCCAGACCTTGCATTTTATGACTCCTGGCAGCCCAGGATCATTTATTTCCGTTTCAAGTTGGCAGCCCAACTTTGCATTCACCAACCTTGGCAGCCCAAGGTCATGCATCCGTCCAGCAGCCTGGTCGGCATCTGTCTATTTACCTTTTCAAGTTTGGCAGCCCAAACATTGCATTCATCCACCTCGCCAACCGAAGGTCATGCATCGGCCCAGCAGCCTGGTCGGCAGCTGTTTACATTTCAAGTCTGGTAGTTCAAACATTACATCTACCTCATCAATGTTTATTTTGTCCAGCAGCCTGGACTCTTTTCTTATCTATTAGTTTAGGCATTTTATTACATCTTGCAGTTTTTATGTTATCTTTGTTCAACAGTTCGAATGTTACGTTTTCTTCTCCATTTTAATAAAAAAAAAAAAAAAAGAGAGTTTGAATGCTTGCGTTAACAATTGCAATTATGTTATCATTTGTGTGAATAGTTTACCTGCATTCGAACTACGTTTTGACCTGATTCCCTCATGTGGGATACGTAGGCAGCTCCTAGGGAGCCCGGTCATTCTTTCTGCATTTCTTACATTTATCTTTACGGGAGTCAAGGTATTTGTATTTCATTCATAGGTGAGTCAAATTTTGGTTTCGTCTACGTCTTTGTCTGGAACCTCTTTGAGCTTCCGACAAAGAGGGGCAAGGTGTAGACACCAAATTTTGACACACATTTTATAAAATATGCGTATTACTTTATTTAGGGGGTTATTGTGATTTTCAGAGGCTAATTATAATTTTTGTGTATATTACGTCTAATTTGTCGTGTCAGGGGCAAAATGGTAATTTCACCATGTAAATATTAGTTTATTTTATTTTATTTCTTAAATACATTGATTTTACTATTTTTATTATTATTTATAATTTTAATAATTTTTAGGAGTCATCTAATATTTATTTTAAAATTTTAGCATTTTAAGTCTAATGGCACGTTTCCCAATGCATTCCTTTTATGAGAATTTTTTTTCAAGTGAATTTATTTATGCATAGCTCATATATTCACGAATTTCCCGTATAAATTTCATGATTTTTAGAAATTTTTAATATTTATTTTAATACTTTGTTATTATTACTTGTTATTATTATTTTTCTATTAATCGCACATTTTAATGATATGTTAATTTTTAAATTTTTGTAGTAAATTTTATTTATCCGTTTTATAACTATAAATTTCAGTATTTTTCTTGGTGATTTTAGAGACTCTAATATTTTTATTTTTATTTTTATTTTTTTTCATTTTTGTTTTCCTTCATTTTCCTCCTCAAAAAAAAAAAAAAAAAAAAAAGGGGCTGCGTGTAGCAGCCTGCTGCTACTGTAGCAGTATGGCTGCTACCAGAACAGCAGCATGGCCATACTTCCAGCCATACCAATCACTCAACCACTCTTTGTTTAATCCCATCACACACCATTTTCACTCTCTTCTCTCTCAATCAGACTCACAGCCTCAGACTTCTCTGTTTTTCCTCTCCCTCACCAGACACGCACAACACACACACCTGGATATTCCTCTATCTCTCTGCCCTCACCATTTTCTTTCACAGACTTCACAGAACACACACTCACATACTCCCTCACTCTCTCGGCCATACCCACAGACACACAACACTCACACAAACTCACCTTCACACACAATCAAACCTGCAATTCCCTCACTTCTCTCTGCCTCCTCCTCCCCTGCATCTTCATCAAACACACACTTTCACAGACACATAAGCTCACGCACAACACACACCTGCACTCTCCATCCCCTGCACCTCAAACGCACCCCTGCACCTGTTAAACACTTCACCAGAACAGACACACAACACACACTCACATACTCCCTCACTCTCTCGGCCATACCCACAGACACACAACATTCACACAGCTACAACACACACTAACACACACTTTACCTGCACGCACTCTGGCCTCCCCTTCCCCTGCAATTTCACACACAACACATAGACACACTTTACACATTCTGCTCAAGTTCAATATCAGGCATTTATACACACATACTCACATCACACAGATACACTCACATCACACAGATACACGCACATTCACACGCAATCACACACATTTGCACACATTCATATTCATAATTTCAGACAAACACAATCACTCAAAACATATCACACACACACACACACAACAATTTCAGCCCCAAAATCCTGCTAGAATCAGCCCCAAATTCCAGTAATTTCAGCTCCAAAATCCCATCAAAAATAGCCCAAAATCCCTGAAATTCCAGCCCCCTAAATCCTGCAATTCCAGCACCAAATACCTGCTCAAACAACCCAAAAATCCTGCCAAAGCAGTCCAAAATTGCCATCCAAAACACCACTCTTCCAACCGGCTGCACCACCGGCAAATCACGCGCCGTGCCCTCACATCAAAGCCAGGTAAGAATTATTTTCTAGCCCTCAAGTTCCCTTTTGTACAGATTTTACTTAATAAATTTATGCCTAGGTTGTTCTTCAATTAACAAAAATAGATAATACTTTGGGATGAGCATCTAAAGAAAGAAGAGAGGAAGAGAAGGAATAAGAAACAAAAGAGAGACCGAGAGAGAGAGAGAGATAGAGAGACCTGTGAGAGAGAGAGTTCGAGAGTGAGACCGGAGGGGAGGGAGCCGGACGGCGAGAGGGAGAGAGAGTCGAGTTTCTGGGAAGCAAGAACAGGGAAGAAGCAGAGGGGAATCGGGGAGGAAGAAGAGAGAAAAAGAAAAGAGGGAAAAGGAAAGAAGAAAAGAAGAAAAAAAAAAGAAGGAAAGAAGAAAAGAGAGAAAAGAAAAGAGAGAAAAGAAAAAAGAGAGAGAAAAAGGAAAGAAAAAATAAAAAAAGGAAATCTGAAAAAAAAAAAAAAAAAAACCGAAATCAGCCGAAAAAAAAAAAAAAATGTTTTGGTGAAACTACGTCGTTTTGACGTAGTTTCACTCAAAACTACGTCGTTTTGGTTAGTTAGTTTTTTTATTTATTTTTAATTAATAATAGGCATTTATTTTATAGTCCTTATATTTTCAGTAATGCTACTGTGGCCCTGAAAATGTTTGATTTGTGCATTTAAATTTCTGTTTATTGTAGATTGACCCCCATAATTTAATTTTCTTTGCAATTAGGTCCCGATTAATTGCATTTAGGTCCCTCAACTTTTAGATAATTATAATTTTGCCCCCTACGTTTTTTAATTTTTCATTTTGACCCCTATATTTGTCGGTAATTACATTTTGACCCCTATAATTTTTCTGGAATTGCAATTTTACCCTCTGATATTTATGGAAATTGCAATTTTGCCTCCCAAACTTTCTTTTATTATATTTTAGGCTTTAAATGTTACTGAAAATTGCATTTTGGCCCTTATACATTGCTGGAAATTCCATTTTTGTCATAAAATGTTGCTGGAATTCTATTATAGTCTTTGAATATGGCTGGAATTTGCAATTTGGTCCATCATGTTGCTGGAATTTTGCATTTTTGCCCCTAAACCTTGCTGGAATTTCATTTTGCCATTATATTTTTGCTGAAATTACTTTATTGTCCTCCAATGTTGCTGGAATTTATATTTTTGCTCTCCAAATAGCTAAAACTTGAAATTTTGCCTTTAAATGTTTGCTGAAAATTGTGTGTTATTTAATAAGCTTGCTGAAATTGTGTTCTTGGCTTTAAATATTGCTGGAATTTTTTATTTTTGGGCATTATACTTGTTGAAAATTACATTTTAGCTTTTAAATTTGTTGTAAACTATGTCATTATCTTAATTAGGGTTTGAAATTATAATTTTACCTTTTTGTTCCTCATAAATTACATTTTTCACTTTAGAATATTGCTTAAATTTTCACTTTTAATCCAAATCTTATAATATTTTATTTTTGTAAAAAAAAAAAAAAGTATTAATTAAAATTAGTTAAGTCCTCAAAGCTTTAAATTATTTCTTTTTACATTTTCTTTATTTATTTTTATCAAACTTATAATTAATGTTCTAGAATGGGGTCTTGTTAGTCTAATTAATGTTCAAATTAGTCTCTCTATTTCCCTTTTAGTTATTTTAATAATTCTTATTTGAGGTGTTTAAAATTTCAATGTATGTATTATTGTATTTTATCTTCTATTATTATTATTAGTATTATTATTAGTTTTATTTTATTTTATCTTTGTTGTTTTGCTTTATTTATTTATTTATTTACTAACTTATTTTTACTTAAACAATTTTCATTTTTCTCCTAAATGATTAATTATTGTTATCATTATTTTTCTTTCTCTTATTTTGTTTATTATTGCTATAATTGTTTGAATTATCATAGCATGTTCATAGTGATCGGTAGAAAATTATTCAATTAGTGATTGATTTATTAAATAGTGATAATTTTGACATGTTTGTTCATTTTAGTAGCCATTTATACCGGGTTTACGAATGAGAGGTACCTCGATTACCCTTCCAATATTTCTTTTTATGTGCTCCTACGTGCTCCTATGTGTTTTTCTACGTGTTTTTGTGCTTATAATTTTTATCCATGTGAGAGTTTTTATTTATTTATGTCATATTATTTATTCGAATTTAATTTTTGATTATTCAAAGAAATGTAATAGATAGGTAATATTCTATTTAGCAAAATTTTGTATTTAGATAGAAAATGTAATAGATAGGCTAGATAGGTTACCTTTTTATTTTTAGATTGTAATTAGGCTTCTTCGGTGTAATAGTTAGGGCTTTTGTGTGCTATGTGTGTTATGTGCTTGTGTGTTTTATTCGCTTTCCTTAGGAACTTGCATCTAGAATACCATGCTTATGTGTTATATGCTCTTATGTGCTATTATGTGTTTTTTTTATGTGATTATTATTTCAATCTATGCTTTATTTATTTATTTGCTTTATCATTATATATGTGTATCGTCGCCACACTAGTCCAACGCTAGTTGTGGTTAATCCCGGTTTCTTCGCTAGTCCAACGCTAGCGGAGAATTTTTAGAAAATAGGCTAGTCCAATGCTAGGCCTTTAGATCATTTTAGTATTAGGATCATTTCTCGCGTGTTCATGATATTTCACACACATTTTTATCTTTTAGGCCTTTTTCATTTTTGTATAATTTTTATATACTTTATCATTTATTATCTATTTTTAACATCTACCTAGTGCATAACATTTAGATTCCACTACACATAGAATTTTAGGTCATTTGTGTGATTTGACTAGAAATAGTCAATCTACTCACGTGGGAAGCGATGGCGTACATGTCGTTCCCCCCTCCGTGAGTAGAAACAGTTAGTCACGAGTTTATTAGTCCCCCGTACCCGTTATGTTGCATTCCTACTCTCTTTGATCATTTACTACCTATATTACTATTTTCCTTTTCTTTTGCATTTCATTTTGTATCTATACTCGTGACTCCATCGAGGTCTAGACTCGAGTTTCGCAATCAATGCGATAACTCCGACCAAACCTCAGTGGAACATTTCGTCCCTTATCGACCTCATTTTTAGGATTAGATTTGCATTCATATAGTTGCATCCAAATGTGATAAAATCTTAGGGTTATATTAGGAAAATTTAGACTAAACCTCGCAACTAGTTTCGGCTAGGTTGAAAGGGTGCCTTAGGCACGAGCCTTTGCCTTCCCTTTCTTCAACTGTGACTCCCGAACCTTTTTCTCTTGTTTTCAAAGACCTGGAGTCGTCTAAAAGGGTTTTTCTTGTTTTTCCTATATTTTGCCAAAATCATTTCTTTAAATGAATCATTCTTAATTTTCTTACCTTTTATAAAATATTTTCGGGTGACTTGGTACACCAAAACTCAATACCAAGTGGCGACTCCTTTTTCACTAAAAAACCCTTTTTAGACTCTATTTTCGGGCCCAAAAATCGTCGCATTTCAAAAGTCCCATTTTAGGCCCTTTTTCTTTTATTTTTTAAAGTAAAGCATTTGTTTTGTCACATTTTTATCGAATCATCTTTCACAAAGCATTTTCAAAAAATTAGTTTTTACAAAAAAATTTACACCTTTTTTTTAATAACCACAACATTACATTTAATACTTCCTTTTCCCTTTTCCCGACATCTTCTTTACACTTTCTATTTATTTTCGAAAAATGGGGCGCGACACCTTGTTTAGGAAGCAAGCATCCCATGTAGAAATGAACCTATTTAGTTGGTGTGGAGGGGAAAGGAAATGGGGAACTCTTGTTACTACACATTTTTTCATGGGAAAAAATTGTCTATCCAGAATAGAACTCTAATTTTGTGCTTGAAACTTTAGTAGCAGAGTAATTGGCTGGACACTCAAGGATCATAAACATCTAATTGCTCTTTAAAACAAATCAAGAATATCTCAACCGATATATAAATTCCAAAGATAAGATGGGTATGAACCTAAAATCATTCACTTGCAAACTCCCCAAAAACCATATAAATGTTCTTAGTCTAAGCATTATAGATAAGGCCTGGAATTGTAAATGTATATTTCTGTAACCTCCCAAGGAATTTCTTTCAAGTACATGATTTTGAATCTTGACAAACCTCCTTTAAATTTCTCCATGCTCTCGTGTTAAGTCATTACTCAAGAGAAAAAAGAAAACTTTGTAAGTTATTGATTGCATATTAAGTTCACATGCTCATGGTCAATTATCACTCCTACAGCACCATACCTTCTGTATTTGCAACTGAAGTATGAAAATTGAGGCTACCCTAAAATATGATACATACTCTAAAATATAATACATCATCAACTCTTTGCTGTTCAAATAAGCTTCGGCAGTTAACACCTAGATCCAAATTACATATCTATCACTAGAATGTAGAAACATGATTTTGGCAGTCCTGCACACTCCAAAAAAGAATAAGTTCCAACTTTTGTGGAATTGTAGATAGACCAACAAATACACGAAACCTGTAGATAGACATTTCTCAAAATTAACACAATTCAATTAAAAACCATATGTTATGGCCTTTACTCTTTACACATAATAGTTTTGATTGCTTTGTTACCATCCCTTTGAACATAATCCTACCATATGTCCAGTGTAAAATAGTAAGATTATCATTTCACAAACAAAACAATTACAACATATGAGAAATTTCTAGTGTTTTCTATAAGGTTCTCAGATCATCAGTTTAGAATTCATTGAGCAAGATCATCCACATGGCAGCACTAAGTTGTGGGATAAAAAGCTTCTGTTCTTCTTAAACATTCAACTCGAGCAACTGGTAGAGATAATGTTGGAAAATAGCAGGGGGGAAAAAAACTAGAAACCTTCTGAACCAACACAATGCACATATCAGAACCAGTGACAAAAAAGAAGTAAGGAATTTTCAACTAAAATCAGAATATTGCAGCAAGATATCACCTTAAGGGCAAGCAGCAAAATGTTTGCAGAACTTCGGATTTTTTTTGCTCCATTCCTGTTTGGCTTTTCCTTCAAGATCTGCATCATTGACGCTCTCAGCTGTCACCATAGTTCATCCTCCACAAATGATTTTAAGATAGCAAATTGTCTTCGATAATAGTCCTTTTGTATATATTTCAGGATCCTCAAATTTTGAGAAGGTCAGGAAATAGGAAAAGACTGCCTGATGGAGTAGAGAAAAAGAAGATGAATAAAAGAGTGAGTATTTTCTTTCTGCCACCCAGTATCATGTTACATTTGTGCATTGCAACAAATCAAACCATCACAACTTTACATTTCCTTAAATTTTGGTAGTCATATCTGACAATCAAGAAAAGGGAAGGAATCGGAACAACAGCTTGGAAATCACTGTAATTAACAGTTTCTTGGCAACAAGAAACTCCTTACAAAGAATAGTCACACATACAACACTGGCAAAAACAATATTCATGTTACAAAGGGGTCACATGGCAGCAGATATGCTACTTCTGGATGCTAGTGCCCTTCTTCTTCAATAGATTTCCAAATTTGCGGAGAAGAGGTTTCTTCTTCTTCTGACCTTGCTGCTTTGATGGTGAACTTCCACCGTCATCAAGGTTTTCTGTTGAAGGTAGCCCATTAGTCTGATCATTGCCCTCACTACCATCTGCCTTAGAGTCCAAATCCTCGTCAAAGGATTCCTGCTCTGCCTCTCCCTCAGGAGAAAAGTCTTTTTCCCCAACCTTGTAGCTCTCCCACATCTTTGAATCAGCTTCTATGGATTCATCATCTTCTTTATCTTTATTCTCATTCCCTTTGGATTTTCCATTTAAATTCTCTTTCTCAGCATCAGCCTGAAAAGCATCATGCGAGACTTCTTCTGGTTCTGGAGGATTTTCCTCAACAGGATGCTCAGATTGCTTAGTGGGTAGCTCCATCTTTGGCTTCTCTTCAATTCCACCTCCATTTTGTTCGGAAAATTCCACCACCTTTGGAAGCATGTCATAATCTTTTTCACTATCTGTTAACTCACCATTTTCCTCAGCTTGCTTTTTGGCCAAAGCTTCTTCCAGCAATTTAGACAACTCCACAACTTTCTTTTGGGAAACAGCTTCACTATTTCGGAGCTCCTCATTCTCCCGAAGAATATTCTGAAATTCGGTCTCTTTGTCCAGTAAACTTTCTTTCAAGCTCATGCTCTCTGCTTTGGCTTCTCCAAGAACCTCCTTCAAATAAGTGACCTCAGACTCAGCTTCCCTAAGCAAAGTCTTCAAGCGAGTTCCTTCTTCCTTTTTTGCACCAGCTTCATCCTCCGCCTCTTTAAGCAAAACAACTAGCCTGCTTATGTCATTTTTCTTTGAAGAGTTATCTTCTTCAGTTTTCTTGAGTGAATTCATCAGATGAAGCTCCTTTTGCTCCCATTCAGCTTGCATGTTCTGGTGGGCATGCTTAGATTGATCATTTGAATTGGTGAGAACATCAATTTCTTGTTTGGCATCATCAAGCAAACTTTTATACTTCTCATTAGTTTCTTTCAGGGCAAGCTTCAGATCTTCTATTTGGGATTCATAATTATCATGCTCAGCTTGGATGGACAGTAAATTTTCTTTAGCTTCTCTTGCTTCTGAAAAAACTTCATGTAAGGCAGATGCTAAACTTTCCATTGCCTTCTTACTTTTCTCTTCTTCATCCCTGGAATTTTCTAACTCATTTATGAGTTTGTTTTTCTCTTCCAATAAGGTTTGCACACTAGCAGCAGCAAGCTTCTCGTTGCTTAAGGCTTGGGTTTTCTCCTCCTTTACGGTCTCAAGCTCCGCCATCAGAGCCTCAACCTTCTTTTCCAAGTTGGAAGCTTCTTCCTTTGCCACTTCAAGACGATGTTCTGATTCCTCAAGATCACTTCTCTGTCTTCTAGTTGAGATTTCCAGTAATCCCACCTTTTCCTTAAGAGAAGCAATCTCAGATTCAGCATCATGCAATAAATCATTAGTCCCTTCAAGTTGTTTCATTACTGATTCAAGAGATTCTGATGCAGATCTCTCCAACCGCTTAGTTTCTACTGACTGAACCTCTAATTCCTCTACCCTTTTTTTCCACTCATCAACTAAATTATGTGCATAAGATTCAGACATTTTTGCGGCCTCCAGCTCTACATTAAGTTGCTCAAGGCTAGCCTCCTTCTCCACAAATTTTTCCTTGTAACTTTTTGCATTTTCGAGTTCTTGCTTCAGAGTCTCTATCTCTAGGTCCAATTCTGCCACCAATTTTGCATTCTCATCAGCCTCTGTTTCCATCTTCGAATCAAGCAAAGATTTCAGTCGGACAACCTCAGCTGAGAGAACTTCAACTTTTCCAGCATGAATCTCCACAAGCTTAGTAGCATCATCAGCACGGCTGAGTGCCTGGTCTTTTGCACTAGACATCATGGTCAGCTCTTGCTTTTGCCTCTGAAGTTCCTGAGTAGTGGAAAGAAGAGCAGCCACATCCAGAGCATGTTGATTCCTCACAGCTTCAAGTTCTTTCTGCCATTCCTCTTCCTTCTTCTGAGCTGCCTCAATGCCAGCCTGCTCCATCTCAACAGCTCGAAACTTTTCAATCTCCGAATTTTCCTCTGCTCGCTTTTGGGCCAACAAGGCCTTGCTGAGCTTCTCATTTGCTTCGTCAGCCAGCCTCTTGGCTTCCTGTAACTCTTCAAGAGCCTGTGATTTCTCTTTCTCCACGGTGACCAGCTTTTCCTTGGCCTTCTTAAGATCTTCCTGAGCAATGTTCAGCTCAGCCTGTAGTTCTGACGGCTTCACTACACGAGTTGGAGTTGGCGTTTGTTTCTTCTGTAGTGAATTGCAACCAAATCAGCTAACACAAAAGGAGCTTACTAAGAAAGATAAGACTACAGAGACTTGAAGGGAAAATGTAAAAACTTACATCTGGAGGGGTACCAAGTTTTGTGGTTTTGCGCTCTACTGTAGGCTTGGAAGTAACAGATCTTGGCGAACGGTCCACTGAAATGCGTGTATTTTGCAGGGGGGCCAGTGAATCAACAGCAGATTTAGTCACTCCCCCCCTGCTACTGACTTTATTAACACGAGGGTTTGCTGGTGATGCTTTACTATTTGGAGTTGTTTCAGATAAACTACTGGATCTGTTGGATTGAAAAAATGGCACAGTCACACAAACAGACTGATGGAAGATCATATCATATGCAGTAGTATTATCCAATTCAAGCCTTATCGAGTACTATAAAGAAAGATAAAAAAAATGTAAACTTTATAAGTACCAAGCAAAGATAAAATTGTAAACTTCACAAAAACCAAGCATACAAATGCAACATCTTTCTACACATTTTCCAACGCAGGAGACAAAAAACTTAAAAAAAAAAGGAAAAAAGTAAAGATGCCAATGATTCCCTATCGAAATTAAGTCAATTTAAGCAAGAAGATCAGATCCCAGATCCATATCAGCAACTTAAATTCTAGCAAGGACTCTCAAGTAACAAATCACAATTATATAAACAAGGAATAAACAGACAAAAACAATATGTAATGCCAAACGTGGGCACCTGATGCAAACAGAAAGAAACAGAAAAAAAGGGAAAGCTGATACAAAACAATCAAAAACAAGAAGAATGAGAAAAGCCCAGAACTTGAAAAGTAGGAAATAACTAAAATTCCACATCAGATCTGCAACAATAAGCTTACTTTGATTTAGTTGTAGACATGATGGTAGTAGGAGAGTAAGTCAAAGCAGAGTTTCAGATTGTACACTTGTCTGAAAGAATTTCTTTCTTTTGTCTGGAGGGAGGGAGGGAGGGAAGGGGAGAGTTTTTATGTGCGGAAAGTTGAGTGGTAATTAAAGGGGGAAGAATTGGAATTTACAGACAAAAGAAAGAAGGAATGATTGATCTTATCTATCTGTATCTGAACAAAAGGTTTGGCGCATCTTTTGTTCCACAGATTAGTCCAGAGTGGCCACACCACCACCACCACCTAGAAGTACACTGCTGCTGCCGCTGCTGCTGCTGCCTACTGTCCACTGCATCTCACACTTTTGCAGATTCAATTTCCATGTTCATATCCTTTATTATTGACTATATTTGTGAATTTGAATGTTCCGTTAAATGGCTCAGATATGCTTAATTGTAGTTTTGGACTCATATGGTTGTATATTCATGTATGGATGTGCAATTTTGCCCCTCAATCATAACCAACATCTCATGTTATAATTGGCTTGGTGGGCTAAATGAATATAAAAAATACACTTAACATTTTCTCCTCAACTGTATCAAATTGATCATCTGTATTGTTTGGAGGTTTTAAGTTTCTACTTGTGCTATACTAGAAAAATAGTAAGAAAATTAAATTTAATATGTCAAAGTGTTAAATAATGTACAAAACATTATATTTGGAAATTAATATATATGAATTGCACATTAGGAGTAAATATTACTACTAATTTGACCAAAAATATATTAGCAAGGGTGGCGATAAAAGTAAATGTCATTTTAGTAAGGCCTAATTGGTTTCATTTAATATAAATACCACAGATGTTAGTATTTTCCAAAATTGTGTGCTCCTAAGGTTGATATTAGATTACTTTAGGAAGACAATGGGAGATTCAACCATAATTGAGGGAGCAAAATGCAGTTCAACTTGAAAATAATATGATTGGCAGTATAAATGGAAGGTAGATCTGGGCGTTTTAGCTACCGAAAAAAAAAAATCGCTTTTTAAAGTTTTAGGAGATGCCTCCTGCAACTACCTATCCCTTGCTCACATGGAACATCAACCTAATGGCCAATTATTAAATACGAGTTGGCAGTTCACCATCACAATTTAGATCCTCCATATCCTAAGCATTAAAATAGATAAGGTGGATGGATGATAAATATTGAATATATACACTACAGTACTTGGCTATTCATATATGTTTCCCATGTGTTGCAAGTTTTTAGTTTCAAGATTTGTCTGCTTTCTGGAAAATCAGATTGGAGAAATTGAAAAATGGCAAGGGGTCCACAGGAGGCTTCTTATTTAATACCAACCATTACTATGAAAATGCAAACACCATAGTTTACAAACTTGAAAATAATCGCACACAAACAATGCTGCTATCATAATACAGCATTCGTGTTTGCTTTGTTTAGGAGGACAGCTTGTACAAACAATTATGCACCACAACATATTTACCCAAAAAAAAAAAAAAAAAAAAAGGAAGACTAAATCCTTTCAATGAATAAACTGGATTAACGCTCAATCTCATAAGACATTTTCATGTTAAAAGAAGGACTATTACTTACCATAAACCACCATCTAAAACATTCCCCCTAACAACCTGCTTCATTAGGCATGGATAACTAAAGCAGGCCATCATATACAGAGTAGTTTTTTTAGCCAAATTTCTCACTTCTTGGTGAAAGATCTAAAAATCAGCTTATCACTTGTACACAGTTTTAGGAAAATTACTCCCTAACAAACATTGGGAGCCGGTGCTTTTGATGACCATCAACAACCAGAAAGAAGAACATGACCTAACCAAGAAACTAACAAAACAGCAGCAGTTTTACATTACTAAAATAGTTGCATGGCAACCAAACAGAACTTCAATGGGGTCTCAACTCGGTTTCCACACTCCCGAGCATATTGTTCTCATACTGATTTCATATTCTATCCACATTGATTTGAGATCCGACCAATGCAGTTGAATCTCTTGTACGCAGCTCATTTAATAGAGTGGACAAAGGTTAATGCTTTCATTGGCAGTCCTGACAAGGACAGACCATTATATCTTCTACTCCTGCTGAAGCTCCAAAAATCTCAAGAAACTCCCACATGGCCTCATATTAATCCTGCTCAATGGCGCCCTTTCTTGGTGGTTTTGTTTGCATCCAATTTTTCTCCTCATTCATCAATAACTAACCATTTTTCATAATTCTGCAATACCTAAAATTTCCAGTCTCAGCAAGAACTAGAAGCAGCATCAACAGTTAATGTTGAAGCATCTGTAGCTACAATTGCAGAGTCACTAGTTTTTCTCTTCTTTGTATTCTTGCGCTGTTTACTGGATGCTCGGTCTGCCCTGGAGACAATTTCTGAGACTGTGAAGCCTGTAACTTCAAAATTACGTGATCTCTGAGGAAGCAACGCATTGCGGACAACAATGTCCACCCCATCATATGTCCAAACACCTAATAAAGCCTCTCCTCTAAGTCCAATGGCAAACCAACCAAGACCAGCAGCAGCAATATCAACACAACTTGTATCCCACCAGTTTCCACTAACGCGAAATTCCTTCCTCACCCAATTCCCAAGCTTTTCAAATCGTTCTTCTCCAATAGGTGGCTGAGAAGATGATATAGATATATAGAACAGGAATTTCAGTAATGGAAGGAAATACAAGAAAAGTTCATGTGAACAAAATTTCTGCAACACAAATGATTGCCTGCCTCCCTGCACCCTCCTCCGCCAACATTCTCAAATTTAGATCATCAGGCTGGAAAATGAGATTTATGTTGAATTAATTTAAGTCAAAAACTTGTAGTCATCGGATGCCAATTAAGATGTGAATTTCAAATAGCTGATTCCTTCTATGCTGTGTCAGGGGGATGCATGACAAAATTGGCTTATTAGATCACATATCATGTAACAAGAGACCCCATGACCATGAGTGCAAAACATAGAACCATGTAAACCATTGACTGAAGTTTTCCTTAAAGAAATTTAATGTTTAACGTATGCTATACCTGTAATTGACGACCAAAATGTTCTTCCGCCATAGTAGAAGCATTCTGTTTCTTCCCCATGTGAAGTGGAAGAACCAGAGATGCCCAGACTGTAACATAAAGGGAATCCGTTGATAATTCTTCTATATCTAACCTCACTAGCCCGCCAATATGAATAGAATGTCCAGCCTGTAGAACAAGACATAACATGTGTGTAAGTCCATGAAACATAGGAAGAAAAATGGAAATCTCAACAAGAATCTTTCATTTTTCAAGAAGAAAATTTGCTCCATCTATTGTTTCAAGAGTATAAGAAATCAATGTCCTTGAACATCTATGTCAACTCATGAGTAATTAACGCCATTGAACATCTATGTCAACTAATAAGTTGAAAAAGCACATTCTCATAATCATTTATGAATGTTTTGCAAGATAAGAACAAAGACATACGATTTGCTCCTTACTGTTCTATAATATTTTTTTATGGCTCAGAGGTTTAACTCTTCAAATTGAAAGTAAGTTGAAAGCCAACTTTAGATCTATATATCTTGTTCATTATAGTCCTCCAGCTTGAGATAAATGATTAGAAGAACAATGAACTAGTAAGGGCCCTAAGGGTAGACACCACCTGTTGTGAAGTGATCAGAGTAAAAGCCAAGGAAACAACTAAATCATAAATCTTACTCCAAAGATCAATACCAAACTATAACAATATCTGCAAAGATAAGCCATCAGAACAAAAAACTTTGGGCTGGCATTACCTTGATGACGTGACTGAATAAAGTGTTGTACAACTACTCTACTGGAGAATTCAAGTCCCTGGTATTATTCCCATTCAATCTACGCCAGAACACTCCCTAGCACCCTAAATTTGTCTTTACAGATCATATGACAAAATTTATATTTGTCAACCCAGATAAGAGCAGAACATCCCTAAATGACAATACCAAGAACATAGTTTGTTGGAATACAGCAAATGACTAGAAGGACCTGGCAAAAAGTCTCAATAACAAGTGTCTTTAACGGGGATTGTTCTTGAAAAATTTTGACAAAGCAAATTCTGGAGGACAACGGCATGCCACCATCTAAACAGAAGTGATCCCATTACCTCTTACAATTATCCACTCTTCCACCCATTACCTAATCTATTGATAAGCCTATACATATACATATAATGTACAACAATTAAGATGAAGGGCATGGATCTAGAGACCTTAGTTATAGTCTTCCAGAATCTAAAATCATTATTTTTTGTCCTTTTGTGTTTCTCCAACACTCATTCTGAAAGAATATCTTTTAGCATGCAACCTTTTAGTTTATGCATGATTTTTGAAGAAACTAGAGATCAGGCATTGTAATTTAGTCAGCAGCAAACAATTTCTTCATAGAAAATTTATAAAGTTTTGTTGATGAAACTTTTTCAGAGCAGTTATTTCGGTGAAGGAAAGAAAAACAAAAAGGCCAAGAGTTGGAAAATCAACAAGCATAAACTATAAATTTGTTAAAGGCAGCGGCAGACAAAACTGTACTAAAAATCTGTGCATATCCATATCTGCATGTACATAAGCCTATATAAATTATGACTGCAAAATTCTGAAATTACAGTTTTATACCATCTGAGCAATGAATTTGACACTTTTCTTGTTTCATTCCTTTTCCTTTCTATGTTTAGCATAAAGATTTGAAAAGAATAGCGGACTGACCTTGATCCTATATGTCCTTGGCTTCAACTCCTTATTTACGTGCACTAATTTCTGCTCCTCTCTAGTCAATCTAGTTGAAATCTGATGAGGATGCAAAAGTCCTGGAGTATCAAACAATTTGGCATTACCAGGAAGCACTCCTTCCACCCTAACAATCCCCAAAGTTGTCCCAGGAACGGGTGCCTCAGTCAGATGACTCATCTTCCCTCCAATAGATTTCCCTATTGCATTAATCAAAGTACTCTTTCCAGCATTCTGCGCCCCAATCGTCCACACGTGCCCTCTTGATCCAGCCAACCTCAGCACATCATCAACCAAATTCTTTACTCCCCAGTCCCTCACTGCACTCACCAAATGCACACTAGTCAACTTACTAGCTCCATTCTCCCTTGCCCTTGTCCTAACCCAATGTTCAAGCCTAGTAGGCGACAATGAGCTTGGTAAAAGATCAATCTTTGTCACAACCAACACTATCCTAGGTACATTCCCTGATTTCCCTTCTTTCCATGACCGCGAATTCTCATCAATCGTCTGGGAAACTAATTTAGCCACTTTCCTAGGAAACGAACCATCAAAATCAGATGCATCAACCACCATTAAAACAACAGTCCTAGCCCCACTAACAGACATCAACCTCCTCCCAACAGTATGATCAAAATCAAATTCAGGCAACAAATTTTCGGCACTGGGGTCTTTCACCCTCCCATAATGCCTCAAACTATGACACCTAACACACACTAAAGGCTTTTCAGGCAATATCTGATGTGGGTTTTCGACATTTTCGACATTTTGAGGCTCTATAATCTCATTCAAAAGACCCCTCTTGAGGGAATCTGAGATTTCAGGCTCATCAAAGACGGGATTTTTATAAATGGGGGATTTGTAATTTCGGCCTTTGGGGGCGGGTACAATGAAAAACCCAGGCTGTTTTGGGTCAGAATCTTGCATTTGGACACCACAGCCAGGGCAAACGAGGAGGCCCTGTGAAGTGGCACTATCGTCATAATTTCCATCTCTGCTTATGGGTTTTATTGGAAAAGATTGAATCTTTACAGGTTCTGAAGAAAAGGGTCTAAAGAAGAACAATGGGGATAGGGTTTTAGCAGGGTTTTGAGTGAATTGGGGTGATGGAGTTGGGGAAGGATGGAGTGAACAGAAGAGTTTAGGTACAGGTTTTGTGAAAGTATAGGTGGATAGAGAAACAGGGTTTAAGAGGTTTTTGAGCTTTGATGGAGAGAGGGTTCTTCTAACTAGTATCATTTCCGCTCTTCAATGGTTCTGCAGTTCCAGTTCTGGTTGAGGGTTTACCCAGCAAATGTTGCTTTTTTTTTTTTTCATTTTTTTCTTACTCTATCTATCTCTATGAAGTCAAATAATTTCCCTTTTTATGCAACCCATATTGTTGTTAAGGTAACGTTTGGTTCGAATTCCTCAATTATTATCATTATGGGTATCATTAATTTTATTATGAATATAGATTTTAATTATTCTTTCTCTCCAACATGTTTAGTTTAATAATGGAATAATTATCATTATAAAAATACTTATTTGTTTTACTATAATGGCTTTTAAGTAAATTTTAAAATTTTAAAATCTTTTATTTATGATATACTTATTTTTTAGATTTCTTATTTTGTATATTTTTAAAGAAAACTTCTAAAAAGTATTTCTTCAATTTTAAATATAACCATACTCTAATTTGAGTTTTATACAAATGATAACCTTAAAAAGTCATTGTTATTGTATTAACATAGAATACTATATATCTTTGATTCTCAATTCAAATTTTTTATAAAAAAAAATTGAATGTAAAAAAATTGATTAAACAAAATTTATAAAAAAATTTATAAAGTAATAATCAAGAATATTCAAAATCAGAAGACAAAACAAAGAAAGAGAAAAGAGGAGTGAGAGAGAGAGAGAGAGAGAGAGAGAGAGAGAGAGAGAGAGAGAGAGAGAGAGAGAGAGAGAGAGAGAGTAATAGTATATTGGGGGTGAGTAGCTTAAAGAATATGTATTCTCTTAGGTGGTGTGTTTTTGCCCTTAATTATAAGAGTTAATGGGTTTGATAGAATAGTATTTTGGGAGAATAATTAACATCCCAATTAATCACTATCATTCCCATTAAATAATAGTGATAGTTGTTTTACAAACATCAACAATGGGTATCATTATTTATGATGCCCATTTCTCTCCTTAATTCTCCTAAACTAAACACCAACTAAGTAAGTCAATGCAATATTTTTTTTGGATTAATTACATTTTGCCCCCAGAAAGTGGGAAAAACCTACACTTTGCCCCCTTAAATGTAAAAAATATACAGTTTGCACCAGTATTTTTGGGTTAAAATTTTTTTATTAACTTAATTTTGCATAAATTGTTAAAAGTCTAAATTGCCCTTATAACTGCATGTGTATTGACAAATATACCTATAAGTACTAAAACTTACTTTTTTTTTCTTTCCGTACATGTCTATCATACTCATATATGTAATTTTAAAAAATAATTGTACATGCCTTTTAACTAATCATATAAAATACAAAAAATTTTTTGTCATATTATTTTTCACGAATAATATTTCAATTTGTCATAAGATTTTAAAAATTGTAAAATAATAAAGATATATTTTTTGCACTATATATATATTTTGCATTATATACAAAACAATAATGCCTTATATCTAGATTTTTGCACATGTGTATATATATATGTAGATATACATATATAAAACCATTAAAATGATAGAATTTTTATATAAAATATTACATTATGCTTAACACATTATGTTACATTAATATCAATTTTAACTCTTTTACTGGTGTACAAGATATCACATTAATTAGAATTCTATGATCTTATTGGCTTTATATATATATATATATATATATATATATATGCATGTATAAAAATTTAGATATAAATCTTTATTGTTTTGTATATGACACGAAAGATGTATCATTACTATTACACAAATTTTAAAATTTTACTGTTACACAAATTTTAAAATTTTACCACAACTTGAAATATTATTCATGAAGTATAATACAACAAAAAACTTTATATATTTTATATGATTAGTTAAAAAGCATGTACAAGTATTTTCAATATTAATTCTTTAAAATTATTTTTATAAATGCGTATTATACGGGTATGATAGACATACAATACATAAAATAAGAAAAAGAAGTAAGTTTCTAATACCTATAGGTATATTTGTTATGAGGGCAATTTTGACTTTTAATAATTTATATAAAATGAAATTAATAAAAAAAATTTTAACCCAAAGCTTTTGGCGCAAAGTGTACATTTTTTTTTGCATTCAAGGGGGCAAAGTATATATCATCCCAACTTTCAGGGGGCAAAACTATAATTAACTCTTTTTTTTTTTTTTTTTTGTATGAAGAATCTAGCTAAGTTACTGGGCCTTGGGCCGAATCAATCCATATTTCGTTTTCCATTACTCCGCAACGTGTACACAATATCTGGGCTCCGACACGTGTTTTTTTTTTGGGTTAATAACACTTTGCCCCTTAAAGGTATAGGGGAGTCACACTTTATCCTCCTAACCTTTAAATATATACATTTTGCCCCTCAGTCAAGTAGGTGAGAGAAAATTTAGTTAAAATGAATAGTCAAATGACACAAATACCCTTGACTTGGTAGAAAGAAAAATTTTAGGGAAAAAAACTCAACCGTTACAATATGTTTTAAAAATATTTCTACAAGCTTTCAGATAAAATAAACTACTGAATTTTAGATGAATTAAATATAAAAAATAGCTAACAAAAAATGTAATTATGATATCATAAAAAATTATACTTTTTCTACTGTTAAAGAGGATCTTTACTAATTTTTTACTAAATAAAAATTGCAATGTTATGAATGCAAAGCTAAAATTGAAACTTTTGATTTTTTTTCTTGATTTAAGGAAAATTCTTAATTTACAAAAAAAATCTCAATTTTAACTTTGCATTCATAACAGTGCAATCTTTATTTAGGTAAGAAATTAGTAAAGGTCCTCTCCAATAGTACAAGAAGTATAATCTTGTATGATATCATTGTCACATTTCTTGTTAACTATTTTTCATATTTAATTAATCTAAAATTTAGTAGTTTACTTTATTTGAAAGTTTTTCATAAATATTTTTATAAAATATTGTAACGCCTGAGTTTTATTTCCAAAAATTTTCCTCTTTGCCTAGTCAAGGGTATTTGTATCATTTGACTTATTTATTTTAACCAAATTTTCTCTCACCTAATTGATTGAGGGGGCAAAATGTATATATTTAAAGGTTAGGGGGCAAAGTGTGACTCCCTCTTATCCTTTAGGGGGGCAAAGTGTTATTAACACTTTTTTTTTTTTACAATTGGGGGAAAGGGATTGAAAAAACCCATTCAACTTCAATTGAAAGGAGGAATGTTGTAATAGGAATATGTACATTTATGCATCACCATTTAATAATTTTTTTTAGTCTCCTATATACTTAGTTTTCCATAATCATGAAAAAAAATTTAATTTTCATTAATTTGTTACTTTTCTCTAATCTTATTTTTTATTTTCTCATTATTTTTTTTCATTTCAATATGTATATGAGCTTTATAATTCTATTTAAAGCAATATAATTTTATATTGTTGTTTTATTTCCTTTTATTTGCATTGCACACGGTATAGGTGCTTATAAGATGCTGTAATATGTCGTACTATTTTCTCATAATTGATCCAAATATGATCAAATCTACTAAATATATCCTAATTAAATCATTCTGAATTCTCCTATAAATCTTATATAAAAACAAATTATGTATGGGGTTAATTTTACTTTAAAATTATTCTCTTATAACCACTGTTATTCTCATACAACCAATATTTTAGGAAGAAAAGTGTAAAGCATGAATACATAAGATTATGACATGTTGATAAGATGATTGTTAAAATGACTTAGGGGCAATGTTTTAAAACCCAAACCGTTAATTGAATCGATGAAGTGATTGAGTCGAGGTTCAACCAGTCAGACGGTTTAACCCCACTTCAATAATTTTAATATAAACATATAAATATCTAGAAATTCTATAGACTAATATAAAACATCACTTGATAAAAAGTTAAATGTTTTTGAAAGACTTGAACTTTTGCTAGAAAAAATTTTAAATTGTAAATTTAAACAAATAAATTCATCTCAATTGTACCTAAAAAATAATAATAATAATCTTAAAACTTATCCAAAAACATCATCACATCTTGAAATTAAATAAAATCCATCAAGACTGCTGAAACTGAACGAAATCCATAGAACTCCAAATGTTAAAACTACAAGCAACATAAGTGTAACATTAAAGTTATCCAAATTACATGTTCAATTGTTTAAATATTAAAAACATAATGCCAAAATTACAAAGCCACCGATTCAAGCAGTTTGTGCAATTCATACGGTTTTCAATGCTTTCCTGGACTAGTCAGACCAATGTGTGAATTGGACCAAAAGCCATGGCCGGTTCATTATTCTACCGGTCGAACCGTCCAGTCTGGTCTAATTTTCAAAACATTGCTTAGGGAAAGGTGATTAGCCTGTGGCACTTTGGATACCCTTGTAGATCTAAATTTTGTAATTTAATTTGTCAAAAATAATTGAATAAATTGTTTTAATTAGTTAATTGAAACGAATAATTCAACCCCTCACAGGAATAATTCAACCCCTCACAGGAATCCTTCATAGACTAATAGAGAGATTAAGCCCTTCAACTTCTTTAAGTCATTAACTTCTTTAAATTCTTCGAGTTCATAAAGTCTTTAGCATTCTTGGAGTTCTATAAGTCTTTTGCATTTTTCAATTTTTATCTCCTTAAAAATTTTCAAGATCTATATTCCTTAAATTCTTAAAAGTCCACAAGTGCTCCAAACCCTCGAATTCTATAGAAATTAAGAGGCAGTCTTTCTCGAGATCTATTCAAGTGTTTTGATGCGAAATTCGTTTTTTCAACATAATTGCAAAAGGATTTATTGTCTGCTTCAATTCCTTAGATCTATAATTAGAAAATGAGCAAAAATTGAGAGAGTACAATTTTTTGCATTAAGTACATAGCTCAGAATTATGTGCCTCAACTGAAATATACATTATATTTTGATACATCATTCTCATACTCGAAATTTATACATTATATTACACATTTGCTTATCTATAGTATTTTTGGCATGGGCCCCAAAAACACATTATAATATATTGCGTATCTACATCGCAATTTATGTATCACATTCCTAATTTTGTTCAAGGCATGACATTTTAAACTAAGTAAATGCATAAATGTACGCTTGAATCTTAGGATATGGTACGTACCTTTTAGGTAAAAAGTATAACTATACTGAAGTTTTTTTTAACAATTCTCCCAACTCAATCACAAACAGTATGCTCAAGTGTTGTGACCTGAAACATATTAGGATATATTGGATACCACTTGTCCCGTGTCCATGTATGTTCTTGCCACATTACAAACAATGATATGTTAACTTCAATCAATGATTATCCTTCATCGTGCTATGCTGCTCCATAGTGCTTTCAAGCAAGTTGCTGTAATTTGGCATTATTTGTTCATTGAAAAGTCAACAATACATTACAAGGAACTAATAATAGTTGTCTGTGTTGAGGCTCAAATAAATCTGATAGAGTACTCGACATTGGATTTCCGGTAAATGAAAGGAAACTGACAGACATAAAGAACCTATGATCCTATATGGAAACGAAAAATTGATTCTAATGCACAGTTATCCTTATACACTTCTGATTTTTGTGATACCACAACACGTGCAGCTTCCTATATTGTAGGACCAAAGGCTATTAGATAATAAGGTTGCAGGGGTTTGATGGGCTGTAGTCTGACCTACTATCATGGCCTCACCCTGCGACATATATTCACATTAAAATAGGCTAATTAATGATATGTTATGACATATATGCTCAATTAACGACTCCAGTATAAATTTGAATACCTGGTTTTGGTTTTTAGAGACATTACTAGCCCAACCAGCACCTTGGTTGATGCGACTGCAACTCTACCACATTTCTACGGATCCAGGATCTCACAAGTTATGTTTTTGTCATTTTAGACAATTTGAAGTGTGCGTAACAGGTTAATTAAAATGTGTAATTCTATTGAATCATAATGTAACTCTATTGAAGCGTGATGTGAATTTCACACCAAAACAATGTCGTTTTTTCATTTCAAAATTGGCCTGGCTGGCTCAATATCATTCCTTTATTTTTGCCTTCTTAAATTAGGGGCGTTAACTTGTCCCAATTGGAACTTGTGAAGCTCCATTTCCCATTTCTACCTATATTAGCTTTGACAAAATATGGTTCCTACTCTTTAAATGTCTTAAAATTGATAAGTACAAATACCTATAAAAGTTGACAGAATGAAGTTCCTGTGTTAATTGGTTGTTGTGCTGCTTGTGACTCCTATGAATAATATATCCTGCCTTCCTCTCCGTTTACATGAAAGTGGGGTTACTTATAAAATCACTCTCTTGGAATGGTGCAATTAAACAATTGCATCCTTTCAACCTCAACCAGTTCCACCCCGCCTGATTTGTAAACAACCTCAAGTGTATTATTAACAATCGCTTAACTTCAACTGTCAAGTATGTATTTAATGAGTGTTACACCAAATCATTGCTCATTTACACTTAACTGTAGCAAGTTTACACCATGTCACTTGACCTTTTATAAATATTTTACTGCAAATGATTTCTAAACTAGCCTTACTTAGCTAGCTCTCCTCTCACGCTCCATTTTTTTCTTTATCTTGGACCAGTGGACAATATTTGCACCAAAAAAAGGCACACAAAAGGGATTAACCTTTACTAGATTTCATTGGCTTTTATCAATCTTCCACCATCACACACGTTATCTATCATATTATGCTTTGCAAATGAACTTATTCTAATTGACTATTTTGTCTACCTTCGCATCCACGAATTTATTATACTGTTGCAATTTATATGGGTTATCTCCTACTGTAACAGTTAAGAAGAAAGCAACCGCGTATACAGTAACATGTTCTGCATTTCACATTTACTATTACTACACGACCTTACAATTTTTGTATCAATGTACTATCCTTCTAAACTGCAGCTTTGTTATGGACAAGTAATTGAACTAAGCATAATAATGCAATCAAAATGGCATAAACGATTTACATTTTTAACTACTATATTCACATTAAGGGATCTATAGCTTCATGATTGGATTTGATTACAAGTTTGCCCACTCAAGTTTCATGCTAAAAAACATATATATCACCTGTTACAACTGGGAGATGCATAGCATACCTCACTTTTGGACACAAGATGTGTTCTTTAACTTGGTTGCTTAAGCAGCAATACTCCAAATCAGACAGCCCAAACAAATCCAGGATCCCCAAATTTGATTTTGTATCAGTTGACTGACGCAGATCCACCCTTTTCCTCTTTACTCTTTCCCTCAATTTTATCTCGCATACTCTTTTTCTTCTACTAGATATGCTAAACCCGAAGAAGAACAACCAACCAAACACAATAGCAGATGTAATAATGCAACTATGATTTTTTATTGTAAGCAGGTGATACCTTTGCTCACCATTAAATTCACACAAATTTCAAAAACCAAACGAATTTCTTTTCTCCAATTGTAAAGAAAGATAAATATCTTCTCATGGCTACCTAATGGTGTTTGTTGGTATGGAATGTTTTTCATTTTTTTTTGGAGCCGAAATGACGTTGTTTTTCCCATTTTCAACCTAAGCTTTGCTAGTTGAATTTGATCCATCTGATTTTACCTTTTAGTCTCGTCCATTAACTTGCCATAAATAGTATTTGCAAAGCCCCATTTCACTAGAAATGGAACAGTAGCATGCTTCTGGACTCAAATCTTCAAGTATACGACCATTTTACAAGGCAATTGTGCCATTTTTTTTCAGAAGAACTCTTAATTCATTACTGCAAACTCAAGACATCCCTGCTAATAGTAGGTTGTACGAAACCAAGAGCATATTTTCTCCAATCCATACATTTGTTAATTTCTTTTGTAAATCTAGCCACAGAGATAGTGTGCTACTTCATTAGCTACCCTACTAATCCATTGTATCTCACATTGCTCTAGCTGTTTGAATAACATATGAAAGTCCTTAGGAAAATCTCAGTCTCCAAAGTATAATCCTCATACTCAATTAGTAGTTGTACAATGCACGTTGTATCCCCCTTTAACATGATATTTGTGCCATTAAAATTTGAAGCCACTTCATATTTTCCATGGCCACTAGGAGCGTAGCTACCTCTGCTCTATAGTTACCCTTGAACTTTCTTACTCTTCTACACATGAACCTTCCATCTGCACCACGAACCACCATCCCCACACCAACTGCCTTCTTCTTTGCAGTGGCCCTGTCAAAACTAATTTTAGACAACCAACTACTGGCAGAAAGCCACTTAGCATCTGTGGTTGTCTAGTTTGAAGACCTACTAATTAAAACTTGACAACCTTCTGGTATGCCTCCAGCTAAAACCCCTTTGCAATGTTCAAATTTAAAAGATCAATCCTTTTATTTTCATTGAGTGCAGTATTCCAATTTGTCCATTATATCTATAACATTAAAAACATTGCTACCCTCTCCTCCACTTCAGTCGAGGCCTTCAACACTTATCCCTTGCAACCATATTTCACCTCCATCTTGTTGTAAATATAACACAAATCTATTGAAGTAAAAGCCCAAATTTGAACAGCCACATAACATGTAAAAGATATACGTTGCATATTTTCCATGACCACAAATTGAGCAACCCCCTCCAACCAAACCTTTTAACTCCGAAGCTGTAAAATCCTAGAAGCTTAAAACTACTTAGTTTTTATGTTATAAATGTTAATTGAAAAATTTCCTTATTAGTTGTTATTGTATAATTTTCTTTTACAATTTGATTTATTGAATTATTATTAATACATGTTTGATGATAATCATAGGAAAATTACACCAATTAAATGTTACCAACCAAGCTTAGATATTTAGAAAAGTAAGGACCACTTATTACTTAGATATTTAGGAGATTATGCCACCTAGCACTATGAATGGCCACCTATTATTGGCTTTTACTTTTACCAATTCTTTTCAATTTTGTTGGGCTTAAATTTCCTTCCACTTTTTGCTCCTCTTGGCCGGCCACCATAATGCCCAAAATACTCTTCAATTTCAACCATTTTAAACACTTAAAAGACTAACTTAATTTGTCTCCAAAAGCTTAACCTAACTAGAAAAGAAATCCCCTCAAATTTCATCAAATTCTCTCCAAGTTTCAAGCTCAAGTTCTTGCTCAAAGTTGAAGGTTCTTAAGGGATTAATCATTCACTCTTCTTCAACTAAAACCCTACCTATTTTGAGGTAAATTCTTCAAGAAACTTCAAGTTCTTTCAAGTTTTAATAGAAGATTTCTTATACTTTTCTTATAATTTCATTAAGTACTTAAGATTTATGGTTATAATTTGTTCTCTTGTTATATATACGAATATTTATGCTCATGATTAGGAGGTTTTCCCTTGTTTTGATCCTTTCTTTGATAGTAAATTAACTATGTTATGATCTACTTGATTAGTATGGACTTGCATAAGAATTGATGCTTTATTTGAGTGGCAAACCTTGGAATTCATGGCTGAAATTTTGACTAGAGTTAGAAGGCATGTTGGTTAGTCTTGTTAGAGGAAAAATTCTGGAAAAATTTCAGTATTTGAGGCCTATTTAGTGGGCTGAAGTTGCTGGAATTTCAGCTTACAAACCGGCACTTCCTTGTTCCAAAACCTTGAACAAATTTCAGCTTTACTAGTTTATAAAATTCCAGCTTTAATAACCTAATATTTCCAGCTATATTAACCTTGTTTTGGCCAAGTTTCGATGACATAAACTGGTAGAAATTTCAGATTGTGAATTGGTTGAAGTGACACCAAATATTATGCACCATAAGCTTAATCTACTTAACTGGTTTTTAGGAAAATATTGTACAATGATTTTGGAACCTTGTTAATCAATTTTAAGAAGAAATTCTTACAAAATTTTGAAGATTTAAACTTGTTAGAAACTTGACTTTTAAATGTGTAAGTGAAATTTTGACTAGTTTAACTTTACACTTGATTTAGTATGTTTTCACTAAATAACCCTAATTTGTTATTTAATTGTCTTAAATTAATTAAATATCATTAGTTTGATATTAATTAGTTTAAAATCATTAATTCACCTAAGTATAGGATATTTCAGAGTTTTCTCATTTTAACCTATATTAATTTTGCTAAGTTATTAATTTATACTTGACTATTGCCAATAAATCTTTCTTGGACTTTAAAAACTAGTTTACTTATAAATTAATTATTTTGGACAAAATATCTTCTTACACCAACACCTTGAACCCTAATCAATATTTATTCAAACTACCTCTTTAGTCCATAGTATTTAGCAATATTTTCTTTTGGTCCAAAATTTATAGAGAATTATTAAAGTTTTGCAACTAATATAGTAAATAAAGCGGAAATTAGTAACGAATTTCCAGTATTAATTATTCCTTTTGTATTTAACCTTAATTTTGACACTTAATGAATTATTTGCCCTTAGAACCAAATTACTTTCAAAAAAGGAATTTCTTAAATTTCTTTATTGGTTGATTTAGGGTTTTGCCCGGATTCCTTTATTACAACTTCTTGGATTTTTTCTTATAACCAATTTACATTTATTTTAAAATCCTAGTTAAACTTGGGTACATTTTATAAAATTCTATTGAAAAAAAATCCAGTAGGTTAATTAGGCTACTTATGAATTTCAGGATTCGAGTCTAAACCTCACACGTTTTACGAGACACTTTCTTGAGATTTATAGGTGAGTATTTTCTTGTGTACGCCTGATGCATGTTTAAGTGCTAATTTCATTTTAGGCTTGATACTTTTTAGCTACTACGATGCGCTATATGAGGGTAAGATGTATACTTTATCACATCTATCCCGCAATTTGTTACATGCACAACTTCTATCAAATGTGAATATACTTGTTTGTGAACTTTTAACTGAACTGAGGCTTCGAGCTAGACTTCCGTGGTCATACTTCACCAGTTATACCACGATTAGTCATACTGGTGTTGAGGAGGATATAAAGTGTTGGGCGTTAGGGATTGTGTTCTTTCTTGTGAGTTGAGATTTCTCAAAGAGCCCAACTATGGACTGAACAAACTATTTTACCCTCCAGGGTTGAGATCTCACCATGGAGCGGAGGTATTGAGGAGGTAAAGGTGCATGGGTGGTTTTGGGTACTGTTATCTGATATCTACCTGATCATTAGCAAGGACCTGATTTTCTCTATTGGTCCGAACACTATTACCACATGATTAGGCACTTGATACTCCCGCGGTTGAGCTTGCTCCCGTGGTTGAGATGTATCCTTCCTTATTTGATCAATTGTTTACCAAACTTGTTCTTATACTGTTTTATGACACATGTTATTTATTTGTTTATTTTTCTAATTGTCTGCCTGTGTGATTACATGTGTGGGAACCTCATTGGGCTATTATAGCTCACTCCTTTAATTTGTTCTCCTTAAACAGGCTCCTATTATTAAGGTTGGGTGGTTAGGATTCAAAAGTAGTTTTTGGTAGGATTTTGTTAGTAAAAGGATGCTTGAGATTTTACTATATTAGCTATGTATTTATGATGTAAACTACTTAACTAGTGCATTTACTCTTAAGTTTGAATTATATGAATGTATTTACGAGTTTTCTATAGAATATCGATTGTTTCATGGATTCTAGTGCGTGTTTGACTCGAGTCCTGGTGAGAGTTAGGCAGGTAGTCCGCTAAACCCTTTGGTACGCCTTAAGGTAAGGTGGGGCTGTCACAGCAACAACATCTTAGATGGAAACATACTATGATAGATCCTCCATAGAAATATTTTCACTTTGTTCGCAATTTTCAAATCCTATATCTTCTTCCAAATATCACTGGCCCCTAATAGCCTCTTGGGAAGTCATAATTGGATAGTTCTTTTGACTCCATCATCATAGGTAGGCGCTAATATAAACACCAACTTTTAATTTTTATCTCACTTTTAAGTATTTCTTTCTTCTTATTATTTTCATTTTATGTCAATTTTTGCAATTTTAGAATGGTAATTTGATTTTTGGGCTATTACTAGATTTTATTTCAAAAAATATTCATAGAAAAGAAAAAAAAATAGAAGTCAATATGAGCCCAAACCAAACCCTAAAATGAAAAAAATTAAAAAATAAAGATAAAATAGGTGTAGGAAATGTTCAAATCGAAGAGGTCATTGTCCTCTTACTCTTCTAATCTTCTCCCAACCATTGGTAGGAGACAAAAACAAAACTTTCTACTCCTTCCTTTGTTTATTTATTTATTTATTGGCTTGTTATGGTCCTTTGTACAACATACAATTCTATTGAATCCACCACTCCATCCCTCACTTTCTATGCTTTCATCACTAGAAATCAGCTATGGGGCATCACAAGTGCTATTTTGGACCAGTTGATGATTCAAATTTAAAGGGCCAAAAATGGACGGATGAAATTGAACCAACAAGGCCAAATTTGTAATGAAAAATGACGTCGTTTTGAGTGGTAAATGGTTATACCACGCTTCAGCAAAGTTACACTATCATTTTAGCATAGTTATACATTTTAATTGACATGTTGCGCAAACCTCAAATTATACAAAATGAAACGGGCTCAACTTGCAAGGTCTCATTCCCCTGGAAATCGTAGGCACACCCTACGCAAAGTTACACACAAAAACTCATCCAACTCTAATGAAACTTCACATATACACCTCAAATCACTACATTCACCATACTCCAACTCTCATAACAAGCACACTTCACTGAACTACCTCACACACAAAAACATTAGCAAACATAGAACACTTTTTTTCCCTCACTTCACGCACATGGTTTCTCATACACCTATTAGAAGCTCACTACCACAACTCACTCACTATTACTCATCAATTTCTCTCATTAGTTCACTCAAAGACTCAAACACATGAAAATAGTTAATGATGATCCTACATTAGAAAGTTTATGAAGAATGAAGAAGTTTAGATCATGGGAAATTATGAAAAGGTTTATAAAGGTATGTGCATCATTTAAAATAAATTTGGAAGGTGAGAAATTATGGAAAAATTTTCCAAAATTTTACATGCATTTGTCTTATAGAATATTGAGTTAGTGTATATTTAAAGGTCAAAAGATTGGCACTTGGACACTTGGGCCTTAAGACCTAAAATTAATTTTAATTAATTTTGTTTTAATACTTTGTTCAAATTGACTATTATGTTAGTTAAGAGCTATATCTGAAACAAAATAGTACAACATAAAATAGTAAACTCTTAAGCAAATTTACATTCATTTGAAAAGATGCCTATATATATATAGACACATGCAAATTTATTTGAGGTGTTTGAACATTATAAATAAAAAGATTCAAACATCTAGAAAATGACTTCATTATTTTCCTTTTCATTCTTCTATATCTTATCAATACAGAATTTCTCTAAAACATTCTTGGGAGAATTTATTTATATTGTTGTGAGGAAATTCTAGTTTTGGCTTTGTTATTCTTGGAGAAAATTGCCACAAACTCGGTAGCAAAATAGTGAGGGCAAATTTCCTTAGAAAAATGAATATATTCATGTCAAAGCCATATTCTAATTTTTTTTTCTGTAGTTTTAGTTATGTTTTCTAACAATCTTAAGGAAATTTTATTATGGAGGGTACTCGTTTGTTTCTAGTAATCCATTTGTTCATTTCAATCTTACGATTAATTCGTATGCTTTTAATTTATAGATGCTCTGACAACCACAGGATGAACATTTGAAGAACTCACATACTCTAAAGTATTATTGACTATGAGGTTTAGGTACTACGGAAATTAGGTAATAATCACACAAGCAAGTAATAAAATTATATCCAAATACCCTTTTTTGCAAGTGCATGGGTCAATTGTAGTGGGAAAAGTATTAGGGCCAATCCCACTAGGAAACCAGAATTAGCAATTACCAAAGCTAATCACTTTCATTATTATCTACACAATTCATCAAATAGTTTGTAGGCAAGTGAAGAAAGTTCAATTACTTGAAGTAAAATCAATAGAGAAATTCACAAAAGTCATAGGATTTGGAATCCACTAATTGTTGCTTATGAACTAACACCTTGCTATTAACAACTTGTCTTGCTTAGGATTGCAATTCCATATGAAGTCAAGACTTGTTCTCACAATAAATTAACTAGAGTTCAACTATTTTTATAATGAACTCTTGTGAAATGCATGAATTGTGGTCTTAAACAACCTCAATCCACCTACTTAGACCACTATTTTCGTGTGAATACGTCATAGATTTCATCTACTATTTTCCAATATTAAAAGCATTCCTCAATATCAAGTAACATCTAAATTATTTGCAATAGGTGATCAAACTACTACAAATATTAAATCTTGATTGATGAACAAGCAAATACAAGTCATGGCAAATAAAATAACATTCAAATCATTAGTTTCATCTAATCGTAGACAAGTATTTAGTTAAACATGGCTTGCATAAATAACAAGTTAAAGAAACAATTCATAACAAGTAAGAAAATAAAGAGCTAAGATAAGAAATGCTCATTTGTGGGTTGAACATGGCTCCAAAGCTTCATTCCTTATTGATATGAATTGATACACATGAATTTTTCAAGAGTTTTCTTACAAGTAATGAAAATTTTTATAAACTACAAAGAAAACTACAAAGAAAACTACAATTCTAAACTACTTTGGGAGTGCTGCTCCCTCGAAGACTTGTCCTAAATGTCTTGCAAGAGCTCCCTATTTATAAAAAAATCAAGTTTAATGTCATTGTCTAAGTTGAAGAATGAAATGATGAAATTTGATTCCTTTGGACATAAAAGTCTTTCTTGAGCTTTGTACCATTTTCTTAAGCAACCAAAATGCAGCTATACATTAAATATATATAAAAAAAGAATGTGAACAAGCTACAAGTTTAGAGAAGTCGAAAAGTAACAACTTGGAGTGGATCCACAAATGTGATCTTCGGGCTATTGGTGTGCAAATCTTGGTCTGCAGATTGCACCATGAAGATGGATGAATAAGTTTTCCTCAAAACATGAAAGTTGTAGCCCTTTGAATTAGCTTTCCAATGCCACAAGAATCAGGTCTTTGGAGCTCGGGATGTTGAGATATAGCCAAACTACTGAGAACTGGTCGGAAGTGCTTCACATCACTAATGTATTTCAGTAATTTAGATTTTTGGCTATGAACATGTGAAAATAGGATTTTGATATCTTCATAAAAATTATAGAGAATTTTCTAAGCTTAAAAATGCAACAAGAATAGTCTATATCCAATATTTTTAGCTCAAGTTATCTCCAAAAAACTAAAATATGTCATTGTTGCCAACCCCTAGTTTTCTCCAATACTGCTTCTCCCATTGCTTCTTTGCCCTTTTCTTTTGTTGGTTACTCTTTTGAGGACCTTGATACCTTTTTGTGATGTTGATCCTTCAATTTCATGGTGAATTTGTTGAAGAAAAATTTTCCCAAAAATTGAGCAAAACAACCTTGAAGTTTTTGATGAAAATGTTGTTCTATTGAACTTCTAATTCAATCATCCTTGAATTGTACTATGAATGTGATGATTTGTACTCCAATTGATCCAAACTATGATTAAATGTATAAAACCTGCAAGATTGTATAAAAATTGTGCATTAATTTGCTCAAAATATAAATTCCGCCTCAAAACCCTAAAAACTGAGCAAAAACCCTAATGTTTGAAAAAATTCTCAAATTGTAGAAACTTAATCAAAAGAAGCCAAAATCATGTCAAAAATACTAAAAGCACACTAATTTGAGAATATATGTTAAAAGTATATTACTAGTTCATGCATATTTTGAAGGTTTTAAAATGTTTCAAATGGATGTTAAAAGTAAATTTTTAATTAATTTTATTGAAGAAGACATGTACATTGAATAACCTCATAGATTTGAGAACAAAAATATCCTAATAGTGTCTAAACTATTTAAAGTATTGTATGATTTAAAACATGCTAAGGGCATTGTATAAAAGATCGAGTTGTTTCCTGGTTCAAGAAGGTTTGTCTAAAGGATTGATAAGGTTTTTCTAAAGGATTGATACTAAATTATTTAATAAATGAAATGACGATTATAATTTACTCATGATAGAAAAATAAGTAGATGATATTATATTTGTTATGGCTTAGGGGAGAATTGTGTAAGAATTGCTCTGAGATTAGGCAAGATGAAAAAGAGGGCTAAGTTTCTCTTGGACTACAAATTACACAAACTAAAATGTGCATATTTTTCAATTAAAAAAATACAAAATAACTCTTGAAGAGATATAGAATGGAACTTCATGATTGCGTCAAGTACCAACAGTTCGAAAATATGACATGTGTCGAGTCTGTGCAATAATAAAATCCTACTCTAAGGAATGTAAACTTGTGTCTAGCAGTGAGTAAGGTCGTCTCCATAGGAACTGGGAAAAAATTTGTTTCTTTTAGACTAAAAACTACAAGGGGCATTTGTTATGCAAAATTCAAAAAGAAATAATCAACTAGTTATAGCAAAAGCAAAAAACACACTTTTTTTTTTTTACACTCATCTTCAAGTTTTCACCAAGAACACCAGGAACACACACTTATTTTCTACACTCATCTTCAAGTTTTCACCAAGAACACCAAGAATATACACTTATTTTTTACACTCATCTTCAAATTTTCACCAAGAACACCAAGAACATACACTTATTTTTTGCACTCATCTTCAACTTTTCGCACACTCCCCCAAGAATACCCACTACCCTCTTAGTTCATCTTCATACCTTCACACACACTTTTCCAAGAACACACACTAAATCCTAAGACCCACTCACACACTACACACACTATTTTCTCACACACCTACACACACCATCTGCACAAACTCACATGCACTTCCCACATAAATTCTCTCTCTCTCTCTCTCTCTATCTCTTTCTCACACACACACACACTACACACATTGCACATATACACACACAGATACATGCACACACACATTACACACATAACACATAGCCATTCAAACACTCACAACACACACAGAGACATCACTCACTCTCAAACACACATACATACATCAAAGACGCACCAGATTCACACACTCCACACGCACTACCACACCACAATTCACACACACACATCCATAATTCACACGCTGATCCACAACACAATCACAGTCACACACATAACCTCTTTCCCTGAGCCACTAACCTCACCAATCAACTAGCTATAACCACAATCACCATAACAAGCCTCCAACTGCCTTCTATTCCAACCAATTCCTACCACTTTAACCCCCAAACTTCAGCTCCAAACAACCAAAAAATCAAACACAGACACTGCAACTAAACAACCAGCAACCCAACTAATTACCATCCCATGGCCATGCCTAATTCCACCAGCCCAAAATCACTCCAAGTTGGTCCCAAATTGCCTCTAAATAAACCACCTAAGACCACAAATTCCAATAAAAAATCACCCAATTTCACTTACCACACATCGCAGGTCATCAACGAAACAACACCAGATCACTACAGTTAGAAACATTTACCAAGCACTTACTGCCATCCTCCCTCATCACAAACCACCTCCATCGAAGCTCTCCCTCACCCATCACCAAACACCACCCAAAGAAAGCCCAAAAAGCCAATATCAGTCCCTGAAATCACCATAAGTTCACAGTCAAATAAACCTGCACAAACAAAAACTTTCACCACGCCACTCGCCTCCATCGCAACGCTCATCCACCACCACCACCACCAGGGTATTCACAAGCCTCCACCACAGTCTCTATTTCCTCACAAAACAACCGAGTCCTCGACTGCCTAGCTCCTCCTCCACCACTGGAGCTCCAATTAGCTTCACCACCCTTCTTCCACCATAAACCAAAACTCACCACTATTATCATCTCCCAATTTTCTCTTCCACTAGTTAAGCCATCACCACCAATACCTTCTTAATCATCACTAGGCACCAAGGCTCCAACCCAAAGCAGCCGAAACCACAACCACCAAAAAGCAGTTAGAATTGCAAACATTAAAGGCAACTACTGCCACCAATTGCCAAATTAGAGTAGCCTTACAACAATTCTAGAATTACAGTCTAATTAGGCTTCTCTACCAAAGCTGCCGGAACTGCAACCACGCACCTCCACCACTACCCTCGACCATCAGCTATAACACAAAGAGCAGCAACAATCATCAGTTCAAGCCGTCGCTGCTGTGATGCCGAAGCTCCACGAAGTAAGCCATTAGCAGCCCCATTGCCACCACATCCATCCACAACCAGTACAAACACCCCCCAAAATCATCATAGCCAGTCACCATTGTTATCCCAAAAATCATCACAGTATACACCAAAAATCCACTATAGTACTAGCCAGGGCAATTTCTGCCCACCAGCAACCCAATCACCTCCAGTCCGCTTCAATCACCACCAAGGCTCACACGGTCACACTTCTAGTTTCTGCTCCACCGTGCCTTTGCCTGGCCACCGTCATCATCAACTCTGAATCACCACCACCACTACCAAGCAAAGCCACAATCGCCGTCATCTTCATCACCAAATCCTCTCTATTGGAACCCAGGTATGCTCCTTGTTTTTTTTCCTTCTTAAATTACATCCAGTAATTGAATTTTTGTGCAAAATCTTGTGGATTTATAATGTATCGTTTACAGGTTTTAGGAAATTGGGGGTGGGATTAATTAGATTGAAGAAGACATGTTCCTTGAAAATTTTGGGAAAGTTTTTTTCCTCAAACATTTTGGTGAGAGAGAGAGAGAGATAAATTAGAAGAGAAATCAGAGAGAGGGAAAAAGGAAAGAGAATAGAGAACGTAAGATAGAGAAGGGAGAACTAGAAAGAGAGAAAACAAAAAGGGGGGAAAGTGAGCGATTGGAGAGTAGAACAAGAAGGTAGAGAAAATAAATAGAGATCAAAAGGAGGAGATGAGAGGACTGAAAGAAAAAGGGGAGACAGGAGGAGATAGAGAGAGACTGGAGAAAGGTGACACAAACGGGAAAGAGAAAAAGAGGAAAACAGAGAGAAACGCAGAAACGGGGAAGAGAGAAGAAAGAAGAAAAATAGAGAAGATTTGAGAAAAATGAATAAGAGAAAGAGCACGGTTCGGGTGTGAGTATGGGTTTTAGTTTTAATTTAGTTAATATTTAATTAGTTTCTAATTTTGATTTAATCTAGTTATAATTTAGTAATTATTTTAGTTGATTTGATTGGTTAATCTAGTCTTAATTCATTTTGGGCATTTTAGTTTTCTATATATCACAAAGTATTTCATTTAAGGGTGTGTTTGTTTGGACTGAAAATATTTTTTGGAAAATATTTTCAGAATTTTCAGGTGTTTGGTTCACATTTTAGCCAGTAAAATGTTTTCTTAGGTAAATTATTTTACATAAGAGGGTGGAAAATAACTTACCCTCTTAAATTAATGAGGTTATTTTCATTTTAAAAAAAGCACACATTTGACGTGTGCTTTTGTCTAAAATGAGAACACCCGTGGCTCTCTGAAGAAAGAAAGAAAGAATAGACAGAAGAAAAAGAAAGGGAAAGCTTGAGCTGTGGAGACAGATCGGAGGGGGAGAGAGTTGCGAAGACCTCCATTGACGATGAAGTTTCTGAAGTCAGATTGCTACGAAAGCTCTAAAACGCGCTCACACTTTCTTTGACCATCGCATTTCGAACCTCCGCTCAAAGGTGAGTTTGAATTTTTTTCCTGGAATTTGCTTTTTCTTTTTTAAATCTCTATTGGTTGCTAAATTGATGGAAATTGGAGAATGTGGATTGAGATTAAGGATTGCCATAGTTGCTAATTCAATTTTTGAGAAATTTGGGTTTTCCTAATTATTTTCGGCGGTAAGAATAGGGGTGCTGGTCCTAAAGATGGTAGAGAGGGTGTTTTTGTTAGGGTTTAGCGACGGTCAAGATGCAGTGGGGTGGCAGAGTAAAGGCCATCCTGAAATGAAGGAATTGGGAGAAATTGATAAATGATTTATATTTGATATTTATTTAATTTTATTTTTTGAATAACAAAATAATTTACAAAATACGAAGAGATAATTCACTACTGATATTACTGAGCTGAGTAGTTATGATATTAATATTATGAAACCAATATTTAGCCATAAAGAAGCTACTAAATATATCTGTTATGGTTGAACAATACTATATTAGAGACAGATTTTAGTTTGTCAAATAAGGCTTCTTTTCTCTGATTGGTAAAGATTGATATTGTTAGAAAGTAGTTGGAGAATGGAAGAACCCTTGTTGACTACAATATCTAGAATGAATCCACACTGCATCTGGTCTTGAGGCTTTGTAGTGGAATTATTGAGCTTTCTTTGATGGCTTTGGCTAGGAAGTACAATCAAGACAAGATGATACGCAGCAAGTGTTCTTCTTTCTTTCATTATTACTTTCCTTTTTACACTTTCTCCTCATATCCGTTATTAATGTTCTGTTACAATATTTGTGATACTAATGCAAAGCGACTCCTTAGCTATCAATTTGTTGCAAAGACAATTCATAACATTTTCTTTGTTTATCTACTAGCAATGGTGTTAGTATTATTATGAATCTGTGAAGAACATATTTTATGTTGATACTTTTTGTATTGTACTTTAGAGAGACACAATAAGCTCGTCTTTGATTTCCCAAACCGAGTATTCCTATGTCAATGTATGACTTTTTATTTTCTAGCTTGAATCCTAATGTCAATCAAGCTATGAAATTGCCTAGTCTATAAAATTGATGATCTCGAGCAGGAAGATCTATTGTGATGGGATGGACCGTTGTCATAATTGAAATTATAAAAGCCACCCCTGTGTTTTCCTCTAATCGTTAACATTTTTAGCTGCAATGTCTTGTGGGACTGTTAACTATCAAATTTTCATGGCTTTGTTGTCGATCAAAATCTTTGTGTGGTTTGAGCAGTTAAACGTGACCATTTTCCTAGTTGAACCAATGCTTTGAGTTTTCAGTTTTCAATTGAAATCTTTGTGTTTCGAGTAATTGAGGCTTTAGATGTTTGTTAGTTCTTTGCATCTCTTATGGGATTGAATCGTGAATACTTTCTTCCATGTCAGCATTTGAAAGTAGTGAATGATCAGAATATTTATTTCTTTAGGTGTTATGCTTGTCTGCATCCTCGTGGTATAAACTGCAGGCATACTTTTATCTAATTGATTAATTCTCTTTAATTGTTTTGGATTGCAGTTGAGGCCAGAGAAGAAGATCAAGTAGATATATATCTTGGGTATCCATCATGCTTGTAGGAGATGGTTCTTGGAGCTCATAAAAGTTCTTGAATGGTCTTGTTGAGTCCTGATAGTTGTTGTGAATCCCTTTTTTAATTCCTTTTGTTTGGTGACCATTGTTGTGAAGTTTTGACTTGGTGGATGAGTTACATTTTTGTTGGTTTAAGGGTGCTATCATATTTTTTTCAAGATGTCTGTGCTTATATTTTCTTAAAGCTTGCCTATTACCTAAACTTCTTTAAAGTTGTAAAACAATGCCTCGTTATTCGTTTAAAATCTTGTTTAAACATGTTAGTTATTATAACTCTTTCTTGGAGTTGGTTGGTATTTTGGATACAACCTAACTATTTTTTGTTAACTATTTTTTGCTTAACTAGTTTTTGTTTACAGCTTTTTTTGTAGTTGGTAATAACAAACATGATATATGATTATGATGGATTTTAAAGAATTTATTTATTATATAAGTACATATATCTTAGTTATATACAATTTTTCAAAAACTTTTATAAATGTGAATAATAATTATATAATATTCACATTATAATTGATAAAAAGTAAAAGTAATAGTAAGGTGAGATAATACTATATGATTGGAAAAAATAGTTTTAATTATTTTAAGAAACGTCAAAAAATGAAATTAGAAAATATCACAAAAAAATTAATTAGAAAATATCACCAAAAAAATGAAATTAGAAAATATCACCAAAAAATAAAAAAAGAGTATTTTCAATAAGCTAACCAAACACCTGAAAATAATGAAAAGGAAAATGATTTTCTTGAAAAATAACTTCCCTAGAAAATATTTTCCAAGGAAAATGTTTTCAATTCAAACAAACACAGCCTAAGTTTAAGTGCCTTTCTTTATTTGGTATCATTAATATCCCCCCCCCCCCAAAGACTTTTCATTTTTTGCAATTAACTCCCCCATAATTTCATATTGACCCCCCTAGATTTTACATTTTTTCAATTAAACCCCATAATTTGCAATTTTCCCCTAAATTGCTGGAATTTACGTTTTGTTTTCCATACATGTTGAAATTTTATTTTTGCCCCCTATTTAGTTTTAATTTACAATTGTGTCCCATACTTGCTTAAATTTGTGGGATCCTTAGGTTTGCTTGAATTTTTTTGTTTTAGTCCCTTGATTTGTTAGAAATTTGCATCCACCCCAATTTCTTGAAATTTACTTTGCCATATTTCATATTTTATGCTTTGTTGCCTTAAATAGTGGTATCTTGACTTGTTTGTTCATTTTGATTAGTATTTGTACCGAGTTTCCCACGGAAAATATTACTATTACCCGTTATTTCCTCTTTATTTGCTCCAAAGTGCTCTTATGTGACTTTTTATGCATTTTCTTCATGTGTTTCTTATTTTACATACTTTTTGCCTATCTATTTACTTTATGCTATTTAGTTTCGAATTTTATTCTTTGGGCCAAAATGTAAAAGATAGATCACAATTTTCTCTATTTTTGCCTATTTTTATATTTAGCTAGTCAATGTAATAGTTGCATTACTTTCCTTTCATATTTTTTTTTATAAATATTTGTGTATTTAGATAGCAAGTGTAATAGATAGGTCATTTTTACTTTTTCCCTCCTTAAATTGTAACCTAAATCCCCCTGGTGTAATAGTTAGGGCTTATGTGCTTTTGTGTGCTTGTGTGTGTGCTTATATGTTGTACCACTTTCTTTAGAAACTTGCATCTAGATATCATGTTTACGTGTTATGTGCTCCTATGTGTTCTTATATGTTTTTATATGTTTATTTGCTTTTGATTCCCATTTTATTATTTTAATTCATGTTTTATTAATTTTAATAATCTGTCACCACATTAGTCCAATGCTTGTTGTGGCTTATCGCCTTCCCGCTAGTCCAATGCTTGTTGTGGCTTATCGCCTTCCCGCTAGTCCAATGCTAGTGAGGAATTTTTAGAAAGGGCTAGTCCAACGCTAGACCGTCAGGGCATTTATTGCTAGTTTCACTCGTGTGCATTTTATATCATTTCACACACTATTTCCTTTTTAGCTTTTTTCATCATTTTGCATGATTTTTACATATATATATTATTATTATTATCTATTTTGATAACATTCAGTGTATGATAATTAGATTGTATTTCACTTAGAATTTTAGGTCATTTGTGTGATCCGACTAGAAATAGTCTCCTACTTACATGAAAAATGGGGGGTTAACATGCCGTTCCCTCCTCTGTGAGTAGAAAAAGTCAGTCACGAGTAGGGGTGGCAATCAGGTCAGGTTTCGGGTTGGCAGGTCAAGTTGAGACCCAAGTATAACAGTCGACCTGCCAACCCGAACTCGACCCGACGACCTAACAACCCCAAAATAGCCAACCTGAACATGACCCGAAATGGGTTGGCAGGTTGGCAGGTCGACCAGCCGACCCAAAAAAAAAACTGGACAAATCAACCGGAAATGCACCCAAGAAGTCACTTCACTTTGCTGGTTGTCACTGCTATGATCTTGATTGTTAAGAAAACAAAGAAAAAGAATTCTCCTTAGTAACTTTTTGCAAGGTAGCTCTATCTATCTTCACTAGAGTCGGATAAAGACCTCCCAAAAAACAAGAGACATATTATCACCAAGCCAAATTGAATTCATACAACTCAAACTAAAAACATTAAAATTTAGGCATTCCACAACTTCATGCAACATGAGGTTAAATTTCAAATCACAAGTCAAAATTACTCTTAACAAAATCCACCACATAATAAAATACTATCTAAAATCCACCACATAGGCCTTCTCTACTTTTCACTGGGAAATGATTAATTGCCATAATTTGACATTAGAGCTTCTTTATTGTCACTTAGCCTTGATCCTTTCCCCAGCATAAGTTATCTGAACTGTCAAAATCAAAACAAAGCATTTCAACTTTCCACTTCACCTCATGAATCTAAAGAACAAAAATTTGTCAACTAATTCACCTTGGTTTAGAGATTGACCACATTGGAATTTGAATCCTCAATTATTTTTGCATCAACCTCGTCTTTGTTGATAGTTGGATCCATGATGTTTTGAGCTATATCCTCCAAATTCATATTAAAAAATTCTACATTATAAGAACAAAGAAAATATGTTAGTAGTAAAACTCAAATAGTAAAATATGCAAAGAACAACTTAATTTAACTTCACCTTTGTCTCCAAACAACCAGTTCTTGGTGCAAACCAAAGCCTCAACAATTTTTGGTGATAGTGAACTATGAAATTGATCTAGAATCCTACCACCAAGACTAAAGGCAAACTTCGAAGCAACTATTGATATTGGAACACACAGAATGTCCTTTGCTAATTTACTCAAATCTGGAAATCGAAATTGTTGAGCTTTCCAATAATCAAGAACATTAACTTCTGATGATCGTTTAGCTCTTGGCTCATCCAAATACAATTCTAATTGACTTTTTTGTGCACTAGAGGCAAATTCAAAAGTGTCAAATTGATCAAATTCCTACACAAGTTAGAGCCAAAGATATAGTAGATATGGTAATAAACAAATTGTTAATAACCATTATAGAAAGAGCAAATGTCGAAAGGTAGTAAAATCAAAAATTTTAATTTTCATACCTCTAAAACATCAAATAATTGACTATCTCCTCGTTCCTTGACTCAATGAGAAGAGATCTCATTACTACCTTGAAAGCAAGAGGGCGATACACCAGATATGTTCAAAATCCTCATATATTTATTGTACACATCAAACAATGCATTCCTCACTTTGACTAGTTCATCAAACCTTGTGTGACAGCCCCACCTTACCCAGAGGCGCGCCAAAGGGCTTAGCGGACTGCCTGTCTAGCTCTCGCTAGGACTCGAATCACGCACTCACTCAAACATCCATGCGTACTTAACCCAAAATAAAATACATTGATATAATTTACTTGAAAGTACAAGTATTATAAGAGGTTTTACATCCAAAAATATAAATAGTATTTACAATAAAAGCCTACACTATTGGGCTATAAAAAATACATGAAACAAAACATTTACTATGTCCCAATCAGCTTTTCCAGCTTTAGTATTTTGGGAAACCTGGTTAAAGAAAGCAAATAAACGGGATGAGCTATCATAGCCCAGTGAGTGCTCAAGTCATGCAACCATACCAGAAACTCATGATTTTATTCAATAAAATATTTAACGAGTTAAATAAACAATGTACGAACAATTTAATTAACAAGTAGTCAATGACAGATACGGGGCTCAACTACGGGAGCAAGCTCAACTGCAGAAGTAGCAAGCACTGAACATGTAACCATGACGTTAGGACCGAGATGATAGCTCAGGTTCTCGCCAAGAATCATACCAGTATAAACAAGCAAGTATCCTAACCACCATTCACCTTATAACCTCCGTACAGGCTACCATATCCAGGGAGTAATCTCAACCTTGGAAGGGCCAACAAGTAAGAAAGTTCAATCCAGAGTTGGCCTCTTAGAGGAATTCAACTCAATTGGGAAAGAACAACATGCCCTAAAACACCCAACACCATATGACCTTCCAATCACGACCGGGTTGACTAACCGTGAAGTAACGGTGAAGTTAGTCATGGAAGTCTCAAGCACAAATAACACATTTAATAGTGAAAACAAGTAACACATTGCGGAATAGATGCGATAAAGTACACATCTTTCCTCAAGTAACACATTTAAATAATAATGTCAAGTATAACATAGCATTTCATGCATTCATGCACACATAAGAACCCTCACCTGAAGTGCCTAAGAAAAGATTTCATAATATGGTCGGGAATCACTTCCGGATCCTGAAATTCAAAAGAAAATAGTCGTATAAAAACCTGACTAAAATCTAAGTAATTTAATAAGAAAATTCGAGAAATACCCCAAGTTGTTCTAGGGTTTAGTTTCTAGGGTTTTGGAGTTTAGGGTTTTATCCTAGGGTTTAGGGTTTTCAAAATTAGGATTTTCAAAATTTTTAGGCTTTTGCTCGGAAAGGTTCAATTCACTAATAGCTCGTCTACGGAAATTTCTGCATGTTCTAATCACTAAATTACAACTTATATAACTTTAAATCATAGCCTAATCACTTTTACTTCTTAGGTTTTACCAAAATTTCGACAGCATTTCCCCTATAATCAAACTAACCCAAAATTTTTAACCTGCAAAGAAAACAGCCAAACAACCCAATCTCAAGTAATTCTATCATTTCCATACCAAAATCAATTCAATTTCACCCAAAGTTGTCATAAAAACACTTAAACCTCTCTAAGGTTCTTCAACCAAATCATATTTAAATCATGTCATTTCAAGATTTAATCACTATCTACAAGTCATACAAGCCCATAAACCTCATATCTATGGAATAAAACTTCATTTTCATGGCTCAAATAAATCATGCTTAACTTTAAAGACATGGATAAAAAGCTATAAAACTACAACTTATACTTGAAATAATAAGAAAAGTTCTTGGTGAATACCTTTAATAAGGCAAGATCTTTGCTTAGGAGGAAGATTAACTCACTTTCAATGGATGAAAAGTGATCAAATTAGAGAGAAATGCTCCAAGAAAATGAAAGCAAATGAGAAGAAAAGAGAGAGTGAAGAAGCCGGCCAAGGTTAAAGGAAAAAGAGAGAAAAAATGACTAAGTGAAGAAGAAAAGAAATGGAGAAAGAATTTGGAAAAACTTGGACCAATCAAAGTAAGACAAAAGCAAGTGTAGAGTTTGACTTTCTTGCAAAATTTAGACTCCACTTGGCTAGTGGTAATTAGAAGAGAATTTTTAGTGTTTATCCTCCATTAAATCTTGCAAGACTTCTAGGTACAACTCCTAAAGGAAATGGTACAACATGCTACTAATACGTAGAAATCATTTCCTTATTTCTTTTCACTAATTTCGGCCCTCTTTTTTTTTTTTTTTCCTAACTAATGGACATAATACGAAATAAATGGTTTTGCATGAATTTCTAGGGTGTTACACCTTGAACCATAGAGCTTAGTATAACTAAATTCAATAAATTGAAATTTATACCGAGGATCAAATACCACAGCAATCGCCAATAAGAGATTGTACTCATACCAATATTTGTTAAACTTCACAAACATTTGTGAAGCAATCCTTCTCATGAAGTCATTCGAACTACTGCACTCCTCCTAAAGCTTTAATTCAATTTTAAAAACTTGAGGGAAGTACAAGTTACTAGTTGGGTATTTAGATCCCACGAAAGCATTTGGTTGCATCATAGAAAAGTTGAAGAAAGTTGCAATTTTTTCAACTCTTCCCCATTCTTTAGGAGTTGGACAAAATCAAAAATTTGAATCACTTAGATCCAAGTGACAAAATGCAAGACGATAATAAAGAGCACTGGAAAGCATCCTATATGTAGAGTTCCATCTAGTAGGAATATCTTGAACTAAGGCTTTCTTGGAATCAAGGGAAGTTTGTATAGCACACTCAGTGAACCTTAACTTGCTTGCCTGAGAACCCTTGACATATTTGACACACTCTCTTATTATCTCCACAAATTTATCAATTTCTTTCAGACCATCTTGCATTATCAAGTTGAGAATATGAGCACAACATCGTACATGAAAAAAACATGCCATCACAAACTAAAGAATTTTTCAACCTAAGCTGATTCTTGAGTATTTCAACACAAGCATCGTTTGGAGAAGCATTATCAAGTGTAATGCCAAACAACTTTTTTCAATACCCCAACTACTAGCCAAATTGTAAATTTTTTCAGCCAAGGCAATACCACTATGGGGGGAGGAATATACGAGAAATTAAAATTTTTTTTCTATAGCATCCAATTACTATCAACAAAATGTGTAGTCAAACTCAAGTATTCATTAGTAACAATCGATGTCCATGCATAAGAAGTTAAACATATTCGACTAGGAGATCCACGCAATTCACTACCAAGTCTATTAGCTTCCCTAGCATGCAATTTTTTAATGTCTACCTAAGTTGTGTTCCTAGTAATATGTTTAACTTGAGGCTCTAAATAGGTAAGGACATTCTTAAACCCCTCATATTCCACAAATGAAAATCGCAGTTCATGTCTTACTATAGCAAGCACAAGTAATTCTCTAAATTTATCTTGATTGAATTGTGCATTTCTTTTGGTTAGTGCACTTTTATTAAAAGTGATTAAGTATTGTCCAATGTCATTTGTTGTCATTCTCACGCATCTACTCAAATGATGATGTAAATTACTTGTTCCACTTTTACTATCAGCTGAATATTATTTCCCACATTTCTTGCATTTACACTTCAAGTCTTCATTTGGATACTTTTTAGGTAGAATGTTGAAGTAATCCCAAACAGGTGAATTCAATTTCCTCTTTATGGCAAATAAATTGACTGTTGCTCTGCAAGGCAACTCCTTTTTTCCTCTCGCATTGGGGTTAACATGTTGAGATTGTTGGTTGCCTGTCTCCTCAATGCTATCACCATTGCCATCGGTATCACTATCCTCGTCGATAGGAATTGAATTTGGGTATGTGGTACTAGTATCCATCTGTTAACCATCAAGTGGGAAGACAAATCATAATCAATAACATAAAAGAATATATAAAAAAAGAATACAATTATCATATGTGATGTGAGTCCTAACAACACCTTAAAATAAAAACTTATTGAAACAACTCCTAAAAGTGATAGATGAAAAGAATACTATTATTAAACTGCATGTTCTATAGATTTGTAATAATAGAAAAGGTAAAACATCAGCAAATGTAAAACGTGATCAACTTCAATGTGCATGGTTTATGTGTGAGTACATTATTTAGTGGTAAAGATCAACAAACTATTAAGAGGTAAAAGATACTAAGCTTTAATGTTATGTAGGATCAGTGCATTTTTAGAGATCAACGCTGTAATTGTAGATTGCCTAAGGCCCCTCACTAGGCAGGTTTAGACCACTGGAATCTCAAAATGAGATTGCCACAAACATATAATGGGAAAGTTTAAGAGTGTTGAGTGAGACAATCAAATATCATTCCACTAAGAACCATCTAACTAGATACACAAAAGAAAGGGCATCATTCTCTATCATATCTGAAAATCTTTAGAGAGTTAGGTGAAGAGATAAAAAGTTGGAGACTTGGAGTGGTCCACTTGGTAGTTGAACTTGGGCCTAGGTTAATTGGATTATTAGTTGTCCCAATTTCTAGCACACAGCTTCGACCTCTATATGAACCTGAATTGGATTATGTTGGCTATGTAGTTCCATTATGTTGGCTTGGGTGAATTTTTTTGGATTTTTAGTTGCCTTTGGGTTTTTTCTTTCTTCTTTGTTTCTCGGTTTTGTTCTTGTATTCTGGTTTAAGTTTATTTCAGAGTTTTTCTTGTTCTTCACCGTTTTCTTTATCTCCTTTCTTCCTCCAATTCTACTGTTCAACCTATAATCCCAATCAACCCAAAACAGTTTCACAACTCCACCAACTACCTACGTTCCACCACCCAAACCACCGGAAAACACCACCCAAACAATCTGGCAAAGCGAAACAAACACACTGTCGTTCCCCCAAGCCTAATTCTCAGACAGTTACTGTAGCCCCCACCAGTAGTCTTTCCTCTGCTAGCAACTTCGCCCCTCAAAACTTGTAAAGAAAAACAACAAAGCCATTAAACAACCTCACCCACAGCAGGTCCAAACCAATTCTAGGTCAATCAAGCCACCACCTAAATTCTAGCAACCACCCATTCTAATCACAAACTCACCAAACCACCATGAGAACCAATCTCAAAGCCCCTGAACCACTATCACAACGCCACAAACAACCAAAGCAACAGCTAGTCCAAACAATCAAACACCATAAAATCAGCCAAAGTTCACAGAGAAACCACCAAATTACAGTCCAAATCTGGTCACTAGTTCCATAGAATCCTCTACAAACAATCAAAATCCAGTCTCCAATCCTGTCCAGAATCTGCAAAAAAAACATCACAAAGGCAATTCAATCGCCCCAATTCATTCCTCTACAATCCCACCTGCAAAGCAAGCAAAACTCCAATGACACAATCTTATCATTATCACTCAAATCAGTCCCAAACATCCCAAAAATAACCCTCATACCACCACCCTACAGCCAACAACTTCATTGTGTAAGCACAATGACCAACCCCCATATTCACCTCACAAAAGGCCACAAATCAATTACTAACTAGCCTCCAACCTCGATCACCATTAGTTTCTCCTCTCACCACCGGTTCATCACCACCAATTTTATAGCAATCATCACGAATACAAAAAGCACACTCCAATTACCACTGCCACACAGTCCCATTTCTACCCAATCACCACCGAATCACCCAACCGCCACCAGTCATCAAGTCATGACATCACCGTAGCATTGAAACCATCAACACCCAACACTTGCAAGGGAAAAATATCAATAAGACAACAAAAATCCCAAGTGCACGCCCACAAAAATCGAAATAGCCAGCCATCACCACCATAACCACAACGCCCTCAAGCTCACCAATTTCCACCATTTAACCTCCCTGCGAACATCACAAACAACCCCAGGCTTGCAAAAATCAGTTTCACAACCTCCCCTATCTCTACCTCACCTATTTCAAAAAATGGGAAATCAATTTGGGGGAAGTTGATTCCGTTAGAGCTGATTGTGAGAAAGAGAGGGAGTGATTTGCAAAGATCAGAGAGAGTTCGAAGGGACGAGATAGAGAACGCTGGAGAAAAGAAGAAAGGAGAGAAGAAAAAGAGAAGAAAAGGAGAGAAGGAAATCTAGAGAAAAGAAGATGAGAAACAAAAGAAAAGAAGAAGAAGAAGAACAGCGAATAGGAAAAGAAAAAGAGAAACAGTGACGGAAAGAGAGAAAAGGCGAAAGAAAGAAAAGAAAAAAGGAAAAACTAATTAAGGAATTGGGGTTTTTGGGTATTTGATTTAGAGTATTTATGATTCATATCCTTAGATTTTCTTTTAGTGTTATCTAGCCCACAAAATATTTTTCTGTTTTCTACAATCAAGTCCCTATTTTTATAGAATTTCCTCCCAAATTTTACATGCATATAAATTAGGTCTTATATTTTGCAAGTTGCCCCACCCTTGCTGAAATTTATTGTTTTGCCCACCAATTTACTTTAATTTTACGTTTCTATCCTTTAGAGTTGTGAGATTTTTTATTTTTACCTCTTAATTAGTTAGAAATTCTAATTTTACCCTTGGGCCCCTTAGAATTACGATTTTTGCTTCTAGCCTTTTTAGCTTCATGGAAATTGCATTTGCACCCCCAATTAGTATTTTATATCTTGTGCTTTATTTATTTATTGCGATTCCTTGACGCGTTTACTTGTGTTTTTAAGTATTTGTACTGAGTCTTTAGAAAGAGGTATTTTCGTTACTTTTTAATTACTTTTTAAATTTCTCCTTTACGTGCTCCAATGTGCTCCTATGTGAGTTTTTATGCATTTTCTCCATGTGTTTCTTATTTCACATACTTTTTTTGCATATTTTTTTACTTTATACTATTTAGTTTTGAATTTTTATTATTTGACAAAAATGTAATAGTTAGATCACAATTTCCTATATTTTGGCCTATATTTTGTAATTAGCTAGTCAATGTAATAATTGGATTATATTTCTTATATTTTTAGCAAATATTTTTGTATTTAAATAGCAGGTGTAATAGATAGGTCATTTAACTTTCCCCCTAAATTTGTAGCTAAATCCCCTAGTGTAATAGTTAGGGCTTGTGTGCTTTTGCATCCTTATGTGCTTATTTGTTTTACCGTTTTCCTTAGGATTTTCGCATCTAGAATATTATGTTTACGTGTTATGTGCTCCTACTTGCTCTTACATGTCTTTATGTGTTTATTTGATTCTGATTCATGCTCTATTTTTTCATGTTTTATCAATTTGTTATTTCGTCATCACGTTAGTCCAACGCCAGTTGTGATTTTCTTGCATCCCCGCTAGTCCAACGCTAGTGGGGGATTCCTAGAACGGGCTAGGCCAATACTAGACTCTTAGGGCATTTTAATGATAGTTTTCACTTGTGTGTATTTTATTTCATTTCACAACACGTTCTCCTTTTTTAGAATTTTTCATATTTGCATAAATTTTTTGTATATATTTTATTACTATCTATTTTTAACATTTGACAATGCTTGACATCTATGTTGTATTTCATTTAGAAGTTAGGTCATTTTGTGTGTTCCGACTCAAAGTAGTCGTCTACTTACGTGAGAAGCGGTGGATTGACAAGCCATTTCCCCCTCTGTGAGTAGAAAAATGTCATTCACAAGTTATGAATCCCATACCCATTATGTTGCATCCCCCACTTTCTTTGGCCATTTATTATCTATATTTTTTTTTTCTTTTTGCATTCCATTTTGCGCTCGTGACTCCCTCGAGGTCTCGACTCAGGTTTCGCAATTAATACAATAATCCTGACCAATCCTCGACGGAACATTTTGACCCTCTCGATACTCATGTTTAGATTTAGGATTTGCATCCATTTAGACACATCCAAACGAGATAGAATTTAGAGTTATTTTAGAAAAATTTTGATTAAACCTCGCAACTAGCCTTGACTAGGTAGAAATGGTGCCTTAGGCGCGAGCCTTTGCCTTCCCTTTCTTCAAATGTGACTCCCAGACCTTCTTCTCTCATTTTTTCATAAACCGGAGTCGAAAAAAGGGTTTTAAAACATTTTTTCTAAAAATTTTTGTTTTTTTTTTGTTAAATGATTTTTCGGGTGACTTGGTACATCCTAACTCAATACCAATTGGCAACTCTATTTTTTACAAAACCCTTTTTCAAAATTAGTTGGCCAAAACTGTCGCACTTTTAGTTACGGCCTTATTTTATTTTTAAATACCATTTTTTTCTAAAAATAACACTTCTTCACTAAAAACCCAATTTTTATCACACACGCATGGTTTCTTCAAAAACTTTTCTTTTCGAAAAGGGTCACCGAATCGGACTATTTTTCGGGGCGCAATAGTCATGAACTGACCCGTGCACCAGATCGATTTTGGACGCAACATGCAAGATTTTCTGGACTCCCTATCTTGGACGTGAGAGTTATACGTACCCACGCCAACTTTGCAGATGGTTTTTTTTGGAGAATCTTTTAGCTTCCCTTTATTTTCTTTCTTTTTATATATTTTTGCAATTAACACCAATTTACCAAATATGAGTAGAATCCATCAATTAACACAATATTTGATAATAATAAAAAGAAATGGACATAAATCAATCCACTAATTTATACCCTATCAAAATATAATTTAGTAAAAAGCAAAAATGTGTGCATTAAAAACCCATTAGCAAAGATACTAAGAAAGTAAACAACCCTCTCTGGGTTACTCATCCTACAACATAAATGAAATTTGTCCTAATTTATTTTTTGTTTAACAAATTTACTTTTAGAATAATGGTATAGAAATCCTATTAGAACATAATTAGGTTTTTTATGACAAGAATGGATTTGAATCGTTAACTTTACACAAACAACTAAATTAGGTGAAATAGTTGATTTGGGTCCTTCCTGAGGAAACACAAGTGGATACACATCCATCCACGTATATGACAACTTAATTTTCTACCTATTCTATAAAAAAGTAAAACCTAGGCCATAGAGCCTCCCACGTGTTGCCCAATCATTGGCTGTGGCCATGTTTTGGAGAGGAGTAAAGTGTGCTAAGAGAATTGTGTCCTTGATAATAAAACTACATTGGTGAGAATCCAAGATTGTTGGGTCCCTTTCTTGTAAATTGAGCTTTGTTCACTAATATCCACTCACTACACTATAGATACTTTAGGCAAATATACCTATCGCTCCTATAATATAGTGTATGTGAGTACTGAGTGTTGATCCCACAGGAACTATGAGTACTAGTACTAGCATTTTTTTATTATCTAACTTCTCAAAATAATTGATGAATTAATCAAAATACGAACAAACTAAAATTAACTACTTAACTATATTATGACCTAAACAATCAATTGAGAGAATTAAGAATAGTGAGGCAAGATCTAGATGAAAAATCCCCCAAAATCAAACATGCTATGATTTCAATTTGATTAGTGATTAACCCAATTCACTTAGACCTTAAAATCCCTTAATCAAGTCATATAATCTTTCTCATGTATTACAACCCCTATCCTTGGTTGATTAATTGGAATCTCTTCTCAATTAAAACCCTAAAAAGATGCATTTAATTTCTAGAGATTTTATTGTAGTGTTTAGGTTTGATTCCAACCAGGAAGACTTATATAGTTTTATCTCTAGCAACAGTGGCAGAGCCAGGAATTTTTTTAGGAGGGCTAGTCTAGAGCAAGTACTTAAGAAATGTTAGGCCAAAATCTAACTTATGAACACAATAGTTTGGAGGGCATGGTTGATTTTTTGTTAATTTTTAGGGGGGCATAGTTGATTTTTTGTTAATTTTCAAGGGGGGTAAAATATAATAATACAAAAAATTTTACTTGCAAAAAGTTTGTTTTACAAGTTGGAAGGGAGGCCCCCCTTTCCTCCACTCCTACATGCAAGCCTCATTATTCATGAGATGAAATCTATAATTGAATTAAAGATACATGCAAATCCCAATTCAACACACAAATAAACTCAAGAATATATCTAAGAATAAAGTGGGTCATTCATTAAATCAAGAATAAGGTCAACAACAAGATAGTTTGGGTTCATCCCATCTAGTAACTAACAACTTATGTCCTAATTACAAGATAAAATCAACACAAGACAAGAAAAGATAAAAAAAACTCATTCTCATGCCGCTCTTGAATCTCTTCTTGCATCTTGATGAAGTCTCCTCTTGATTTACTCCTTGAAAGCCTCATAAGTTGCCCCTCTACTATGCTTTTCTTCTTTCTACATTGGATTGCTTAGATGTGTGTAAAAGTTTGTTTTTTGTGCCCTAGAATCTAAAGAAACCACCTCCCCTTTGTTCCCAAAGAGGTAGGGTTCTTTTTTTCAAAGATTTGTCCCAAAGTGCTTAAAAATCGTAGCTTTACGCAACGAAGCCACCCCTCAGGTTGTGGCAAGGCCTTACACGCGGCTTGATTTTCCTCCCATTTTAACCTTAGCTACACCTCAAGCCTTGCTGCGGCTACGGTCAGAATGGTCCATTTCTTTTCTACGGCAGATTTCACCTTGAAGATGGCTAAATTAACTTTTTCTCAAACATGAAAGTTGAAGCTATTAGCAAATCAATATGCCAATAAACAATTGACGCAGTGAAATTTAAAATTGATTTCTAATCAGGATCATTGATTATCTATACAAAAATGAGAACTTACCTCTTGGTGATATAAATAAATAATTGACCTGATCAAACATATATCGACGTCAATCAAAAGCCGCACAAGTGTCTAGCCTCTAAGGTATCCACACGAACACCTTCTTGGGATCCTCATCAGGATTGGTCAACACCAAGTGAATATGCTAGATCCACTTAACACGTGTCCAACGTGAAGAAAATTGTATAAAAGAAAAATTATTTTTTCTTTCTCTAATTTTCTAACGTTATATTGTATATCTAGTATCAAATCTTGGTGTTTAGAACTTATTTATAGAGTAATAATTAAGATATCTTGTCCAACAAGAATTCGGTAATAGGTAACTCTTACCTATTAGGATATCTTACCAAATAAGATATTTAGTAGGTTTTAATTTCCTTCAAAAGGAAATTATTCCACTACTATAATTCCTCTATTTATTAATAAGCCCTTAGGATTAATTATCTCACCAATTAATCCCATAATTATCATATAATTATTTAAATCAATTAAATCCAAGAATTAGTTCTATTGTGTGTGACCCTTTAGATTCTTAATTACTTGACAATAAATATAAATTATAATCTTAGAATTAATTGGCTTTAGCACAAAACCAACAAACTTCCACTTGGACTAAAGTCAATTCAGTCACAAGGATTATAAGATTGGATAAATTAAACAACTTTAATTTATCATTAATCAAAATTAATTAATTTATGTTTATAGATCAAGATTGGCCTCTAGCCAGGCATCATGACCACCCAAGTGTAAGGAAAGTCAAGTGATTGACTTCACCTCTCCATGAACTAAATTCCGTGTAATTATCATCCTTTCACCATACTATATTCCAAATTAGTACAAGAGTAAGGTATAGGTGCCAACTCTTAATGTACTAAAAACTACTATTTCTTGTTCTCGAAATTCAACTCCCTTTTCAATAAATTTAGAACTTTTCTAAATTATTGACTCGTTTGCAAACATTTTTGAGTTGATATTTCAACAAGTGTGGCCACAATAGGGATCTGCTCTCCCGCTATTAGGAGTGGTGAATCCTATATTGATCATAAACTATCAATTTGTGTTTCTTATTATACCCAACTTCTATTGTACACATAACCAATTATGGATTATGGACTAATAGCGTTAAAGTACAACAATCCACACTAAAGATACTCTTATGATCTCAAGTCAAAGGATCACTTACACTACTGTCACGTAGAGAATATACCATTGGCACTCAAGTAGTTAACCTTATGGAAATCTGTAAGCGGATCAATCCATTGAATATGTTCTCTAACAATCTACCCATATATCATCATATATGCTAATTTATCCGCATTAACAATGTCCGTTATATTGTTAATACTATGATTAGGAATATTTTAAGAATAATAATAAATATTGTTCTAAGACTTTATCATTCAGAAAATACGAAAATACATATTTTAAAAATAATAAAATGCCATATCATTATTACTGCATAAATAATAATCAAACATATAGTTTGTCAAATTACAAGTCAATCCCCCACTTTGACTAAAACCAATCATTCATATACACTATATTGAATGAATATACATGACTATCATGTTTCTTTTAGAATAATGGCTTAGTCAATGGATTAGCCACATTATCCTCAATGGGAATCTTATCTATCTTTAAATCGTTTCTACTAATAATTTCCTTAAATAAATGGTATAGCCAAAATACTTGTTTGGATCATAGATGAGACCGTAAGTTCAATAATGAACTTGTAACACCCTGGAAATTCATGCCAAAACCATTTATCTTGTATTATGTTCATTGGAGAAAAAAAAAAAAAGAAGGGCCGAAATTGGTGGAAAAACAATAAGGAATGATTTTCTATTTTATTAGCATGTTGTACCTTCTTCCTTAGGAGTTGTACTTAGAATGTCTTGCAAGATTAATCATGGGATAAATAATAAAAATCTCTTCTAATGACCCTTAGCCAAGTGTAGTCTTCCATGGAGAGAAAGTCAAGATTTACTTTGTTCTTGTCTTGCTTTGATTGGTCAAACTTTTCCCAATTCTTTTCCATTTCTTTTCTTCTTTAACTAGGCATTTTCTCTCTTTTTCTTCTTCTCAAATCCGGCCCCTCTCTTCTCTCTTTACTCTCCATTTTCTTTCATTTTCTTGGAGCTTTTACTTCCATTTGATCACTTTTCATCCATAGAAATTAAGTTGATCTTCCTCCTAAACAACAATCTTGTCTTACTAAAAGTATTTCCCATGAACTTCTCTTCTAATTTCAAGTGAAAGATCATAGTTTTCTAGCTTTTAAGTCATGTCTTTATGGTTAAGTGTGAATTATTTTGGCCATGAAAAATGAAGTTTTATTCCATGAATGCGAAGCTTATGAACTTGTATGACTTGTAGATAGTGAATTAAACTTGAAATGGCATGATTTAGGTTTGATTTGGTTGAAGAACTTGGAGTAGTTTATGTGTTTTTGTGATGAATTTGGGTGAAATTGAAATGAGTTTGATGTGAAATTGGTAGAACTACTTGAGATTGGGTTGTTTGGATGTTTTTCTTGCAGGTTAAAAATTTTGGGTTAGTTCGATTATAGGGGAAGTGCTGCCGAAATTTCGGTAAAACCTAAGAAATAAAAGTAATTAGGCTATGATTTAAAGCTTTATAAGCTGTAATTTAGTGATTAGAACGTGCAGAAATTTTCGTAGATTAGCTATTAGTGAATTAAACCTTTCCGGGTGAAACCCTAAAAAGTTAGAAAACCCTAATTTTGAAAACCCTAAACCCTAGGGTAAAACCCTAAACTCCAAAACCCTAGAATTTTAACCCTAGAAAGACTTGGGGTATTTCTTGAATTTCCTTATGAAATTTCTTAGATTTTCGTCAGGTTTTTATACGATTATTTTTCTTGTGAATTTTCAGGATCCGGAAGTGAGACCCAACCTTATCGCGAGATATTTTCTTAGGCTTCAGGTGAGTGTTCTTCTGTGTGCATGATGCATGAAATGCCATGTAATACTTGACATTATTATTTAAATGCATGAGATGAGAGGTTATACTTGACATGATTATCTAATGAAATGTGTTACTTGAGGAAAGATGTATACTTTATCGCATCTATTCCGCAATGTGTTACATGCTTTCACTATTCAATGTATTATTTGTGCTTGCGACTTCCGTGGTTAACTTCACCGTTTTCCACGGTTAGTCAGATTGGGTGCGTATGGGAGAGATATAAGGTGCTTGGCGTTATTCAGTGCGTGTTAATTTTCATATCTGAGTAAAGTCCTGGAAAAGGCTAACTCATGATTGAATTTTATACTTGATCTTGGACTTCCGTGGCTAACTTCACCGTTACTTCCATGGTTAGTCAATTGGGTGAGATTTGGAGTGATATAAGGTGCTGTGGGATTATAGGTGCGTGATATTCTTTCCTATATAAGTTTCATTCCTCAAAGAGGGTAACTCTGGATTGAATTTTCAAGTATCTCGGACCTGAAGCTTTTACCTCAGTCCCGATATCCTTATTATCTTGTTCATGATTGATATTCCTGCGGTTGAGCTTGCTCCCGTAGTGAGCCAGTATCCGCCATTGATTATATGACTCTTCACTTTGCTTGTTCATTATTTATTGAAATTGTTAATTATTATCTTTAAAGGTTATTTGTTATTGGTATGCTGCATGACTGGAGTACTTCACTGGGCTATTATAGCTCATCCCGTTTATTTGTTTTCTTTAACCAGGTTTCCAAAACACTAAAGCTGGAATAGTTGCTTTTTGGACCTAGTAAATGTTTTGTTTAATGTATTTTGATAGTCCTAAATGTGTAAACTTTTATTGTAAATATTATTTACATTTTGGGATGTAAAAACTCTGGTGATATTTATACTTTCAAGTAAATTTCATGAATGTATTTCTTTATGAATGCATTTTATTATGGGTTAAGTACGCTTGGATGTTTGTGCGAGTGCATGATTTGAGTCGTGGCAAGAGCTAGGCAGGCAGTCCGCTAAGCCCTTTGGTGCGCCTCTGGGTAAGGTGGGGCTGTCACAGAACTTCTAGATCCAACTTAGCTTCTAAAGTTTCAAAGCACTTGGCCTTTGTTGTAGAATCTGTTGCAATGTCTAGCTTAGAACTTTTCTAACTAGCAACACGACCATTCAACGTGAACACAAGTATAGATTATAATCTATTATCATTCTTAAATAATTAAATGTTTACATCTATAAACCCATACACTTCTAAAGTGTGAACTCCATAAATCAAGAATAATCCATTAGTTTCTTTTTAAGTACTTTCGGATATTCTTGACAAATATCTAGTGACATTCACTAGAATTAGGTTGATATTTGCTCATAACACTTTGAACATAGGAGACATCGATCTCGTACATAGCATAGCTTAAAAGGGTAATACCGTGTTCCACAAAAACCCTTCCTTTGATTGCTCCATGCTGAAATTTTTTAACATCTTGTCTATATACATTAATTGAGAGACCAAGCAACCTCTTAGATCTATCTCTATAGATCTAAATTTCAAAAATAGGTTGTTTATCTTCTAATGTTTCGTGCACAAATTCTTGGACAGTCACTCTTACTATTTTAAAGCATATATATATATATATATATATATATATGATTTCTCAATACTAATATGTCATGCACATAAAGTGTTAAGAAAAATCAGTGCTCCCACTCACTTTCTTGTATACACAAGGCTCGTCTTCGTTTTTGAAAGAAATCAAACTCTTTGACCATCCCACCAAAACGAATGTTCTAACTCCTTGATTTGTAAGTAATCATATTACTATCCATGTCAATCTTTCTTTTAAAGATCCTCTTGCACCATATGAGTTTTACCCGTTTGGGTGGTTCGACCAAGGTCCATTCTTTGTTGTCGGACATGGAATCCATTTTGGATTTTATGACTTTACGCCACTTCAAAGAGTTTACACATAACATGGCCTCTTCATAGCAAGTAAAACCCGTCATCAATTATGACTAGCACATCATTGCTCTCATTTATGAGAACTCTATATCTCTAAAGAGAATGATGTACTTTACTAAAACTATGAAGATTTTGTGTAACTCGAGCTTCCGTTTGCTCCTCATCAATATATGGCTTAAGCTCAGGTTCCAACTATTATTTTTGTTAATTTGCGGTTCTTAAATTTCTTTAAATTCTACTATACTCCCACTGCCTCTTTCAAGAATAAACACTTTTTCTAGAAAGATAGTATGTTTTGATACAAACAATTTTGCTCAAGGACATTGTAAAAGTAGTATTCTAAACTTTCTTTAGAATACACCACAAATAACCATTTATAAGACTCAGTCTCAAACTTGTCTGATGTGATGCTTCACATATGCAAAACATCTTCAAATTCTCATGCGACTAAGAATTAGTTTCTTACCATACCATATCTTATATGAGGCGGTATCAATCAATTGTAATTGGAACTCATTTGAGTATATGGGAGACAATTTTAAGGCAAAATTTTAAACTAGTTTAGAAGTCTAACATGGCTCATCAAGGAATGTACCATATCGAATAGTGTACAATTCTCCTCTTTCATACACACCATTCAATTATGGTGTATATAATGGAGTCCATTGAGGAAGAATTTTATTCTCCTCTAGGTATTTCAAAACTTGTGATTCAAGTATTCTCTACCTTGATCAAATCTCAGTGTTTTAATATTCTTGTCAACTTGTTTCTCTACTTTAACTCTGAAGGTCTTGAACTTTTCAAAGATCTCAAATTTGTATCTTGTAGGATACACATAACCATATCTAAAATGGTTATTCATGAAAGTGATGAAATATAAGAAACTACCTTTAGCATGGATCGATATTGGGCTACAAAATAAGCCCAAGAAAAATCACTAGCACATTCACCTTTCATTTTCAATAAAAGGTGTCTTGGTCATTTAAACAAGTAAATAAGATTCACATATCTCATAGAATTCATGATCAAATGAGTCAAAATATACATTTTTATGTAACTTGGATATGTGCTTCTTATTTATATGACCAATTCTGAAATGCCAAAGATAAAATTGTTTCAAAATATCAAGTTTTGTTTCTTGATGTCTATATTGAGAATGGACTTATCAAAACCTAGAATATTTAAACCATTGTTTAATAAACTAGTATTACTTAGAACGCCATCACGCAAAAAGAACAACATTTATTCTTTTGAGTAATGGTAAATCTATCCACATCTAATGCAAATATAGATATTATGTTCTTTGTAAGCACTAGAATATATTAGTAATCCTTTAATTCTAGAATAAGTCCAGTTGACAAAGAGAGTGCATAAGTTCTTACAGTTAATGTAGCAATTTTTGCTCCATTCTCTACACGTAGCTCGACTTTTCCTTTGCCAAAAATCTACTATTCTCAAGATCTTGCATATTTGTGTAAAAATGAGATCCAAATCTAGTATCTAATACCCAAGAATCTTGATTAGTAGATTGCTTTATCTCAATCATAAAAATGTTAAAAGTCAAAGTTTCACCAAACCTCATTGACTTCTAAGTCTTGAGATAAGCCATACAATTTGCTTTCCAATACTAATTGTTTCCAAATTGGAAACACATGCCTATAAATTTGCCCACTTTGATCCCACGTTTATACTTTGTCATGGCTATTTAGGCCTTCTCAATACTAGCCTTGGGTTTCCCCTTGACAAGTAATAAAGTGCCCCTTGATTCCTATACAAATTAAACTCTTTAGATATCTCATATCTATTGGTCCTAGATTGTGTATCAAACAACTTTTTGAGACGCACAATCATGGACTAAGCATTTATCATATTATGCTACTTTTATAGCTTAGGAGTTATATACAATATCATGATACAAGTAACAATATCATTATTGTATTTTTGCATCTGGTATGCATTTTTATTTCCTAGCTATCATTGTCATTTAGGACAAATGGAATCGATATATAAAAAACACAAGCTATATTCGTGTGCTTGAGAACCATTCTCAAGTTTTATACTAGTCCAAGAATTCATATTAAAATGGAGTTCTAAAAGGTGAGTTATGTGTTCACGTAATTATACATTCTACAATTGAAATAAAGATAGAATATGACTATATATTTATGTAATAAACAAAACCAAAAAGAAAATATATGGACATAAAAATTTTGGTTTTGCTCCCACTATTTTATTCAAATTAATATCCCTCAAAATTGATTCGAGAATTTTCATAAAATTCTTAGTGGGCTAGGATCCTATTTTGATTATTTTTAATCTTGAGTTAGATCAACAAATCAAAAATAATTTCAATAGGTATGTAACAATTACTAATTATAACTTTTGTAATTCCTAGATAGTTAGGTATCAAGTTTTGATACACATATCACATATGTCTCCTAACTCTTTGCCTCAAAGACCACATGAACTTAAGTTAGCTCAACAAGCCACGAGCCTTTGTTAAATCAGACCCATTATTTAGAGATCACATCTCATAGTATAAACATACTCTAGGTAGAACAACCTTGAGTTAGCTCAACAAATCATTCGAACAAGAACTGTTTAAACTATAATAATGGAAGGCAAGTATTCATGATTTAATATTTTAATTAAATCAAAACTATTATTTAGAGATCATATCTCATAGTAACAAATATTCTTGGTAGAATAACCTTGAGTTAGCTCAACAAGTTATCCTAACAAGAATTATTTATACTATAATAATGGAAGTGATCTCATCGTGCACATATGTCATATATGAAAAGATTAAATAAGGCATACAATATGCAATAAAATAAATCACATTATTTTATCAAATATAAAATTCACATATGATATGTCATACAAATAAAATAAATCTCATTATTTTATTAAATATAAATCACATATATTATTCAAATAATCACATTAAAAGAATGTATAAATTTCAGTCATGAATCTATATGTATATTAATTCTAATCACATTAGAATTGATTTAATTGAATTATTTGAGAAGTTTCTAGGTCAAAATTAGTTAAATAAAACTTTTGGGCAGACAAAGAAAGAACGTAAGAAAACCAGGGGGATAATTGCAAAAAGGGATAATTGCGGAGGAATTTTTATTTTTATTTTTTTAATACGCTGGCATCTAAACGATGCCGTTTGGAGCTTCTGGTTCTGGGGTGGTTCACAAAATTTTTTTTTTTTTAAAGAGAAACGTCGTCAAACGACGTCGTTTTTGGTTTAGGATTTTCACACCCAAAATTGCGCCGCCATCACCCTTTCTTCTTCCCCAACTTTTCCAGTGGTTGTGCCGGCCAACCCTTTGACCAGATCAACAACCGACCATCACCTTGCTTCCTCCAGTGGCAAAGATCCGGCAGCACCTAAGCCGGACAACAACCGGCCATTAGAGTTTATGACCAGAAATATTCTGATCGCGTCTCTTCACCGGGAGAGGCGATCGACTGGAGATCCATTCCGGTTGCGCTCAGATTTGGTATACATCTGGGGTCCGATCTGGTTTTTTCCGACGTCGAGTGATCTGGCCGAGATAGCCGAGATCTTGTTTCTGCTACCAGGAACTTTTTCGGCAACCCTCTTCCAGATCTCAGCCTGCTGTTCTCCAACGCAACCAAACGATTTCGGTCGCCGAAGATCCAATCTGGTCGCGTGTAGCCTTCGCCAGGGTGAGCGACTAGAACCTTTCTTGGTCACGTCCCCGGCGTTGGCTCCAGCCACGGCCAGATCCGATCTGATTGAACGGCGTGGATGTCGGCCGGTTGCTAGTGCTGCCGAAACCAGTTTCCGACAATGACCCAATTTTTTTATTTATTTTTTTAATTTTATTTTTCTGAAAATTTGAACAGTAATGAAAAATTCTAGAAACAAAATTCTGTGAATGGTGAAAAAATCAAATTTTCAGAAAACAAAATTTTTTATCAAAACTAAATTTTCATTAATTATTTTTTTTGGGCAAACCGAATCAAGACAAATTTTAGAAAACAATTTTGAACAAAAGTCTTCTCGGTATAGCCTAACCTAACGAAATTTCAAATCAAATTTCGTATAAATATTTTGAATCAAAATTTCAAAATATAACTTCTCAATTTCATCAATTAAATCATATATACATATATTATATACACACACATAATCATTCATGACATCATATAGATAATCAAAACACGAAGCTCTGATACCACTGTTAGCAAATCAATATGCCAATAAACAATTGACGCAGCGGAATTTAAAATTGATTTCTAATCAGGATCATTAATTATCTATACAAAAACGAGAACTTACCTCTTGGTAACGTAAATAAATAATTGACCGGATCAAACATATATCGACGTCAATCACAAGCCGCACAAGTGTCCGGCCTCTAAGTTATCCACACAAATACCTTCTTGGGATCCTCATCAAGATTGATCAACACCAAATGAATATGCTAGATCCACTTGACACGTCTCCAACGTGAAGAAAATTGTATAAAAGAAAAACTACTTTTTCTTTCTCTAATTTTCTAACGTTATATTGTATATCTATTGTCAAATCTTGGTGTTTAGTTATTATTTATAGAGTAATAATTAAGATATCTTGTCCAACAAGAATTCGGTAATAGGTAACCCTTACCTATTACGATATCTTACCAAATAAGATATTTAGTAGGTTTTAATTTCCTTCAAAAGGAGATTATTCCACTACTATAATTCCTTTATTTATTAATAAGCCCTTAGGATTAATTATCTCACAAATTAATCCCATAATTATCATATAATTATTTAAATCAATTTAATCCAAGAATTAGTTCTATTGTGTGTGACCCTTTCGGTTCCTAATCACTTGGCAATAAATATAAATTATAATCTTAGAATTAATTGGCTTTAGCACAAAACCAACAGAAGCTCTCTGAGTTAGCTTTTGAAAACACAAGAATCAGGTCATTTGGAGGTCTGTAGGCTGAGATATAGATGAAAAACTAAGAACTAGTCAGAATAGTATCGCAACCCAAATTTGCTTCAATAACTTTGGAGTTTGACCATGAAATCTTGAGAACTGGACTTCAATGTCTCATAAGAATTCTAGCTCATTCTCTTAGTTTCAAAATGGATTAAGAATCATCTCAATCCAATATCTCTAACTCGAGTTAGAGATACACAAGCCAATTAATAGCATAAATTAGCACTTAATCAACAAACTCAACAAACAAAAATATTGCACTCAGGTGGAGTAAAATATGACAAATACGAGTAAAAATCTACCATAAATTCCTACTTTTGACTCTATTCCTGCTTTCTATTCTAGCACCTATCACCCTTGTTCTTATAACGAAGAAGTTATGAGCGGCCATGCAAGGTCTCTATTTCAAGCCAGAGTCTCTGGGTGCCTGGTCATAGTGGAGCAAAAATTTGGCTCTTATTATAATCACACTAATTGTCAGAGCTTCAACGTAAATAATGAAGTAATTAATAATATAATTTTATATATTATTACAGCTGTATAATTAAAATATGAATTTAAATTCGAGAATAAATTATTTATTTAATTTTATTCAAATTTTTAAATTTTAATATAATTCAAACTCAAATTTTTACTTCAAGTTCTAAATTTTGTTATGTAGATTTACTTAAATTGTTTATATTTTATATAAATTAACGCTTAAGTTTTCGTATTTTGAGTTTTAATTTGCGTTTATGAATTTATTTATATTGCTTCTATTTTTAAATAAATTGAAACTCATTTGCCCAACTTTAAGATCTAATAATACTTATTTGGATTTATAAACTAGTTAAATCTTACTTAAATGAATATTTTCAAGTTTTAACAGACACACAAACACACACTATGCACACATAGAGACACACACACATGTATATAAGTTAAACTATTTTCCTTCTTACATAAACTACAAATTTTATTTTTAATTCAAAAATTTCAATATCAATTTATAAAAAAATGTAATTTCTTAATAAATTCATTAATATAAATTCAGGCAAAATAAAATTAAAATATTTGAAATCAGCTACCTTTGATTAATTTAAAAATAGTTCAAATCAAATTTAAAAATGTATAATTAATTATTCATGTGTGTTCCTTAACAATCTCGTATCTCATAATAGACAAAAGGCTTAAATTGGAAATCGAAATATTTATTTAGGTTCATATTAATTTTTTTTAATATTAACTGCATTACTAATCTTTACTACAGTCAAATATACTAGAGGATATAACATTGCGAATAGGATTAAAGTGAAATGTTAAAATTTTAAGTGAATTTATTACAACAAACCTTTTAGGATAACTTACTTTATTTTTTCTTTGGAACAAAACGAATAGCATAATTACCTTTCACCATTAGTTAAACGACTAAGTTGGCACAAAAAAATGCTAGAAACTACATTGCAAAACACCCCAAACATTCAGGAGATTCAGATATTTAATCCCTATTTTTGTTTCGTACAGAGAAATTGAGTTATTGGAGTTGACAGTTGATTTCAGCCAAAAAAGTGCTATTTGATACAAAACCTCAGGAGTAAGATTACTATTTTTAAAGTTATTTTTCCTTTTGTGAAATCTTATTCTATTACAGGGAGCGGTCTTAGGGAAAGGGATAACTGAATTGAGAGGCCTCTTGTTGTTCCTGTACTGTACCTGCATGTTGTCCTATCAAGATGTGATGATATTTCAACCATTGGAGAGGAATCGTAAACTTCTAAGTGCATGTTGTCCTGTTAAGATACGATAATATTTGCAAACTTTAGGACTATATTTAAATTAGAGAAAATTATAAGGGCGAATGGTTAACCATACGGGGTGACATGTAATTTATCCCAACAAAAAAAAAAAAAGTAATAAAATAATAAAAACCGTAGTGAACTTTGAAGGTATCTGTTTTCCAACGAAATGAGGACTTTGAGACCCAGCCTGGTCCCTATATGTTGACTTTCATTTCCATTTCTTAAGGATCAATAACTGAAACAAAATTATAATTAGAGTTTATTTTCCATCTGTTAAAAAATGAAATGAATGACGCCAAAGTCTTAATAATAATTGTCATTCATCCAACAATTTAGGTGGGAATTCCTACACTCGTTCTTCCATCCAACAACTGAAGGCCCCAGCATTCAATCACGAAGAAGAAAAAGTTCCAGCATTGATAAAGAAAGTTCAGCCGAAAGTTAAATTCCAGGCAACCTGCGACTCCCCTAGCAAAAGTATCCTATCCTTTTGTCCAAAGAAGCACACAAACTTACTACGTTGACCAAACTTCATTGGTTGCTATCTTCTTTGGTCTTTAGGAAGAGCACTTACTTTGATTTAAGTTCCATATAGCGCTCCAAGAACATTGTGTATCACAAAACAATGCATTATAAGCTGATGAATTTTGTAACCAATACATTAATTTGAAACCTTAATCAAGAACCACTACTTACCTAAATCCATTCTTACTTTTCATCCTCGTATCCTTCTACTTCTGTTTCACGTAAAATAAGGTATTGTTTTCCTAATTGTATGACAATATGTAGGACTTTGTTATAGTATAGACCAACCATCTCTCCTGATGTTAAAAGGCAACGTTAGTCTTTGTTCTTTGTTTTAATTATAATCTTATTGGAATATAATCCTTTGTCTACTGACAGTATTAGCCCTTGCCTTGGTAAAAAAAAGAAAGGAAAAGGAAAAAGAAATTGCACCCTCGTTCTTCCTCTATCTTATAATGTTATCCTATTTCTCATCAGTTCCTTCTTCAAGCTTTTTATCTTTTTCCCCTATTTTAGCCCGGCAATGGAAAGCAACCTTCCTGCAATCAGAAGAAAAAAAAAATGCAAATCGATAAAATGGTTTCTCATAATTACAACGGAAAAACTCAAAAAGGAAAAAGAAAATTCCATTGCGATCCTTGGTCCTATTTCATTTAATTTTCTAGTATAAAATATTATGTTCATATCCCTGCTAAACAATTTTGGGTAAAAAATCAAGCTCAATAAGTACATGCACTTCTCATTTTATAAAACATCCAAAATTAAGTCAAAACATATTAAATATACTTAAAACAAAAGTATTTCTCCTTTGAAAAATTATGATGAACTCAGACTATTCCAAGTGAACCCTAATCAAAGGGCGACTCTATTTGGATGATCAATTTTAGGGTATTTAATGTGTGTATGTATTAGTATAGTAGTTTTAATAAAATGCACATGTGAGATAAAAAAGTAATTGAAATTTAAAGAATTTTTAGAAATATGACAGACTATTTTAACAACTTGCTCATGTAAAAAAAAAAAAAACAGGGAAAGCATCCAATTTATGTGCCAATTACGTAATTAGATGACCATGCCCAATCAATGAGATATATTAAGGTAAGCATCATGTATACATTAAGATGCTTTGCAGTCTGTATTTTGAACCAGCCAAGAAGCAAAATGGTATAGAAATGAAGGTCTTTGTTTATTGACGAAATGGAGGATTTTAAATCTATTACCCAAAAGATGAATGATTAAGACCAACTTTGGTTTACATTTCCCAAAGGATTAGCTGATTGTGAGGTTTAGATACTATCAAAATTAGGCAAAATTCATACAAATAAGTACTAAAATTTATAAACTAATACCCCTTTCTGCAAGTGCATGGGTCAAATGTAGTAGGGGAAGTACTAGAGTCGATCCCACAAGGAAACAAGAATTAGCAAGTAACAAACCTATTAACTTGCTTTATTATCTAGACAAAACATCAAATAGGTGGTATGCAAAGGAAGAAAATTTCAAGTACTTGAAGTAAAACAAATGGAAGAAATTCACAAATACAAGTAATAGGGTTTAGAATCCACTAATGGTCACTAATATGATTGAATGAATTAACATCTTGCTATATTAATGTTGTCTTCCTTAGGATTGCAATTCCATATGAAATCAAAACTTGTTCTCATAATGAATTGATTACAGTTCAACTATTCTCATGATAAACTCTTGTTAAATGCATGAATTGTAGTCTTAAACAATCTCAATCCACCTCTATTTTCATGTGTGTATATAATAGGCTTCATCTACCATTTTCCAATGTTATAAGCATTTCTCATGTCAAATAACATCTAAATGATTTGCAATAGTTGATCAAGCTACTACAAATGTTAACCTTAATAGATGAATGAGCAAGTACAAGTTATAGCAAGTATAATAACATTCAATTCATATTATTAGTTTCATCCAACACTAAGACAAGTATTTAGTTAAATATGGAATTCATAACTTGAAAGTATAAGAATTCATTAAAGTAATTCACAACAAGTAAGAAAATAAAGCAAAAGAGTTAGAAATTCTCATTTCAGTGGCTTATATCCTTCATTTCTTCCTTGAATATGATGTAGTACAAGTGAATTCTCTAAGAGTTTTCTTACAAGTATTGAAATTTCTTGTAAAACTACAAAGAAAACTACTAAACTAACTACTTTGGGAGTGCTCCTCCCTCAAGTCTTGTTCTAAATGCCTTGTAAGAGCTTTATATTTATAGATAAATTCACCCTAATCATCTTAACAACTTGCATGACAATTTGCAAGAAAAGTTGTCTTGAAATCACAAAAGTCTTTCTTGGTCTTTAAAATATTTCCTTGAACAACCAAAATACAGCTTTCATCTCAAAAAGTATAGAAAAGCAATGTGAAAGAAGCTCCAACTTGCAGCCAACCAACCTTAAGTCGGTTGTGATCCGTAGATTAGCTGACTTGCAGAACTAACCCACTAATTACTCCTAGAAGATGGTAGAATCAGCTTTTCCTCAACCATAAAAGTTGTAACTCTTTGAGTTAGCTTTCCAACACAACAAGCATCAGGTCTTTTTAATCTTTGAATGCAAAGATATGACCAAAATACTGAGAGGTGATTGGAAGATCTTCACAGCACAAATTTACTTTAGTAATTTGGCATTTTGGCTATAAAAACATGAGAAATAGATTTTTATGTCTTCATAAGAATTGTGGAGTATCCTCTTAGCTTTAAAATGAAATAATAATCATATCAATCTAACATTTGTAGCCCAAGTTATTGTGAAACTACTGAAATATATCATTGTTGTCAACTCCTAGTTTTCTCCATTTTTTCACATCCATTGCTTCTTTGCATTTCTTTTTTGCTTGTTATTTCTCATATGCCCTTGAAACCTTTCTGTGATGTTGACCATTTAATTCCATGGTGACTTTTTTGAAGAAAATTTTTCAAAAATTGAGCCAAACAATCCTCCAAATTTTGAATGTAAAAGTTTTTCCTTTGAGCTTCTAATTCAATCATTCTTGAATCTGCTATGAATGTGATGACTTGTATATATTCCAATTGATCTAAATTATGATTGGATGTATAAAACTTGCAAGACTATACAAAGATTGTGCACAGATTGTGCATTAATTTGCTTAAAATATAAATTTCACTTCAAAATCATAAAAATCAGGTAAAAATCTTAATTTTTGGAAAAAACTTCAAATGGAAGAAACTTAATCAAATTAAGCCAAATTTTGGTTAAAAATACTAAAAACACATAATAATATATATACTAAAATAGCTAAAATTATCTCTTATCGTTAGCAACCGCATGAATGTTGATGAAGTCGCAATTATAATTATCATCCTTTAAACACTTAAGTCGTAAGTCTTTGGTGGAATCTACACGCTTAATTCCTTTCCCAACAACAACCCTTCAGACTTTTTCCACAATAAAACGCTCCGGCATTCATTAAGAAAGTTGGGAAAACACGAAGCAATTTCCCTCGGAAGAAGTATCGAGGTTTGTCCAAAGAACAACTAAAATTCTAAGTTAAGAAAACTCTATAGTTTTACACAGTCTAATTCCACTCGAACACCGAAACCCATTTTCAATCTACAAATTGGATCGAAGTGTTAATATCTCAAGGAAATAAGACATCGAGTGTGCTAGTTGTCTAATTCTTTTATTATACTTACATCATTATTTGTAAAATATAAAAATTAAAAAAAATAAAACAAGCTACCCAAAATATTTTGCAATGATCAATTTTCTTTAATAAGATCAAACCCATGACTTTAATGAATTGATCCTTTGTTGATAATGAATGCCAGAGAAACAATTTTGTATGATGACTGTGAGCACTTTTAAACCACAGGTTTGCAAAACGCATGCCACCTGCTACAAGCATGATATGCATACGAAAATTTTTGCCGCTGCTGCAGGAAATTTAATATGCGATGATCCAAAACAAAGATTTAAAGTAAAAACTGGAATTATGGCGGATCCAATTTATTTGCATTTTTTAAAAGTTCAATTCTGTATTTTTACAAATGAAACAAAGTATTAAAATCTGAAATGTTTATGTTGATTAATTGTTTCATACAGTAAATATTCCAGTAATTCGAAATCACTGGTTTTTAAGAATTTTATCTCAAGCGACAAACAAAAAGTAGTCTTAATGCTTTAATTTATAAATTATTTCATCTACAATTATGATTGCCATTTTTTTAAAATGTTAGTTGTGAGCATATACTTGTCCTGTTTGTCATGTACTTTTAGAACGCATAGTATCTTGTCCTATTTGTTTCATTAATTAAAACTTTCCATTAAACTCGATCATTTCCCGCAGAGACATGATAGAGACCCGCTAAATAGAAGGATTTCCAGTAGTATCTTGACCAAATAGGCAGATATTATAAACGGCCACAAATAATTGGCCCCGTTAGGTTATTTTTGGGGATTATTTCAGAAAATTTCTCTCAGTTCATGTTTGGATTGTTTGGAAAAATTTTCAACATTTTTGAAGTTGATTTGACCAAAAATTTTTTGCCACTTTTACAAAAACAATTATTCAAATTTTCTCACAAAGTATTTTCATTTTAAATTTCAAATATTTTTTCAAACTTTGTAACAACTTTAGTGACTTTTTACACAATTATTCACAAAACAAGCACGTTTATGTTCAAAATTTGTTTAGAAAAATTTAAAAAATTACAAATAACAAAATGAGATCCATTGGTGGGTTTTGTAAACGCTTGTAATTTTACGAGATATGGTCTAAAACGCTTGTAATTTTACGAGATATGGTCTAAAAATTAAAAAGCTTACCGGGCATTCCTCATCTTGTGAGCTGATGACATCAATGCTCGTTCCACAAAATCCATCGATAGTAGATCTCATTTTATTACTCATAATTTTTTCAATTTTTCTAAACAGATCTTGAATGTAAACATGTTTGCTTTTGTGAATAATTGTGCAAAAAGTCCCTAAAAGTTCTTACAAAGTTTTTAAACAAACCAAAAACTTTTTTTCACCTTTTCCAAAAAGTCAACAAAAACACTACAAGTAATTTTTTAAAATAATTCTCAAAAAACACTCCAAATAATGCATCCTAACCAAATCAAAGCTTATATGCTGCCCGATAGGGATGGGCAAAAAAACCCGCCTGATTTGAACCGACCTGATTCAAAAAATAGGGTACTAGAACTTTCTTTCTCTCAATAGGGCAGATAAGGGTTGGGTACCTTCAAATTTAGGGTTGGATACGGATCAGAAAAACAAAACCTTGTAGGTACTCGAACCGACCCGACCTGACCTGAGAGTATATTATATAAAGATTTAAAAATACATGGATCTTGATGTGCGCACGGTTGCGTATGCCAAGACCCCTTGGATTTTAGGTCAACAACTCGTTGAACTCAAGACCCCGTTGGATTCGTAAACCCAAGAACCCTTGACATGGAGTTGGTGTGCTCACGAATCTCCCCTTGAAGATGAACACGCCCCTAAGAAAACTAGATTAAACCGAGTTGAGCGAGTTCAATCGTTTAATCTAATCTATTAAGAACTTGATCAAAAACTAGAAGAAACTCTAAGCAAGATTGTGGTCACCACAAGCAAAGCTTGATAAGACCAAAGGAGTAGTTCTTAATCACCAAAGAACCAAGAAAATTCTAAAAAGAATTCACTCAAAATATCATCATATGGCTGCCTCCTACAGTAACGATTTTAGGCCTTTAAATAGGCACACAAATAACATGCTAGGGTTTTGTAGTAAAACAAACTACTTAACTAAATGGACTAGCTTAAACATATTATAAACGAACTAAACTAACTATAATCAGCCCAAACCAGCCCAAGTGAAGTGGATCTGGGCTTAATAAAATGCGCATGCTCCAAACCAGCCCAAGTGAACCATCTTGACACCTCTTAGCTCGTTACACTACAAATGGATCAGCGGCCTCCAAGTCTTCAATCCTCACACTTAGCTGGTTATTTGGACCTTCTTCTAGGCCTTGTTCAGCCCAAATGGTGTAGACCAACTGTGGAGAGTGCTTAGCCCAACTTGCTTGGTTTTCTTCTTCAAGTGTATCCAAAATTAGTCCATGAAGAGCATCCTTCATTCTTCTTGTTCTAGCTCTAGTCATTGGTCCATCCAAACCTCCAAGTACATCATTAGCATCCTTGGAAGTTTGCTCAGCTCGTCCATCACCATTGGAACGTCCTTGTTCATCCTTCAACCCTTGGGACATATCATACTCGAACCGACCCGACCTGACCCGAGGGTATATTATATAAAGATTTAAAAATACATGGATCTTATCATAATTTTATTAAAAGTATATAGACCAGATGTCTGCTACTTTGTCTGCATACTCTCTCGAATTAACAAGACGTCTGCTACTTCGTCTGCATACTCTCTGGAATTAATAGGACGTCCACTACCTTGTCCACATACTCTTTAAAATTAACCGACCGTCCGCTTCATCCTTTGGTGCATCCGATTGATCGTCTGTTTCCCCTTTTACTTTCGATTTTGACTTATTTTTTGTTCCTAACTAATTTTATTGCAAATACACTTTGGTAAAACATTAGTATATATTGTCATTAATTTGTTAATCATCAAAATCAAGATGAATTTAGACTATAGAGTTCTCAATTTAGCTATAAGCTTTCAATTAGTAAATGAATTAGTGGACATTTACGATTATTTGGAGAACTAGAGAAGTTAAAAGAATTTTGGATTGCATTGGTATATGATTTTATTTTCTAGCTATTGCAAATTTTAATAAAAAAATAGGGGCGGATCGAGTACCCGTGACCCGTCCCTATTTATCGAGTACCCGAGGACCGGGTACCGGAAGGTATTAGGGTCAAAAAATTGCTAACTCAATAGATTAGAGTCTGGTCAGTCAAATCACTTTAGAGGCAGGTAATCGACCCCTGCCTACCCCTGTTGCCCGATCATGCGCGGGTTTGCAGCCTTAGGTACATAATTAACAAATTCTTTTCGCACCACTCATAACTTTATGCGGCCAGGTTTGGTAATAGGTGAGGAACCAGCTAAAAATCTTATAACCAAATTCATTACTTGTTTAGAATAGGGATGCAATTGAGCTGAGTTGAGCTCGAGTAGCACCATGCTCGAGCTTGAGCTCGACAACCATGGATGCTGCTCAAACTCAACTTGAGCTAGATTGAGTGGAGATTTTTGTAGCTCAAGCTCAAGCTCAAAGTAGTGAAGAACTACTCGAGCTTGACTTGATAAGCTTTTTTTTTTTTTTTTTGTGCCTACTCGAGGACAATTTTGGTAAATTTCATGACTTCCATACTTAAAATAGTAAATACATAATAAATAAATATATAATTATTAAATAATTATGTACTATATAAGGCTCAACGAGCCTTCTGAGCTTGAAATACCAGCACTCGAACTCGACTCGTTTGACTCATCGAGCTACTCGAACTCAGTCAATTCGAGTTTGAGCTGAGTAGTTGACCGTAGCTCATGAGTGGCTTGGTTTGATTGTAGCTCTAGTTAAGAAGATGTATTACTAAATAGATAAATATATGTGGGTTTATTTTTTGGTTATCAGTCTGCTCGCTAGCGGGTAAGCAGGCATTTAAGAAACGCTTTCTATCTTCTTGAAGGTATTAATGTACTCATTAGGGATCCAATGCTCGCGTCCTATCTTCTTCTTCTTCTTCTTTTTTTTTTTTGTTAATCTAAACAAAATATATTAAAAGTAAATGAAATAGCAACCGTGCTCAAAAAAAAAAAAAAAAAAAGAAAAGAAAAAGAAATAGCAGCCCGTTGAAATAGCCACCAATCGAAAACTCAAAACAACAATTTGTTAGGTCCAAAATTCAATATTTGCAGCCACTCGAAGTTGAATATCTCTTTAACCATAATTGACGAGCCTACTTTAGACTGTGTGCCACTTAGTCCTTTGTCTTAAAAGGTTAGTCGCACTAAACTCCCTTAAAATTTAGTGTAATTTCACATTAGTCACTCACGTAATTAATACATTAAATAGATAATAAAGATCAATGTCTTCTTAATCATAAAGCTTCAAGGAAAATAGATAATTAATAATATATTTTTATACACTATATGGCTAGTACATTTAAAATATAAAATTAAATTTGAGATTTATTTTTTTGTTTAATTTAATTGAACCGTTTTAATTTATAAATTCTAACTCAACTTTTTATCTTCACATTTTAACATTTGTTTGTATTAAATTGTTTACATTGTAATTTCATATTTTGAGTTTTGATTTATGTTTATGAAATTATTTATAATACTTACATTTTAACTAAATTCAAACTTATTCATTCAACTTTGAGATTTAAAATTTAGTTACAGATTTATTCAGACTATTTACATTTTAGTTAAATGCAAATTTTCAACTTCATAATATATACGTATGTGCGTTTTCACACACACACACGTGTATGTAAATATGTAGTGGTTGAAGCCAACCAATGGCTAGGTAAAACAAATACAGATGGTAGTGCCAAAGGAAACCTAGGAGTTAGTGGAGGAGGAGATGTTGTGAGAGATGGGGTAGGAAAGTTGCTTTTGGCTTTTTCCATTAATTTGGGCATAAAAACTAGTATTCAGGCGGAGGCACAGGCCTAATTATTTGGGGTGAAACTTTGCATACAAAGAGGTTTTATCTCATTTTAGGTGGAGATGGATTCATTGGTTTTGGTACGGATTCTGAGAGAACAATTTTCGTGCCCTTGGAGAATCAAGCATGAGGTTGATCAACTAAGACAGCTGAAAAGTTATTTTACGGGGATTAATCATATGCTTCGACAAGCGAACAGAGTGGCCGACTTACTTGCAAATAAAGGAGCTTCTTAGCAAGGTTGGAGAATCTACACAGATATGCATCAGATTGCAAAACAAATTAGAGGAGAGGTTTTCATGGATACATTAGGTACTCCTTATTTTAGACTAGTTCATTGATTGGGATGTAAGGGAGTAGTACTCCTTCTTTAATTTTATTTTAATTTCTTAATTTTCTGAATTTCCCATGTAATTTCAAGGTATGATTTATGCCATCTTTCTTTTTATGTGTTTATTAATAAAATTTGTAGTGGCGCACACCCCCGTGTATGGGGTTAGCCAAAAAAAAAATATATGTATATTTGTGTATGCGTATGTATATGTATATATATTCATGTATATGGATTTAGTTAAAGTATTTTCCTTCTTACACAAGGTATATGTGAATTTGTATTTTAATTTATGAAAATGTAAATGACTAATAAATTCATAAATATAAATTCAAATTAAATCCAAATTTGAATGGTTGAAATTAGCTAGCTTTGATAATTTATAAAATCAATTGTTCACGGCATTTCTTAAATATAACATAATTGGCAAAGGCATAAATTGGGAAATAGAATATTTGTTATGGATCGTATAAATATTTTTTTAATAACATTAGCAGCTGCTAATCTTTACTATCAATCAAATATATTGGAATTTAATACTTATGAGAGGGACTAAAGTGAAATTACGTCAAAATTTTAAGCGAGTTTAGTATAACTAACCTCCTAGCTAGGATAACTTAGGGTTTTTTGGGACAAAACAAAAGCCATAATTATCCTTGACCATTAATCAAATGACTAAAGTGGCAAAAAGAAAGAAACTATATTGCAAACACCCCACACATTAAAGGGAATAGTTTTGTGTAGAAAAGTTGAATTATTGGAGTGTATGGTTGATTTTACCATTAAAAAAAAAATAAATGTGCTATTTGATATGAAACCTCGGGAGCAAAATTACTATATTTAAACTAATATTTAAATCATGAGGAAATTGTGAGGGTGAATGGTTAACAAAAGGGGGTGACATGTAATTTATCAAAAAAAAAAAAAAAAAGCCAATAAAATAGTATAAACCGTTTCTTCTGTGGTGAACTTTGAAGGTGTCCATTATTAAACTAAATGGAGGACTCTAAGCCCCAGCATGGTCCCTATCTGTTTAACTTTCATTTCTATTTCTTAAGAATCAATAATTGAGACAAAATTATAATTGAAGTCTTTTTTCCCTCTGTTCAAAAATGGTATGAACGCTGCCAAAGTCTCAATTATCATTTTCTTACCAATCTTAGATGGGAACATAAATTTCTTATCCGGTTTTGAGTGGGAACCTACACCCACTGTTCCATCCAACAGCCAAAGGCCCCAGCATTCAATCATGAAGAAAAAGAGCTCCAGCATTTATCAAGAAAGTTCAACAGAAAGTTAAAATCCAGGCAACTTCCATCTCCTCTAGCAAAAGCATCCGATCTAAGCGTGTCCCAAGAAGCGCACAATATCGACGTAGACCAAACATCATTGCTCTTCTTTTCATAACCACTTCTATTACCAAACCTTCTATCGACAAAAGCATCCTGATCCAGAGACTCTCTATGCAAGAAAGGAAAATGGCTGATGCACTTGTTGTTAATTCCCTCAATTAAGGTTCTTTTGGAAAAGGCACTTTCCCTTGCCACTGACGGGATTGGTTTGATATTTGGATTCAAGAAGGATTTGGAGACCTTAAGAGCATCAGCTACCATGATCTGTGCTGTGTTGGATGATGCTGATGACAAGCAAAGGCATAACCAGGCCGTGCAAATTTGGCTCAAGAGGTTGGAAGGTGTGGCTTTTGAAGCTGAAAATGTGTTGGACGAACTCCACTATGAAAAATTTCGCCGCCAACTCAAGGGCAAGGTATGCTCCTTCTTCTTGTCCTCTAAAGCTAATATTGTTTTCCGATGTAGAATGGCTTCTAAGGTCAAAAACATCAACATGAAGTTGAAAATGATCAATGATGAAGCCAGTGGCTTTGGACTGACGAGGTTCCAAATGGCAACTCCGCTCCCTAATACTCTAGTAAATCGACAGACTGATTCTGTTGCTGGCCAAATTGTTGTTGGAAGGGCCAATGATGAAATACAGATAGTGGAGACCTTGCTAAGTTTGTCAGAAAGGGCAGTTTCTGTAATTCCCATAATCGGCATGGGCGGATTGGGAAAGACGACCCTAGCGCAATCCATATACAACAATCAGCAAATTGATAGGCACTTTGAGAAAAAAATTTGGGTTTTTGTGTCTGAAAATTTTGAAGTCACTAGGCTTTTGAAACTGATTTTAGAATCATTGACGAGAAGAAATGTCGAAATAGCCAGTAGGGATGCAATCGTCCAAGAAATTCGAGGACAACTTATGGGGAAAAGATATCTTCTTGTCCTTGATGATGTCTGGACTGAAGCTCCAATTTTGTGGGATGATTTTTTCCATTCGTTGGTGGGATTGAACACAACAAATGGAAATTGGTGCCTTGTGACTACTCGGAAGCAAAAAACTGCATCCATTGTGGCTACAGGTCATCCTTATGTGATAGGAAAGCTATTTGATGATGATTGTTGGTCTATCTTTAAAGAGAAGGTAATTGCAGATGGAGAAGTGCCAGAAGAACTGAATGTTATTAGAGAGGAAATTGTCAAAAAATGTCGTGGAGTTCCACTAGTTGCAAGTGTACTTGGAGGTTTGTTACGTATGAAGCGAAAAGAGGAGTGGCATTCAATTTTGGACGAAAGGCTTTTGAATTTGAGCGGAGATGAAGATAGTATCACGCAAATACTTAAGTTGAGTTTTGACTATTTACCATCTCCATCCATTAAAAAATGTTTTGCATATTGTTCTGTATTTGACAAGGATACTAAATTAGATAGCAATCTACTAATCGAACTCTGGATGGCAGAAGGTTTTCTTCAACCGGATCTCACAAATGAAATGATTATGGAAGAATTGGGTCAGAAGTATTTTAGAATTTTGTTGCAAAATTCCTTGGTAGAAGAAGTACGAGATGAATCATGGGGAACGTACTATAAAATGCATGATCTTGTGCATGACCTTGCAGAATCAGTATCAAAATTTGAAAGAATTAAATTGGAGTCTGGTGCAGTAGACAATAATATTCAAGTTCGTTACCTTGTTGTGAACTCATCTGGAGAAACTATAGACAAGATTTTGAAGGACAGGTCAACATCAGTTCGCACATTGTTTCTAAAAAATTGCATATCTGGTGGCATGTTATCAAATTTCAAGAACTTGCATGTTTTAAATTTATCTGGGGCAAGGACTAAGGAGCTGCCAATCACGATTGGCAAACTAATACATCTCCGGCATATTGATGTTTCGAACTCTAAAATTCAATTGTTCCCGGAGTCTCTTTGCAAGCTTATAATTTGCAAACATTGAGGATACTTGAATGCGAAACTCTAAAATATCTTCCGATGGGGATGAGCAAATTGGTTAGCCTGAGACATCTCCATTACTATAATGATGATGATGCAAGTTTTCAAATGCCAATGCAGATGGGACGATTAACTTGTCTTCAAACACTAAAGTTCTTTAATGTGGGCCAAGAGAAGGGTCGACAAATTGATGAGCTTGGATGCTTAAAAGACCTCAAAGGCCGGCTGGTGATACGCAACCTTGAACTAGTGAAGGGTAAAGAAGGCTCTGAAAAGGCAAATTTATTTGGAAAGGCCAATATATTTGGTTTGGAATTTGAATGGTTCAGTAGCAATCGAGGTGCCCACAACTGTGATGAAGATGTGTTGGAAGGCCTACAACCTCCGCCAAATTTGAAAGAGCTAGCAATTAAAAGATTTGTGGGTGATAAATTTCCAGAATGGTTTATGAATTTGTCGACAAGTCTCCACAAGTTAGAAAGATTGAGCCTAAGAAATTGCAAGAGATGCACAGGGCTCCCTACCCTAGGACAACTACCATTCCTCCAACATCTTGTATTTCATGGACTGGAGAACGTGCGGTGCATTGGGCTCTCATTCTATGGCATTGATGATGGCATTAGAAGCAGCCGTGAAGTGCCAAGAAAATTGTTTCCAGCTCTTAAAACTCTTTCTTTAGAAAGGATGGGAAATTTGGAAGAATGGATGGGAGCTGAAGCTGATGACGTGGTGGTGTTTCCGGTGCTTGAGAGTTTGACCATTGATATCTGTTCCAAACTGGCCACCGCTCCAAGTCACTTCCCAAGTCTTAAAAATTTATATATCACAAAAAATGACCATGTTTTGGCGGTGCAAAATATTCTTAGCAGAGTAACAAGTACTCTCTCGTACCTTAAAATAGATTATATGGCTGGGCTGACCTGTGTTTCAGATGCTGCTACAGCTACTGGTGGTGGGCTACACAACAATCTTCCAAATTTAAAACACCTAACCTTGTGGGAATGCCCAAATTTAATAAGTATAACGGGTTGCGGCACTTCTCTTGAGAGATTGGAACTCAGTGGTTGTGATAATTTGAGGGAGTTTTCAGAAGATGCATCCGGATTCCAATCTTTGCGTAGCTTGCGAGTGGAAAGATGTCCTAGAATTCAATTTCTTAACGTAGGACTGCAAAACCTCACGTCTCTTGAGGATCTGACTATTGATCATTGTGATGGATTGACCCATCTGCACAATGAAATTCTAAAGTTTTGTACATCTCTTCGGAGGCTGCAAGTGCATAATTGTCCCAATCTAGTCTCCTTTCCGCTTGATTTGCAACAAACACCTTCCCTCTCAGAAATTGAGTTATTTGGGTGTCCCAAATTGAAGACTAATATGGTGCCAAAAGGATTTGGTTTCCTTACCAGCTTATGGCAATTGCGGATTGGTCCCTTCTCAGATGATGATGAGAATTCTTCATTTAATGAATTGGATTGGTCTGGATTAATATCTTCCTCAACACTTCGTGATCTAGCATTACATGGGTTGGCTCATATGGAGTCTCTGCCGGATCAGCTTCAATACTTGACTAGTTTATCTGGATTAAGTCTACATGAATTTGGCAGTATAGAAGCTTTACCGGATTGGATTGGAAACCTTGGGTCTCTTGAAATTCTGACCCTGTTTGACTGCGAAAAGCTTAAGTATTTTCCCTCCGCTGATGCCATGAGGCGCCTCACCAAATTAAACCTTATCCAAGTTTCTTGTTGTCCTCTGCTGAAGGAAAGGTGCACTCCTCAGGGCGGTGCAGACTCTGAATGGTCCAAGATTTCTCATATTTCTATTCGGTGGATCGAGTGGCAGACTGTCAAACCAAGTGTTTCTTCACCTTATCATTTCCGTGTTAAATTTTCCCTTTAAATGTAATTTATGCTGGTACCCTCTTGGTAAAGTACTTGCACGACTAAAATGTCTCTCTCTTCTAATTATTAGTTAATATCTTTCTTTGGTTTTCTGTATCATCTTCAAAAGCTGCAGTTTTTTTATCCTTGTCATGACTTAAATTGGCGTCATACAACGTCCTATTACTGTTCGTGTGAACAAGCAATTGTTCCATGCTTCGATTATCAACTTTTTGTCACCTTTTATTTGTAGCATACTATTATCCATATTTTGTCAACATATATTTGTCATGGCAGATGGCCCAATTAATCTCTATGTTTCAGTATTTCATTGAAAGTTCTACCAGTTGTTATCTTGTTTCCTTAGTTAATAAGCAAATGCACAACATTTTCTAGGCTTACCAAATATGTTTTACAAAAAACAGTGGTCAAGCAAATCAAGCAACAAATTGAAAGAGATTAAGAATTCAATTAATTTCCCACTCTGCTGTTTAGTTTTGTATTTCTAATATGACTCCGACTGCTGATTGCACGTTATGCTTACCGAAATCAGCCCTCCCTCTCTTTTAAACTTTAAAAGGTACAATGATGAGATAGTTGTTCTAAAATTTCACCTCTTGAAATTTCAAAATGCACTTTTCATTTTAGATTCTTATGTCGTTATGCTGGTACTGCACTTGTTGTCTTGCCATTTGAATGCTTTTCCAATGTATTCAAACCTCTCTCCTTTTTCTGGCTTCTGCTTACCTGATTTTGATGGTATATTGACTAGGAAAATGTACATTATATTGTTGTTATTATTAAAATTTCTTCAGCATCATATATATAGCTGGAACTATTTAATTTCTCCCTTGCAGGTTCTATGCATCTAAAGGCCGCATACAGAAGTACTGATGGCATATTAGATGTGTATAATTTAATGCTATGGTAAAACCATGCCTTAGGTCTCCACCATCTTCAAATGCTACATTCAAATCAGCCTTCATCTCTTGAGTTGAAGTACATTTTCATTTGCTAAATGAACAGATTCTCATAGAGACTTGCTTTGATCTCCACCTTCCGGAATCTTGTTTTGGTTGACTAAAGTTTTGAGGTGAAGTAAAGCTACAAGATGAGGAACTTCGATTGCAATTCAATTTCAGAGCTCTAACCCAATTCAGGTGCACACTCCACCGTTTACCATGAAAAACTTCAATTTTACTTGTTGATTCGCTAGGAAGGAAAATAATGAGTTTATATTCAAGAGACGAATCCGAGATGGAGAGTTAAATATAAGGTCGTAGGAGCCGAAAAATTTTTTACTGTTGAGTTTTACGCCTTTATGGGTGTACATTCTTTGCCATCTTTTGTAAAAACTAGCGTTTTAGTTTTGTTCGTCATATATGTTTGCAACTCTCAATTGTACATCATGATTGCTAAAATCACTTCCTCGCTTATAATTTTCTCGCCTTATGGACAATGGTCAGTGAAGCAGTTACTTTTCGCTGCCATTGGTTGTCAAATTAGGGTAATTTTGGGTACAAACTCTCTTCTATTGTTTTTTGAGCAGTTTGATTCGCAATATGTTTACCAAAACCAAAGAAAGCTTGTATGTTATAAACAGTTTTGAGGTTGTCAAGGAAGACGGTGCTATTTTTGCAGTGAAGCTGTACGGATTTGGTTGAGTATCTTAAGCTCGTTGTGCCTTTAATGCAGGTTCATTGCTACTCTATTATGGGTACTTTTCTTCTTTCATGTCTTGGATAAAACTGGTATACTCCTAATCACTATTTGTATTATAAACCGAGTAGCAGGATCTAGTACGTTAACGAGCGGCAAGATTTAGTGCCAGCTTAATAATTTGGGGTAGAAAACCACAAGAGATTTGTTTAGCTTTCTATGAGACTGACTGAAAAAAGATGTCATGCAATTATTTGAAATTTCTCATTGTCTTTGTGATTCACTACATGCTGTCGTAAGTTTGGTGTTTGTCTTGCGTAGTGGTCTTAGATTTAAAGGAAAGGTGGAAACCTCATGGCTCTTTACTTAAAGATTCAACTACGGTCTGTTTGGTGTGATGTAAATCATTTAACCAAAAAAATATTTTCTATGAAAAGAATTTCCAAGAAAATAGTTATTTTCTCATATATTTTCTGGTGTTTGGTTCATTAATTGTTTGAAAAAAAATTTCCCATGTTATTATCCCTCACGTAAGCAATAATCCTTTCACCACTTTCTCTAGCCTATCCACAATATAGTAGCCCATAGCTGCCACACTACCAAACTTCAAGTAACGCCAGTATAACCCAACCCAAGCTCCTGATGCAGCCCTTTCATTCCAGACTTAATCTTTTGGAACTCCAAGGATCTTTATATTTTTCGTATTTTTATCCCCTAAGTATGTGCATCTAAGTGTGTAATAGGTACAGATCAGTGTGTTAGCGAGGAAGATCAATAATTTTTTGAAAAGTTACGAACCGCATCGTCTTTTATGATTGGAGACAAAGAACAACGTGGGTAAACAAGGAAAATAACTTCCTTTCCTTTTTAGCGGAAGTCATTTTACATCTGTTATAGTAAAATGTTTTCTTGCTGAAAATATTTTTCCGGACTAAATTCCAACCAAACATCGGAAGTTACAGAAAAGATTTTCGGGAAAATGATTTCAGTTGAAACAAACAGAGCCTACATACCTACCTTTTGAAAATCTTGGTGAATCACATCCTGTTTCAGTCGGACAGTTTCCTTTTGCTTCTCTTCTCAGTTGGACAGTTTCCTTTTGCTTCTCTTCTCAGGTAGCCAAAATATGAGATTCTTATCATGGGAGCTTGCACACCGTCAATCACCCTTTGCTAAACATGATATCAAGTACTAATTAACTTGTTACTGTACAATAAATTTGCTTGGCTTTGCCGGACTTCTGTATAGTGATTCCTCAATATCAGTTCAGTTGGGTAGTACGAGCTACTCGTCAAAAATTTTTTTTCCCAAACTTACATGATCTCTTTCAAGAATCATTATTACTGTGAATTTCTGATAATCATGACTCGGAGTTTGGTTGGTTATAGAGATCTTATTTGAGAAGTAGATTGACAGTTTGAAGCTTTGTAAACTTTCAAGATTACATCGGTTAACATATTTGTTCTCACTGGATAAATTTGTATACGGGATCAAGTTTTGATATCTGCTCATTATTTTTAAGGTAAAAGCAACGAAAGAAATTCTTTATTCGTTTTTCTCTTTAACTGGAAAACCTCATTCATTTTTCTTTTTGCCGCTTAAAAAAGGAAAAAGGAAAGCATATCATTAGAGATTGAGAGCTTTTGAAAGCCAAGCATTTAGTCAAATAAAAATGAAATAGCAATTTTTTGGCTTTAACAGCCTGAAATACGTTCATGTTTGAAGTGATAGAAGTATAAGTTGAAGTTTTGTTGCTACGCCCGTCGTAACTTTTTGCCATCAAGCCTTTAAAAGCCCCCATTTATTCCTACTTATTCTCATGATTTCTTGAATGGGGTGTACACGCCTTTAAATACATTCAGAAAAGACAGATCCTAAAACCATATCAAAATATTGCTTCCGACGCCCATGGTTTGGAGCTGTCCCCCCCACTCTGCTGGACTATGGCACGGTTGTAATCCTAGGATTTATGATACCAAGGACTAGCGTAGGAGGCAATAGAGTTGTTTGAGAACATAAAAAAAAATAAAAAAAAAAACACTGCAAAAATATATGTAAACAACATCTAAAGGTTATATACCAAGGCAAACATTTTTTTTCCTTCTGAAATTCATCCACCAATTTGAAAATAACATAAAATGTCACCAGCTAATTCCGTTCTAACTAAAAGCAAACAAGAGATAACATCACAATTAATTTTGGTTTACATGTTCTTTCTCCATATTCTGCCAGCCACTCTGAGCTTCAGCTCCTGCCTATCCCCGCTAGAGAAAAAAGTGCCAATCTCCTATGGATAATTAGTATCACGCCCTGTATTCCGAGATGTGGCACCTGCCATGCTCTAAACTACGCTATGATACAAGGCTAATCGATTCTAAATAAACTAAATCAAATCATAACTTAATAAATGCACAAACCATCGGCAAAATATCATTTCATTCATGATCATCTATTCATCATTTACGATTCAATTTCTCCCATTACAAAAGCTGGGATCCAACGTGTGTATCCTAACTTCTACAAAAATATGGACTATACAATCCTTGAAAAAAATATATATCCCTTCTATGGTTCAAAATCAAAATATCAATCAATAAGCCCATGAATCAGTCTAATCTTGCTCTATGAAATCATCCTCTGCGACTTAAAAAAAAAAGTGAGTGATAAATCACTCAGTAAGTAGTACAAGATCTTTGTCACTTGAGATTGTTACACATATACATATTATAGACACCAAATTTTGACACACGCTTTATTATAAAAAATGTATTTTTATTTCATTCAGGGTGTCTTTATTTTTTGGGGGGTCAATAGCAATTTTTTTGTGTGTACATTATGACTAATTAGTTGTATAAGTGGCAAAATGGTAATTTTAGTGTACCTTTTATTTTATTTTGTTTTATAAATTCATATTTTTTTATATTTTTATGATTTTCCTAATTTTAATGAATTTTCGGAGTCATTTAGTAATTATTTAAAATTTTAGTATTTTTAAGTTAATGGCGTGTTTCTCATGCAGCCTTTTTATAAGAATTTTTTGTGTAAAAATTTCATATGTGTATTTTATATATTTATAGATTTTATGCAAAAATTCATGATTTTTAGTGGTCATTTGGTATTTATTTAATTTTTGTCTGTTTGTTTATTAAAAGCACATTTTTCAAGTATGTATTAATGTTAAAATATTCAAGTAAAATTTTTTGTATACGTGCTTTGTGAGATAATTGTATTTTTTGTGTCAAATTTTTGTATTTTTAAAAGTCATTTAATATTTTTACATTTTTTGTAAATTTTGTGACATGTGGCACATTTTTCAATGTTCCATCAATGTCGAATTGTTACAATGAATTTTCTTTTTTTGAGTATATTGAATTTTAGCAAGTCTATTTAATTTTAGGGAGTCCACATTTGATTTAATTTGATTTTTCTTAATTTAATTTCATTCCATTTTCCTTCCCCCACCCAAAAAAAAAAAAAAAAACAAAGGTCGCACCAGTGTTGCTGCCTACAAATCCACTTCATCACCCACCTAAAACCATCAATCACTAGATTTCATGGGATTTTGGTTCATTTCTGTCACTCATTCTTCATCATCACACTTTCTCTATTCATTACACTCGCTCTCCCACCCTCGAATTGTGGTTTTCCTTTATCAAAGCACTTCACGCACACAACTCTCACTCTTTTGGCCTTCCCCTCACTTCACCTGCACACAATTGACTCTTGCATTATCTCCCTCTCCTCCTCGGCTCACAGAGTTCACCCACCAACACAAACACACATTACACACACCTACACTCCTCCTTTGTTTCCATTATCTGCAACACTTCACACAATTGCACACACACTCATCATCTTGACAGGCAACACACCAGTTCACTCACACATACACACAACATCAAACATCCATAATCACACACGAATCACACAAAATTCTCACAAATTTCTCTCAGCAAGCTCACAGATCACACATACTAACACATATTCACAATCTTACCACACCCTCATAACCGCCATATGCCACCACAAATTGCCCTTACAACCAAGAACCAAAATACCCCCAAGATAGCCCTCAACTGCCCTCAAAAAATCGCTCTTATTAGCCCACATTAGTTGCTGAATCACCACCCGTAATGGGCTATTTGATCAGAATATACCTAATAAAAAAACTCTTTCAATTGTATAGCTAGTGCACAATTTGTGTACCAGTTTATACTCGAAGTGCTATTTTTTTTATTTAATGCTCAACGTGCTTAGCAAGCACATCGAGGCCAGGCTGGTTAGCTGGTCAGGCTGATTTGCATGACAGATGCTGTGACAGCCCCACCTTACCCAGAGGCGCACCAAAGGGCTTAGCGGACTGCCTGCCTAACTCTTGCCAGGACTCAAGTCGAGTACTCACGCGAAACATCCAAGCATATTTAACCCAAGATAAAATACATTCGTATAATTTAACTGAAAGGTACAAGTGTCACTAATATGTTTTACACACCAAAATTTACATAATATTTACAAAGTTTAATCTAAACAATTGGGCTATCAAAATATATAAAACAAAACATTTCCTACGTCCAAAATAACTTTTCCAGCTTTAATGTTTTGTAAAATCTGGTTAAAGGAAAACAAATAAAAGGAGTGAGCTATAATAGCCCAGTGAGTGCCCAAGTCATGCAATCATACCAAGAATCTAGTATTTTACTGAACAAAATAATCGACAAATTAAATAGACAAGTTATGAACAATTTAATTAACAAGTAGTCAATGGCGGATACATGGCTCAACTACGCAAGCAAGCTTAACCGCAGGAGGAGCAAGTACTGATCATGTAACCATGATGTTAGGACTAAGATAATAGCTCAGGTCTTTATCAAAGGTCATGCCAGTATTATCAAGCAAGAACCCTAACCACCATTCACCTTATAACCTCCGTACAGGCTACCACATCCAGGGAGTAATCTCAACCCTGGAGGGCCAACACGCACGAGAGTTAAATTCGGAGTTGGCCTCTTTGAGGATTCACAACTCAAGGGAAAGAACAACACGCCCTAAAACACCCAGCACCTTATATCCTCCCACGTGCAGCCGGGTTGACTATCCGTGAAGTAACGGTGAAGTTAGTCACGGAAGTCTCATACACAAGTAACACATTGGATATTGAAAGCATGTAACACATTGCGGAATAGAAGTGATAAAGTACACCTCTTTCCTCAAGTAACGCATGTCATAAAATAACAATTACAAGTATAACATAATATTTCATAATTTAACATTCTCAAGTAGGGCAAAGCATTTCATGCATCATGCACACATAGAGACACTCACCTGAAATGCCTAAGAAAATATTTCGTGAAAAGGGTCGCGTTTCACTTTTAGGTCCTGAAATTCAAAAGAAATAATCTAATGAAAACCCGATTAAAACCCTAATTAATTTAGTAAAGAAATCCAAGAAATATCCCACTTATTTCTAAGGTTTAGGTCTTAGGGTTTCTAGGGTTTAGGGTTTAGGATTTAGTTTTAGGGTTTTCTTGTTCTAAGAAAATTTTATTTATTATTTGGTCATTTTATCCAAAATTTCTACACACTAACTCCTTCTAATTTAACATGGCTAGGTTAGAGATTTTCATCTATTATTTTTCCTTCTTTATTTCTACCAAAATTTCAGCAGCATCTCCCCTTAAAACCAGACTAATCCAAAATTTTCCTGCAAGAAATCAACCAACCAAACCAATTTCCAACAAGTTCTATAACTTCTATGTTTAAATCAAACTCAATTTCTTTCAAAATTCCACTCAAATTCAAGGTTTCAAGTCCAAGTTTCTTCAACTTCTCAACACATAACACATGTTATTTCAAGGCCTAAATGCTATTTATTAGTCTATCTAACCACAAGAACACTTTGTCTAGCAAGTAAAACTTCAATTTAAACTAATTTCTCCAAGTTGTAATAACAAGAATCTAGATTTAAACTTGTACAAAAGGCTAATTAATACTTGAAATTACTAGCAAAAGTCCATAGTACATACCTCAAACAAGCTTAGAACTTGGCTTAGGAAGAAGAGAAGTTCACTTTCTATGGTGAAGATTGTCTAAAATTGGAGGGAAAGTTTCAAGAAAATGAGAGCAAAAGAGAGGAAAGGAGAGAGTAGGAGGGGCCGGCCATAAGAGAGAGGAAAAGAGAGTGAAATAGGCCAAGAAAATGGAAGAGAAATGAAGAGAAAAGTAAGAAAAAGAGTGACCAATCAAAGCATAACAAGAGTCAAGTTAGGGTTTATACTTTTAAGGTATTAGTTGTTAAGTTGGGTAAATTTGATTAGTGGAAATTTTTAATCTCTTATCACCTAGTAATTAGTAACTTTATGGCACAAAGTTTAAAGCAAAAAGAGAGAAGAAAACAGGTGAGAGACAGCCGGCCATAGAGAGAGAAAATGAAAGAGAAATAGATCAAGAAAAGAGAAAAGAAATAAAGAGAATAATGAGAAAGAGTGTGACCAATTATAGCAAGACAAGAGTCATGTTAAGTTGTATGCTTTTAATGAAAGGTTGGCTAACTTGGTTAAGTTTGATTAGTGAAGGTGTTAGTCACTTATCTCCTAGTAATTAGTAAACTTTATAGTGCAAATTTTAAAGCAAAAGAGAGAAGAATTAGGGGAAGAGAATTTCGGCCATGGAGAAAAAAAAAGAAAGAAGAAAAATCAGCCAAGATAAGAAAAGAAAGAAGGAGAAATTCAGCCAAGAGAAAGAAAAAGAAAGCAAGAGAATAAGTAAAATTTTTGGGTAAAATTGAGCTAAAGTTCAATTGGTCAAAAGACTAGAAAATGTTAGAATGAATTAGTCAAAATTTAAACACTATTATAAACTAATGGTCCAATGAAATTAATCCAAATTGGGTACTTAGGTGTCCCACTTAATCATGAAAGAATCTCATTTACTTAACCTTATTTACTTAAGAAATCTTCTAACTAATAAATCAAAGATTAACACTAAACCCTAAATAAAAGAAATCTCCTTATAAAATGCATTTTGGTTTTCCTTTTCTTTTCTTTTTTTTTCTCTTCTCTTTTTTTTTTCTACTAATGAACATAACATGAATTAAATGGTTTTTGGTGTGAATTTCTAGGGCGTTACAGATGCCTGGCACGACATGTTTGGCAAGCACATTGTGCCAGAATTTTTTTTTTTAATTTTGGAGCCGTTGATCCATTTGTGCATAAAATGCACATCTTCCATTTCTTCTTCCACGCACTCTCAATTCTCTCTCTCTCACTCTCAATTTTCTTTCTGTCTTTGGCCGGTCAAAATCTCTCACTTACACTCAATTTTCTCTCTATCTTGGCCGGTGCAAAATTGGTTTCCAACAAGCAGAAGGTTTGCGGGCAGAAGGAAACGAATTGGCCAGAAGGTTTGCAAGTAGCATCTTCAGTAGCCGGTGGAGAATTTCCTTTCAACAAGCAAAAGGAAACTTGATGTTGGTGGATTAGGTCTATAAAATATGCAATAAATCCTTCCAATTTTACTCACAAACAAGTGATAAATATAACCTAATTCTCCAATACTGCAAGTATACATGTCGAAACAAGTATAGGGATATTAGGATTGATCCCACAGGGAAACTTGATATGGCAATTACCAAAGCTTTTAACTTGCTTTATTATCTAAACAATCGAAAATCAAGTAGTAGGAAAAAAAATATAGAAGTAAATAAACTATAGAAAATTCAATTTCTTGTAAGATAACTAATGGAGAAAATTCACAAAATGCTTAGTAGTAGGGTTTAGACGCCACTAATTCTCACTTGCTATTAACATCTTGATTTACTAGGGATTGCAATTCCATATGTGAATCAAAACTTGTTTTCATAATGAATTGACATAAACTCACCTACTCAGGTGATGAAGTTTTGTGAATAACATGAATTGTGGTTTAAAACAACCTCAATCCACCTAAGAGTACAACTATTTTCATGTCATACTACAAAGGTTTCATTCTATCACATTTCCATTGTTATGTTGCAAGTTTAGTTGTCAACTAACAACTCGATAGTTTGTAGTTGGTGATCAATCAACCACGAATGTTTAACCTTGATAGATGAACAAGTAAAATCAAGATATAAGCAAGTTAAATTTCATTCAAGACAAGAATTAGTTTCATCTAACCCTAATACAAGTGTTTAGTTAAACATGGAATTCATAACTTCAAAGAGCAAAACAACAAAGTAACAATTCATAACAAGTAGTAAATGAAAAGACAAGGATAGAAATTGCTTCATTTGGTGGATGAACAAGGCTCCGTAGCTTCCATTTCCTTCATGAACTTGAATTGGTACAAGTGAAATCCTCCAAGAGCTTTCTTTACAAGTATTGAATTTTCTACTAACTACAAGAAGATTTCTACTATGCTACACTACTTGTCTTCATATAACATAACCTAGCCTATATAACCTCCTTCACTATGTTAACCAAGGACCCCTATTTATAGAACATTGGGACTCAAGTCCTTGTTAACAATTTCTTACAAAATTTGTCCTGAAAATGAAAATTTTAGGATTTGAATAGTCAAATACATTTCTGTAGAGAATTCTTCACAATTCTATCATTTTTCAACTTGCAATGCAAGTTGTCTTCCCAGACATCTTCTAGAATTCTCAAGTAAATTGCATTGAAATTAGCAATTTTAATTTGACTAATATTCTACTAAATTTCTCTAGAATTATCTTGAACATCAAGTGTGAACATGCTGCAAGTTGCTTCTCTTAGAGAATTCCACCACCATTGGGCCAAGTTGGGCCAAATTGGGCCTTTTGACATTTTGGGCCAAATTGGGCCTTTAACTTTTTGGGCTGGATTTGCATGTTGATTCAAAATGTAGCCAAATTGGGCTTTTCATTTCCACAAAACCTTGGCCCAAGATGTTATTTGCAAGGTTGATCTATGTACTCCATAATTGATTTGTGGTGAATTACTCTCCTTGATGTTGACCAAACAATCTTCAAGTTTGGTTATGTTTTCGATCCAATGTTGAATCAACTCAAATTGAGATAAGTTCTGCTCCAATTGATCCAAATATCATAAACCTACGAAATCACATAAACTTGTGCATTAAATTGTTCAAAATATAAATTTTGCATCAAAATTCCAAATTTCGAAGAGAAAACCCTAGTTTGAGGAATATAATATTTCTGTGGCCAAATTCATTCTAAATATATTAAAACATACTAAAAACTATATAATAAAGATATTATAGTTGGCTAGAAGCTTGCAAGAAGCATCTTCAACAGCGCAGTTGGTTGGATTTCACCACTGACACTATTAACTGAAATAGGTATTTATGAAGTTTAATTTTTTGTAATATTGCTATGATTTTAATGTACTATGTATGAATTAAATTATATGTAATATAATGTTTAGGCTAAATGTTGTATGACTATAATTATAATCTATTAAATAAATGTTTGAAGTGAAATTGTTAGTGGAATATTTATAATTTTTTGCTGTAGAATTGTCATGTAATGGCATTTTCGTTGAGATGTTGAATAATTACATTTGTGTCCCGAAATTGTTGAATATTTACATGTTGGCCCCTAAACTTTTGTATAATTACAATTTGACTCTAAAACTTTTTAAAATTATAATTTGACCCCAATATTTTTATGTATTTATATTTTGGCCCTAAAATTTTGTATAATTACAATTTGGCCAGTAGAATTTTAATAATTATATTTTTGCCCTTAAACTTTTGTATAATTACAATTTGGTCCCTAAACTTTTAATAATTACATTTTTGCTCCTAACTTTTGTATAATTACAATTTGGCCCCTAAAATTTTGTATAATTACAATTTGGCCCTAAACTTTTAATAATTACATTTTTGGTCTTGAACTTTTGTATAATTACAATTTGGCCCCAAAACTTTGTATAATTATAGTTTGACCCCTATATTTTTACGTATTTATATTTTTGCTCCTAAACTTTTGTATAACTACAATTTGACCTCAAAACCTTGTAAAATTACAATTTGACCTCTATATTTTTATGTAGTTATCTTTTGGCCCCTAAACTTTTGTATAATTAAAATTTGACCCTAAAATTTTTGAATAATTACAGTTTGGCCCCCTATATTTTTATGTATTTATATTTTTGACCTTAAACTTTTGTATAATGACAATTTGAACCCAAAAATTTATAAAATTACAATTTGATAGGCTTGACAATTTGTATATTTTGAACATGTTGATTAGGATTAATTATGTTTTGTTTGTTATATATAAAACTTATTAGTTTTACATTGGTTATATTTAAGTGAAACATGTCGAACGATAATACTTTGGCAATTAATTTATATTAGGGAGGAAAAATTGTGTATGCCGGACGATCAATGTTGTATGACCCGCCAATGCCAACAAAATTTTTGTACCTTATGGAAAGGGTAAATTTTGAGAAATTGATGGATAAAGTAGACGATACTATGGATATAGATCTGAATAGATTCAAGATTACTCTGATGCTCAGGGATTGCATGCTACAAGGTGCATCTAGTGTATTATCTTGGTAGATGACATTAGAGTAAACGCAATGTTAAAAGAAGTAATCGGGAAGTAATTGAGATCTACATAGAAATTGACAAGATCCCAAGTTGATAGTCGCCCAAGTAGCAGCGTAGAGGGAATTCATATGTCTTTGGCGGCAGAATTTGTTTCTGGGCACAACGATGATGATGCACTCCACATTTCTAGTACAGAATCAAAGACAACATGGAAGATAGTGACATGGACTTTGAGCCAGAACTGGAAGATGATAAGTCTGAGGATGATGCCCAAGGATATGATGCATCCAGATAGGAGGACACCCGAAGGCATTTCGATGTGGGTCCTAGTTCAGCATGGATTGACTGCAATCCTGGAACATTGCAGTATGACGCCGGTGTAGATGCAACTTTATAATTTGATCCCTTAAGCGGCAGTCCTATTGAGAGACTTAATGTGTGGAATGAGGAGATGATGGAACTTCGGTTGTGCATATTATTTTATTTGATAGTAAAGAAAAGGTACAGAAAGTAGTGCAAAAGTGGTCAATTAAGGAAAACAAAGAGTACAAGGTGCGCAGTAGTTCTCAGATGACTTGGTATGTTCATTGTAGGGCTCGTAACTCAACACTTCCATGCAATTGACAGTTGAGAGCGACATTAAGACGTTCTCATAACATGTGGATGATTGTTACCCTTGCCGATAAACATACATATGCTCGAGTGTTCAACAACCACGATCATCGGCAGTTGAGTTCAGAGATAATTACTGAATTCGTTATTCCACACATTAGTAATGGTCTTATATTCAAAATAAATGACATAATGGCAGCAGTTAAGCAACATTTTCATTGCTATGTGTCGTACAAGAAAACTTGGTTCGATCGTCGTAGAGCCATTGATATTCTTTATGGTGATTGGCCGTCATTTATACTTTTTCTTCCGACGTACATGGAAGAGTTGTAATGATGAAATCCGAGGACAGTTATTGTGTGGGACCCACATCCAAGTAGTACCCCTTTTAACATATTCTTTGACTATTTTTTTGGGCTTTTGTTCCTGCTATTCAAGCATTCCGTCATATGAAACTGGTGATTTTATGGACGGCACTTTCATTAAAGGACCATACTAAGAAAAATTACTAGTTGTTGTCGGGTATGATACATGCAATCACCTCTTGCTGCTAGCTTTTGCACTTGTTGATGAGGTAAACAACAAAAGTTTGCCTTAGTTCATGCAGTTGTTGCGTATTCACATATGTGGTGATGTTCAAAATGTATGCGTGACATCTGACATGCATAAATCAATTATCCACGCAATGACAATGCTTCCGGAATGGCGTGAACCAATGGAGTCCACCTCTACTGCCTTGTTCACGTACAAAGTAATTTCACGCAGAAATTTAAAAATAAGAGGTAATATGGTTTTCAAATTTTTATTTTTTGGTTTAAGGTTTTTACAATTTTAGTTAACACCGTCTAACAAAACACCTAATTCTATAAGTTAAAAAAACTTGTTATGGTAGTTGGAATAGCCAATCAACTATCTAAGTATGGAGAATTCATGTATCAAATACAAAGTTTGAATCAAGAGGCGTACGATTGGTTGACAGGCGTCAATGTTAGACCCGAAAAATAGGCTTTATGCATGTACAAGGGATTTTGTTGGGGTCATACATCGACAAATATGGCTGAGTGTTTTAACAACTTGATGAGAGATGAGCGGTTGTTGCCTATTACTGCTTGCGTTCGCTTTATACTGAGCCAGACCATTAAATTGTTTGTCAAAAATAAAAAATTGGCATGGGATGTAAGATACTTACTCCCAGAATATAGTTGGAGTAAATACACGTCAAATGAGTAAATAGAAAAAAAAAACACAAAGTCGAAGTGCATGACTCTAGAAGCAAAATTTTCAACACCGTTACTCTCCACCGTCAAGGTCACGAGGGTGGAAAAAACACAAATTGTAAACCTTAAAAAGTGAATGTGCACATGTTGTAAGTTTCAACAACTCCAATTCCCATGTTCGCAAGCAATGGCAGCATGCTCTCAATACAGAATGAATCCTATGGATCTAGTAAGGAAGCAGTATACTTACAATGTTTATCAGGTGATATTTTGGCTCCAATTTTATCCTCTCAGAGACCAACAATATTGGCCGTCATCGGAATTCAAATTAACAATCAATAGTAGTCTGCTCGCGTGAGATATTATATTAACGTTGCTGAGTTTAGTGGGGTATGTTGAGTCGATTCTTTTAATTTGAACCACAGACTTATTGCTGTTATTATTGAGCGATGGAGATGGGGGGTGCACACATTTCATCTTTCTGTTATTGATGAGGCCACTATTACTTTGCAGGAAGTCGAGGTGTTATGGGGTTTGCGAGTAGACGGTTTACCTGTTATGTGAGCCCATAGGAGTACTTCCGTTATTGAGTGACGACAATTAGTTTTGGATTGGTTGAAATTTTTACCAGAGTAGCAGCATTTCAAGAAAGTACGGATCAAGATCGATGCCTTGTGAAAGCATTTGACAGAGCATCCATTACCACCAAATGCCCCGAATGTGATGGTCTACCAATATTCCTGCACGTTAGTTTTGATATTATTTGAAGGTCACATGTTTGCAGATGGTGCAAGAAATGTTGTACATATACTCTGGCTGGATTCTTTGAGAGATTTAGAAGGGATGGGCTAGTGCAATTGGGGAAGTGTTGTTCTCGCATACTTGTACATGCGCATGTGCCAAGCTTTTGATGCCGGGATAAAGATCATTGCAGGCCCATAATGCTACTTCAGGTAAAAAATCTTAAACGTTAGCCTTACTTATTAAGTATATTTAACTAGTTAAGTAACCTAAGATCTAACATTTTAATTATTCGATTTTAACAGTTATGGATATGGGAGCGATTTTTGACTATCTGTCCAGGTATAGTCTATCACAGACCGTCGGGTGATTATCCACGGAGAGGTAAATGGATAACCAGGCGTACAATTCAAAATGCTCCCCAGTACGTTGCAGTCACTACCGCGATCAGCTGTCGATGTTGCAGTCGGATCAGGTATTCTTTCATTTTCACGATGCATGATAATTTTCTCCATATTACATACACTTTATTAAATACACATCGATGACTATTGATCGATTGTTGCAGTTTATATGGATGCCCTACACCGACAATGTGTTGTTGTCTCTACTCACGTATTGTACACCAGGGGCTCATATTTGGAGAGTTAGAGTCCCCTTGACATTTTAGCACATTGTCGAGTTTCATTTGCTGCTAGATCATGTCATGTGGTAGCTCAGGATGCACCAGCATATTCCAGAAGATCCTGACACTGATCAGGGTACATTACATGAGATGCAACTAAAGAGATATATCTAGGACGGGATTAGGCTGATTACCACAGGTCTTGGATCGGTTACTGGCATGGACGTGTAGGTTCAGTCATTTTTGGAGAGCCTACGAATACTTTTTAGCCATCGACTGATTACCTGCAGTAGTACCACCATCATACGATCCTCTATATCACCCTTCCCATTCACCAAATTCAGCATGATGGGTTGCAAGGTATTTTTGGACAGTTCGAGTACATGGTAATTGTTATTCAGTATTATAGCATTTCATTCAATAAATTGTACTTCGTACATATGTTTACTAATAATTTGTATTTATGTGTCCTAACAGATGAGCAACATGTATAGGATAGGACAAGCGTCTCTATTCGGCCTTAGTCACAATGACTTCACACAGAGTTATCATCCCGGTCTGACGATGATTCGGGATGAGACGTTTGGATCCATGCAGTACTTATAGTGTTCTGAGCATATGGGTTTTGGCCTGGATCCTCGATAGGACATTGGTGCCTCTGTGTCGCGCAGTGCTTATTATCAGAGGCTAGTTAGACATGTCGCTGACCAGGTTGGCCATTCGTCTTGCGAAGATAGACGTTGTCGTGGATATGGACTTCGTGATGATGGTAGACAGGAGGAGCAAGTTACCCTATGATACGTGCGTGGTAACTCCCGTTTCAATTTTACAGGCTTCACTAATGACATCCCTTAGCCAATGTGAATTGGAGGGCTTAAAGGACTCAAAGTATGATCTAAAGACAAGAAAATTCTTCATATTTGCCAATCTTTTCTTTGTGTGGTGTTTTGGGTTGAGGTCAAAGGTCTGTGAAAGAGTTTGGCAAAGTGTATTGTCCAAAAAATGCTATTTGGAGAGCAGACGCGAGTCCAAACGTGCACACAGATCAACCCATGGCTCAGTTAGACGCAGCCACGACAGGAGAAAGGCCACCCACGGTTGTTAGATTGCTTGATCGAATTGTGGGTAGGTTGGAGCTGAGACGCAGCCGCGACTCGCTTAACGAGGTTGTTTCTTTTGAAGATAATTTGGTCCAATTCAGCGAGAGGATTTAGATTAAATTGTTGCTTGATTCTTCAAGGCGATCTTTGGGGTGATATTCTTGTGATATAGAAAGAGGTCATCCCCTATCGTATCAAGTGGTATCAAAGCTTTTATGATCTTGAGAAATCAGGTTTTGTGTTCCAACCCATTTTCTTGAGATTATTTTCTTAGAAATTGGGTATATCTTTCGATTTTCTTTCTTTTTAATCCACTGGGATATATCTTTTTTTTTAATTTTTTGTGTTGTTGTCTTGTTAAAGAGCTTTGAGCCTAGTCAAAGCAATTTGTGTTTGTTTTCTTCTCTGTAAAAAAAAGAAAAAAAGACGAGTACTATTCACCCGTTGTTGTAGAGTATTGTTCATCGATGTTGTTCACGAGAAATACTATTCACGCCGCAGAGTAGTGTTCATATCGGTTACTGTTCATCCGAATTTTTTTTCCTTTCCAATTTTATTTTTTGTGTTTTGTGTTGTAAGGAAAAAAAGGAAAAAAGGAGAAAGAGGAAACAGAGAATCAAAAGGAAAAAAAGGAAAAGGGAAGGAGAGGAAAAAGGCAAGAGTTGTTAGAGATAGTAAAAGCATAAATTGAGTAAAAAAATAATTTGTATTATTTCTTACAATTTTTGTAGCTTGCATTATGGAGGAAATTTTCAAAGAATTTAGGCAGGAACTCAACAAAGGCATGGATTCTATATTTGATCGCTGGACATGGGAATTAAAAAAAGGCATAGCTTCTCGATTTGATCGTTGGGAAGCCGAGGGATTGATTCGCAAAAAGAGAAGTTCCAATCCTACCTCTTCTAAGAAGTTTGTTAATGATGGCTATAGTTCTAGAGGTGTTTCTTCAAAGAGGATAGAGCATCCATTCTCTTCAAAGCTCTGTTGAAGACCACATGTTCAATCAAAAGATGAGGAGTTCAAGAATATGACCATGGATGAAATTATGGATAAGTTTGAGGCTCAATATGAAACTTATCTATCTAATCAAAAGAAAAGGGAGGCTTGTAAAGTTGAAGAGGAAGAAGTGCCATCTTTTGAGAAGCCACGCCTTGAGGAGTCACCAATGGAAGAGCACATTGAGGATATACATGAAGCACAATTGGAGGAGTCAATGAAGAGGAGCCACCAAGTGTTGAACCATCACCTCTTGAGATCATGCCCTATTTTTTATTTACCTTGCGCAACGATTTGAGGACGAATCGTTTCGAAGAGGGGAAGTTTGATACGTGCATGGTAATGCTTGTTTCAATTTTAGAGGCTCCACCAATGACATCCCTTAGCCAATGTGGATTGGAGGGCTTAAAAGACTCAAAGTATGATCTAAGGACAAGGAAATTCTTCATATTTGCCAATCTTTTGTTTGTGTGGTGTTCTAGGTTGAGGTCAAAGGTCTGTGAAAGAGTTTGGCAAGGGGTATTGTGCAAAAAATGATATTTGGGGAGCAGACGCGGGTCCAGACGCGCCCACGGCTGGAGAAAGGCCACCCACTATTGGCAGATCGCTTGATCAAGCTGCAAGTAGGTTGGAGTTGAGACGCGGCCACGACTCACTTAAGCATGCCCATGGATCGCTTGCAGATTGTTACGATTTTTTTAGTAGTTTACTAGTTTTGGTAGGTTTCTAATTGTAGTTATTTTCCAATTCTTTTTAACTCGTATTTAGGTAATTTTTAGCCTATAAAAAGGCATTCTTTGTAATATTTTTCACAAGTTTTGATGTTTGATGAATTAATAAAATTCTTCTTCTCTTTCATGAGAGTTTTTTTTGGTTCTTTGCTAATAAAGAACTACCTTCGATCTTGTTGAGTGATTCCAAGATCAAAAACCCTCGCTTCGAGTTTTTCTTCTTGTTTTGATTAAGTCCTTAGAGTAAATTAGGTTAGACGAATGAACTCGCTCATATCAGTTCAGCAAAGATTATTCTTGGGTTCAAAATTTCTACGAGGGAAGAAGTCAAAGCAAATTGATCTCCACATTTAGGTTGCTTTGGTTTACGAATCAAAGTGGGTCTAAAGTTCAACGAGGTTGTTTATTTTGAAGATAATTTGGTCCAATTCAGCAGGAGGATTTGGATTAAATTGTCACGTGATTCTTCAAGAGGATCTTTGAGGTGATATTCTTGTGATATACGAAAGGGACCACCCTCTATCGTATCACCCCAGGCGGTTACTACACACATACCGTCGAGAATACACAGATCCTGACTTCGTCTGGTACAGTCAGGGATTATGATGTATACGCTTCCTCCACTATGCACACTAGTACTTCTACCGTTGGGTACCAGTCTCATACGCTTGGATTTTCTGATGGATCTGACCTGCACCCTATATTTCAGTTTCTGCGTGGATCTGTCGATGGATTTGCTGATTCATATGGCTCCATATTTTTTACACCGAGTCCTATTCCACACATTCCTATCTCAGGTCCATCCGCCTCTCCCACGATCCATCATCATTATTGAGATCCATTCTGTGTAGATCTATCATCTGATCTTACAGGCTCACAGCATGGAGTCAATGATGATGATGAGACCGACACAAGTTGAGCTGTCAGCTCACCAAGTAGTTCGTGGACAATGTGAGGTGTGAGGTTTGTTGTCCCCTCGAGATTTTGTTGCTCGTTAACCCCTTAAGACTCGGATCGGGGTCAACATCGACGACATTGATTTTAGTTATAAATTATATACTTGATTTTTTTTTTACACAAATTTGTAAATTCTCTAATTTTGCACTTGAACATTTTATCTATTTGTTTAATTTACTATTTTTTGCCTCTAATTGCTAAATTTGTCATTTTCACTTACGAACTAGAATTTGACATCAAAAAATCCCCACAAAAAATTTGTCAAACTCAGGGTTTAGCAATCCCACTTATAAACTATGAAAAATTAATCTCACTCCGTCATTGATAATGCCGATCTTAACTAATCAAATTTACAAACCCTAAACCCACCAAATTTCTTAACCCTAAACCCTAATTTGTTTTAAGGGTTTAGGGTTAACAATTTTGGTTTTTAGGGTTTAGGTTTAGGGTTAGGGTTCTTAGGGAGGGTTTATATATTTGATTTGTTAAACCCCAAATCCCAAATCCTAAACCCTTAAACCCTAAACTCTAAATTTAAACTCTAAAAATCAAAATTCTTAAAATCATTAAAAAAAATCACCGATCTTAATTAATCAAACATATAAACCCTAAACCCTAAACACTAAATTTAAACTCTACAAACCAAATTTCTTAACCCTAAACCCTAAATTTGTTTTAAGAATTTAGGGTTAAGAATTTTGATTTTTAGGGTTTAGGGTTAGGGTTTAAGGTTTAGGGTTAAGAATTTTGATTTTTAGGGAGGGTTTATATGTTTGATTAGTTAAATCCTAAACCCTTAAACCCTAAACACTAAATTTAAAACCTAAAATTAAAATTCTTAAAATCCTTAAAAAAATTCGCTGATCTTAATTAATTGAACATATAAACCCTAAACGCTAAATTTAAACTCTACAAACCAAATTTCTTAACTCTAGACCCTAAATTTGTTTTAAGGGTCTAGGGTTAAGAATTTTGGTTTTTAGGGTTTAGGGTTTGGGTTTTTAGAGAGGGTTTATATTTTCGATCAGTTAAACCCTAAATCCCAAATCCTAAACACTAAATTTAAACCCTAAAATCAAAATTCCTAAAACCCTTAAAAAAATTCACAGATCTTAATTAATCGAACATATAAACCCTAAACCCCAAATACTAAATTTAAACTCTGAAAACCAAATTTGTTAACCCCAAACCCTAAATTTGTTTTAAGGGTTTATGGTTAAGATTTTTGGTTTTTAGGCATTAGGGTTAATGTTTATGGTTTAGGATTAGGGTTTTTAAGGAGGGTTTATATGTTCTATTAGTTAAACCCTAAACCCCAAATCCTAAACACTAAATTTAAACCCTAAAATCAAAATTCTTAAAACCCTTAAAAAAATTCATCGATCGTAATTAATCGTGTGACAGCCCCACTTTACCCAGAGGCGCACCAAAGGGCTTAGCAGACTGCCTGCCTAGCTCTCGCCAGGACTCAAGTCAAGCACTTACTCAGAACATCCAAGCATATTTAACCCAAAATAAAATACATTCATATAATTTAACTTAAAGGTACAAGTATCACTAAGAAGTTTACATGCTAAAATATACATATTATGTACAATAATAGCCCAAACAGTTTGGCTATCCAAAATATGTAAAAATATTCACTATATCCAAAACCTGCCGTTCCAGCTTTAATATTATGAGAAACCTTGGTAAAGAAAACAAATAAAAGGGATGAGCTATAATAGCTCAGTGAATGCTCAAGTCATGCAACCACACCAAGGGTCTATTATTTCATTGAATAAAATAATTAATAAGTTAAATAAACAGTGCATGAACAAATTAATTTAACAAGTAGTCAATGGTAGATACAGGGCTCAACTATGGGAGCAAGCTCAACCGCAGGAGGAGCAAGTACCGATCATGTAACCATGACGTTAGGACCGAGATAATAGCTTAAGTCCTCGCCAAGGGTCATACCAGTATTAACAAGCAAGTAACCTAACCACCATTCACCTTATAACCTCCTACAGGCTACCACATCCAGGGAGTAATCTCAACCTTGGAGGGCCAACAAGCAAGCAGGAAAGTTCAATCCGGAGTTGGCCTCTTTGAGGATTCTCAACTCAGATAGGAAAGAACAACACGCCCTAAAACACCCAGCACCTTATGTCCTCCCAAGCGCGACCGGGTTGACTAACCGTGAAGTAACGATGAAGTTAGTCACGGAAGTCTCAAGCACAAATAACACATTGGTTAACGAAAGCATGTAACATATTCCAGAATAGATGTGATAAAGTACACATCTTTCCTCAAGTAACACATGTCATTAAATAATAATTACAAGCATAACATAACATTTAATGCGTCATGCACACATAGAGACACTCACTGAGCTATTATAGCTCATCCCTTTTATTTGTTTTCTTTACCCAGGTTTCTCATAATATTAAAGCTGGAACGGCTGGTTTTGGATTTAGTGAATACTTTTACATATTTTGGATAGCCAAACTATTTGGGCTATTATTGTAAATAATATGTATATTTTAGCATGTAAACTTCTTAGTGATACTTGGACCTTTAAGTTAAATTATATGAATGTATTTTATTTTGAGTTAAGTATGCTTCGATGTTCTGAGTGAGTGCTTGACTTGAGTCCTGACGAGAGCTAGGCAGGTAGTCCGCTAAGCCCTTTGGTGCACCTCTGGGTAAAGTGGGGCTGTCACAGTTGGTATCAGAGCTTAGGTTTGAATCCTGTCTCTAGTTTGAAAGGTGTTAGTGTGTCAGGTAGGAATTGGGGTTTGAGTCAGTTACTCTTAAGCCTGATCACCCTAAGTTGTGGGTGATAAAATCCCAATTCCCGTGCCTGAAAACCAACGTGAATATGTTCGAGAACGGTCTAGTTTATTTTTAAGTTTGACTTCGAGGTGTGATATTTAAGTATTGATTATTATTAAGTCTTTCCGGTTTAGACCTGAGTGATTTATTTTGAACCATGTAGGTATGTCAGAGAGCGGTCGAAATGAGGCATCACGGCCATCAGGTGTGGCTCCGATGCAGCATGAGCACCGTAGAAGACTAGTAGTTCATTATCGTGAGGGATCGGGACATTCCTATCGTATATTTTCACTTGCTCGCCGAGTACGGCCTGCATGTGAGTGCTAGAGGACATACTCCTATCCCGATCATGTCGTGCTTTCATTAATTGAGGATAGTAGACGGGTTGAACGCGAGGGTGACCCCTCTCGGGCCCGCGTTCACAAGTTGAGGGAGATAGTCAGAGTCTAGGCCCAGAGGATTTGAGAGTTAGAGACTGCTGTTCAGGAGGAACAGCAGAGGACTGATGCATTTCGAGGATAGTACCAGGATGCGCATGGCCGACTCACGCACGTTGTACAGCATGTTCGGGATCACACTGGACGTTTTGTAAACGGGTGTGGCCTGATGGTAGATCACGTGCTAGGTGAGGTATGAGACATGGCTCAGCATATAGGGCCAGGACAGGCTGTGCATCCACCTCTTGGGGCCAAGGAGGCTCCTGAGGGTGAGCCAGAGAGGGAGCTCATTGGGGACGTGAGCTCGGTAGGATCAGTCCAGTTAGACTAGATCTCTAAGTAGAAATATGTACAAAGGCTTATGCTAGTTTTGTTATGCTTTGTATGTGTGATATGTTTTGTATGTGGACTTTTGAAAATGTGTAAATTGAACTGCTTGTATACATATGTGTGACTTTGTTTGGCATAAAACTTGATTTCCTAGTTTATACTTACATTTGTGCATTTTGAAATATACTTCGTCACCTATTACGTGGAAATTGATAATGTTATTATAGAATATTAAGTCATGAGTGGACGAGGTCGCGGTAAATGACGTCCTCGTCACCAAGACCGGGAGGAAGGCACTACTTCGAGCGTAAATCCTACTTCTGGGACTGACCCAATGATTGCGGTATTAAACCGAATGACTGACATTTTAACTCAACTTGAAAACCGGTAGAATCCAGTAATGGAAACCGATGGTCCTCATAGAAACCCGATAGTAGGGGAGGACGTAGCCCTAGAACGGTTTCAGAAATTTAACCCTCCCAAGTACAACGGTGGCCCAAATCCTGAAATCGCCGAAAAATGGCTAGAGGATATTGAGAAAATTTTTGCTACCCTGAAGTATACTGATGAAAGGTAAGTGACATTTGTCGTATTCCAGTTGGAAGGTGCTGCCACCCCTTGGTGGAATTTAATAAATGCCAAGTGAAAAAGATTTCAAACCCCGAGGACGTGGCCCAACTTCACTAGAGAGTTTAAGGATAAATATATTCCCGTGTGAGTACAAGAGAAACGGGAAGATGAATTTTTGAAATTGAGACAGGGCATACTGAGTGTAGCTGAGTATGAAGCTCAATTTACTAAACTATCTCGCTATGTCCCGGAACTAGTGGCTACTGAACGACGGAGAAAGAGAAGATTTATTCAAGGCCGAAATTTGGAAATTCAAGATGCCCTCGCCGCCGCCGCCACCGTTGAAACTTATGAAGCCGCAGTGGAAAAAGCGCAGCAAGTGGAAGAAACAAAGTCCTTAGTACGGATAGTGAAAGCAAGGAAACAGGGAAGTATTTGTAGACACCAAATTTTGACACACTATTTATTTTCAAACACTGGGGGGCATGTTTGCACTTTTTAGGACAAATTTTAAATTTTTAATAATCTCAGGGGGCAAAATAATAATTTTATCTGTAAACATTTTTTTATCAATTTTTGGGGGTTTTAAATTCATATTTTTACTTTTATATGAATTTATTAATTTCTTATGATTTTTCTGGATTTGATTGGTATTATTTATATTTTTACCAGTATAAGGGCAAATGGTAATTTTACCTCGTGAATACCATTTTAGCTCATTTTAAGTTCCAAATTCAATTTTCAGATTCTTGAGGCATGTTTCTGAATTTTTAAAATTTTTTCAGAGACGATTACTATTTTTTTTTGTGAATTTTCATTGCCAAGGGCAAAATCGTCATTTTACAAATTAAATTCATTTTTCACCAATTTTGAGTAAAAAATGCATTTTCTAATGTTTTAAGCTTATTTGTAATTTTTTATAATTTTTAGAGGACAATAACTATTTTTCTGTGAATTTTCATTGTCCAAAGGCAAAATCGTCATTTTACAAATTAAATTCATTTTTCACCAATTTTGAGTAAAAAATGTATTTTCTAATGTTTTAAGCTTATTTGTAATTTTTGATAATTTTTTGAGGCCAATAACTATTTTTCTGTGAATTTTAATTATTCAAGGGCAAAATCGTCATTTTACACCTTGACCGCGTTTTTATCAGTTTTGAGCTCTAGTTTTTATTTTTGAAATTTACTGTGAATTCTTTTTGAAAATTTAGAGATCGTTGTCATATTCCTTGTATTAATTTTTAATTTTAGGGTTAAAAAATATTTTTTAAATAAAATTAGCATTTTTAATGCCAGGGGCGTTTTCGTCATTTTATACCATTCTTGGCCAACAAGACAAGAGGCCTATAAATACCCCCTTTTTAATCAATAGAAAAGAGAGAAAAAAAGGAAAAAGCCTAAAACACTTTTGCTTTAATAATTTTTTAGATTAAAACACACACAAAACACCTAAAAATACACACAAAGCCGCCGTTCTTTTTCTGATCACTGTTCATCCATCTTCATCAGCAGGAGCATTTACTATTCATCAGTTCTCATCATTCTTCAAATTTCAATTATTTTGAGACTCATTAATCCAGGTAAACTCTATAAACTTTGTTCATTGTTCATTTGTTTATACATTTCATTAATTGATACATAATTGGTGATTTTGTAATCAGAAAACTCTTCTTTCCTTTTGTTTGTCTAATTTTTCTTCTTGGGGTTGTATTTTCTTTTCTGGGTTCTTCCTTTTACGCTTTCTGAGTTTAGTTCTTATTTTTGAGAATTATTCTTCATCGTTCTTCTCTCCTTTCTCCACCACCGTTCGACCACCAGTAAAATCCCAAAATCTCCACCTTTGCCCTTTGCCTCAACAGCAACCAAAACCACCAAGCTCCATCTGCCTCCTCCTATTCCATTTCCAATTCTGTAAAAACAACACACAAGCTTGAAACATAACCAGAAATTAATCAGTGAATACACATCACCAGCAACCTAGCTAATCCAAAATAAACAATCACACGTACAACTACCGGGGCCATCAATTAGCCTTCAATTTCCATCAACGACTGCCATTGACAAACTTGCCTAAGAAAAAGAAGAAAATCAAACAACCCAACTACCTGTATCCCATAACCCCGGCCAAACATCGTTCCACTCTATCACCAAACTGGACATACACATGAACACACACAAATTCGCACACACTTAGAACACACCGATTCACAAACACAAACACATCACATGAGCAATAAATCATCACCAAAATGACCCAGCAATTCACCACACCATAGACAGCCCAACCACAACCCACGCGCCACCAGTTCTCCACCTCACAATCATATCACGTTCACACCTCCCCTGCACAAAAATCACCAAAATCAACCATAATCCAGTACCTCCTTCTCCCTGGCGTCACCATCAGAGAACACAAATCCAACTAGCAGTTAACCACCATAATTAATTGACCACCAATTTCACCCCATTGGAGCAACCCGATCCACAGCCCCAATTCATTAAGTCATCACCATAAAAAATTGACCAACAATCCAGTAGCACCACCACACATCTATCGCCCCTAGTTCAAGGAAGGAATCGATTCGAGAAATTGATTCTATTGGTTTCCACAGAGAAAGAAAATAGAGAGAAACTAGAATAAGAGATGAAAGCAGAGAAAAGGGGCGGAGATAGAAAAATGTGGGAAAGAAAAGAGATAATTGAATGAGAGAGAAAGAAAGTGCAAAGTGAAATAGAGAGAACGTCCGGGTGAGGGAGAGAGTGAGGACAGAACGAAGATGAAATTGGAAAGAGAGAGGCGATTGAGAGAAAGGGAAATAGAGAAGAATAGAGAGGATCGGAGAGCAGAGAAGTGAAAGAGAACAGGAGCAGAGAGAGAAGTGAGAGAAAGGAAAATTTGGGGGGTGCGGGTTATCTATTTTCTTGTATTTTTTTTTTGTTTGGGTGTTGATTAATTAAAAGGAAATTAGGAGAAGGAGATTTGGTATTTTGGTGTTGTTTTGTTTTTCAGTTTATTTATTTAATTTCTCTTGAATTATCTCTAATTTTACTAATTTGATTCTATTTTAGCTAGCTAGCTTGAGTGATCTAGTTAATTTTAATTAATTAAGTTAACTCAATTTAGTTTGTTTTCTCATTTTTCATCTTAGTTATTCCATTATAAAATGTACATATCTAGGCTGAGTCCCCATTATCATTGGAAACGTTAGTTACTACATGTTTGCTTTTTTTGGGTTTTTGTATACTTGACTCTAGAATTTTACTTCTTTAATCAAGTCCTAAATACTTAAGTGAGTGAGGCTGAAGAAAGGAGAAGCCGAAGAGAGAACGGAGTAAGAAAAACCGAGGAGAGGAGAAACTGGTGAGGAGAAACCGAAGAGAGAAACTGAAGTGAAAGAAACTGAAGAGGAGAGGCCGAAGAGGATAGACTGAAGAGGGAGGCCGAAGAGAGAACGGAGTAAGAAAAACTGAGGAGAAAGCGAAGTGAGGGAGGCTGAAAAGAGGAGAGACCGAAGAGAAGAGAGAGGCCGAAGAGAGAGACTGAAGAAGAGAGAGGCCGAAGAGGAGAGAGGCCGAAGAGAGAAACCGAAAAGAGGAGAGACCAAAGAGAGAGGCCGAAGAGAGAGACCGAAGAAGAGAGAGCCCGAAGAGGAGAGAGGCCGAAGAGAGGAGAGACCGAAGAGAGAGGCCGAAGAGAAGAGAGACCGAAGAGAGAGGCCGAAGAGAGAGACCGAAGAGAGAGGCCGAAGAGAGAGACCGAAGAGAAGAGAGGCCGAAGAGAGAGGCCGAAGAGAGAGACCGAAGAGAAGAGAGACCGAAGAGAGAGGAGAGAATTAAAATTCCTGTTTTGTTACATATTTTAAATTGGCCCCGAAATTGTTATATGGCATGCAATTAGGTCCTCATAATTTGTTTATTGACCCCCCTTACTTTTGGTTTCTTCCAATTAAGTCTTGGTTAATTATAATTAAGTTCTAGTGGCTACCATAAATTATATTTTGTCCCCCCGAGTTATTTAAATTTGTGCAATTGTACCCTTTAGACTTACGCAAATTTTGGTTTTATGCGTTCAAGTTTTATAGAGTTTTATTTTAACCCTTTAGTTGCTGGAATTTATTTTTTGTATTGAATTGTCAATAGTTTTATATTTTAAGTTTTGTTTGTTTATATCGAGGTGCCTTGACTTTGTTTGTTCATTTTGATTAGTATTAGTACTGGGTCTTCAAAGAGGTATCCCGATCTCTCATTATTTTTCCTTTATGTGCTACAACGTGCTCTAAATGTGATAATTTATGCATTTTTTTATGCGTTTCTTATTTTATGCACTTTTTGCGTATTTATTTATTTTGTGTTACTTAATTTTAAATTTTATTATTTTTGACGAAAAATGTAATATTCTTGTATTTAGCTAGTCAATGTAATAGTTAGATTATTTTTCTCATATTCTAACAAAAATTTGTGTAATTAGATAGAAAATGTAATAAATAGGGCATTTTAAATTTCCCCCTTAAATTGTAAATCAAGCCCCCCGGTGTAATAGTTAGGATTTATTTGCTTTTGCGTGCTTATGTGCTTATTTCTTTTACCGCTTTCCTTAGGATTTTTGCATCTAAAATATTATGCTTATGTGTTATGTGCTCCTATGTGATCTTATATGTTTTTATATGTTTAAATTGCTTTTAATTCATGCTTTAATGTTTAAATTCATGATTTATGGTATTCCGTTACCACACTAGTCCAACGCTAGTTGTGGCCTCATTCTTTTCCCGCTAGTCCAACGCTAGTGGAATTTTTAGAACGGGCTAGTCCAAGCTAGACCCTTAGGGCATTTTAGTGTTAGGTGCATTCGTGTGCATTTTACATTTCACACACTTTAGTTTTCTTTCCATTCTACATGATTTTTATTATTATTACTATTATTTATTTACTTATTTTGACGCATCTTCAAATGCATGACATTTAGGTTGCATCTGACTTAGAAATTAGGACATTTGCGTGATTCGACTAGAAATAGTCCCCTACTCACGTGGGAAGCGGTGGTGTACATGTCGTTCCCCCCTCCGTGAGTAGAAACATCCAGTCACGAGTTATTAGTCCCTCGTACCCGTCATGTTGCATTCTCACTTTTTTCGACCACTTATTATCTATATTATTATTTTCTTTTCTTTTTGTATTTCATTTTTGCATTCACACTTGTGACTCCCTTGAGGTCTTGACTCGGGTTTCGTAATTAATGCGATAGTTTTAACCAAGCCTCGACGGAACATTTCGACCCTCCCGATACTCACATTTAGATTTAAGATTTGCATACATGTAGACACATCCAAAACGCGGTAGAATCTAGGGTCAATTCAGGAAATTTTGATTAAACCCCGCAACTAGCCTCGACTAGGTAGAAAGGGTGCCTTAGGCGCAAGCCTTTGCCTTCCCTTTCTTAAAATGTGACTTCCGGATCCTTTTCTCTCATTTTTTCGTAGACCGGAGTCGAAAAAGGGTTTTAAAATATTTTTTTAAAATTTTATTTTTATTAAACGATTTTTCGGGTGACTTGGTACACCCTAATTCAGTACCAAGTGGCGACTCCATTTTTCAAAATAAAACCTTTTTTCAAAAATTATTTGGCCAAATCTGTGTCGTACTTTTAGTCCCGGCCTTGTTTTCTTTTAAAATACTATTTTTCTTAAAATACACTTTTTTGTTAAAATTTGATTTTTCTCACACACGCACGGTTTTTCTAAAAACCTTTATTTTTTAAAGGGTCACCGAGATCGAACCGTCTTTTCGGACGCAACAGTCATGACCCCACAAGCATCCTTTTGCTTCACGATTTTTCGGACGCGACAGTACTAGTGATGCTCGACCCTCAATTGGAAATGCTCCAGCCCTTAAGACGGGAAAGGGAACTGGAGAAGTGAGAATTGGGCAAGGTGCTCAGTCTGGAATGACAAGAGGGGCTCCGATGAGAAGAGCTCCGCCGGGAAATGAACAAAAGGATGATACCCAAAAGGAAATGCGATCACCAGTTGCTCCTATTGCCTGTGGGTATTGCGGTAAAACTGGTCATGTTGAAGATGTCTGTCGGAGGAAGAACCGTAAATGTTTGCTCTGCGGTAGTGGTGATCACCGAATAAATCAATGTCCAAGATAGGCGGCCAGCGGACCTAGCGTAGTTCAACCAGGGCATAGGGAACCCAATCAAGCTAAGGAGAGCGGGAAAAAGCGGAAAGTGCCAGCTCGCGTTTATGCTCTAGACAAGCACGATGCTTAGGAATTGTCAGCAGTCATTGAAGGTACGATTCTTATTTTTCACCGTCTGGCTAAACTGCTAGTAGACCCTGGTTCTACTCATTCATTTGTAAATTCTCAGTTTATGACTGCTATAGAAAGACAACCTGCTAAATTATCTTGTGAATTGGAGGTGAGGACTCCAACTGGGATCATTGTTTGACCACCAACCTTGTTTACAAAGATTGTGAGCTTTGGGTAAGAGAAAGAAAATTTCTAACGAACCTCATAGCTTACCTATTCGAGGTTATGATGTGATATTAGGCATGGATTGTTTAACTCGGTACAGTGCTCAATTAAATCGTGGGACGAAAGTGGTGGATTTTAGTATATCGAGAGAACCTATTTTAAGGTTGGATGTAAAGAAAACCCTAACTTCTTCGAACCTTCTTTCTGCCATGCAAGCTAGGAAATTGATGTTCTGAGGGGCAGTGGGATATCTTGCTTATCTAATTAATACCCCTAAAGATAAAGTGAGACTTGAGGATGTGCCAGTGGTAAGAGAGTTTCCTGATACTTTTCTTGAAAAATTAAGCTCCCTACCCCCTGAGAGAGAAGTGAAATTTGGGATAGAATTGGTGCCAGGAGTCGTGCTAGTATCTAAGACACAATATTGCATGTCTCCTGCAGAACTTGGAGAGCTTAAGGTCCACTCTAGGATTTGTTAGAAAGAGGGTTTGTCAGGCCGAGTGTATCACCATGGGGAGCTCCAGTGTTATTTGTAAAGAAGAAAGACGGTACTCTTAGGCTTTGTATTGACTATCGAGGGTTAAGTAATGTCACCATAAAGAATAAGTATCCTTTACCTCTCATTGATGAATTGTTTGATCAATTGGAAGGAGCTGTAGGTGGATCTTAGACAAGGATACTATCAATTAAAAATTGAGGAAGATGTACTTAAAACTACTTTTAACTCTTGATATGGTCATTATGAATTTGTAGTAATGCCATTTGGATTAACAAATGCCCCAGCGGCTTTTATGGATTTGATGCATAGGGTTTTCAGACCATACTTGGATCAGTTTATGGTGGTTTTTATTGATGATATTTTGGTATTTTCCAAGCCCCATGGGGAGTATGAGCAACACTTGAGAATTGTGTTACAAATTTTGAGAGATAATAAATTGTATGCCAAGTTCAGTAAGTGTGAATTTTGGAAAGATCAAGTGTCATTCTTAGGTCATGTCATATCTGGAAAGGGAATTGCAGTAGATCTTTCTAAAGTGGAAGTCGTGGTTAACTGGAAAGGACTTCGTAATTTCTTGGGATTAGCTGGCTATTATAGGCGGTTTATTAAGGATTTTTCAAAGATAGCCACACCACTCACTGCTTTGACCCAAAAGAATGTTAAGTTTAATTGGGATGAACAGTGTGAGCATAATTTCAATGAGCTTAAGAAGCGATTAACATCGGCTCCGGTATTAGCATTACCAAGTGGAAAGGAGACTTTCAGTGTGTATATAGATGTTTCACGGGAAGGTTTGGGATGTGTGCTAATACAAGGGAAACAAGTAATTGCCTACGCTTCCCGTAAGTTAAAACCTCATGAAAGGAATTACCCCACACACGATTTAGAATTAGCAGCTGTGGTATTTGCTCTCAAGAAATGGAGACATTATTTATATGGAGTCACTTTTGAGGTATATACAGATCATAAGAATCTGAAATATCTGTTTTCTCAGAAAGAGCTAAATTTGTGGTACCGTAGATGGGTGGAGTTATTGGAGGATTATGATTGTACTATTAACTATCATCCGGGTAAAGCTAATGTTGTCGCAGATGCTCTAAGTAGGAAAGTTCAAATGGCTAGCCTGACCATCCGTGAGTGGGGCTTGTTAGAGCAGTTTAGCGAGAGCAATCCACGGATAGTTGGCTCTAAAGTGATTTGTGGAAGCTTAAATGTACAATCTGAATTTTGGAATAAATTAAGGAAACTCAAGGCAAGGATCCTACATTACAAAAGCAGATAGAGAAAGCCAAAGTAGGGATCTTACTTGAATATAGTGTTGGACCGGAAGTATTAATGAGGTTCCGAAACCGAATCTTTATACCAAGAGATGAAGAGTTGAAGAGAATAATTATGGTTGAAACTCATCGTTCCAAGTAAACGGTGCACCCGGGTAGTACAAAGATGTATCAAGATTTGAAGAAAATTTATTGCTGGGATAATATGAAGAGAGAGATAGCATTGTATGTCCAAACTTGTCCTACGTATCAACAAGTAAAGGCCAAACATCACAGACTGTCAGGACTATTACAACCTTTAGAAATTCCAAATTGGAAATGGGAGCACATTACCATGGATTTTGTTTCTGGTTTACCGAGAACCCAAAGAGGGCATGATACTATTTGGGTAATTGTTGATCGACTAACCTAATCTGCTCATTTTCTGCCCATGAATATGACTTATCCTTTGAAAAAATTTACTCGAATGTTCATTGATAAAGTGGTAAGATTTCATGGAATTCAAGTAAGTATCGTCTCGGACCGAGATCCTCGGTTTACTTCCCGACTTTGGAGACAAAGCACGAAGCCTTGGAAACAAAGTTGAACTTTAGCACGACTTATCATCCCCAAACTGATAGACAGTCCGAACGAGTGATCCAGATTTTGGAGGATATGTTACGGGCGAGTATGATGGATTTTGGTAGCAACTAGGATCAACATGTGACCTTGATTGAGTTTGCTTACAACAATAGCTACCAATCCTCTATTCAGATGGCTCCATTTGAGGCATTGTATGGAAGAAGATGTAGAACACCCGGCTACTGGGATGAAGTGGGTGAATGAAAAATGTTAGGTCCGGAAAAGGTACCATGAATAGAAAAAGTCTATGAGAAAGTTAAACTAATACAACAACGACTCCAAACTGCTCAGAATCGACAGAAGAGTTATGCCGACACTCGAAGGAAAAAGCTAGAGTTTGAAGTTAGAGATGACGTGTTTCTCAAAATTTCTCCATTCAAAGGAGGCATCCAGTTTGGTAAGAGGAAGAAACTTCAACCAAGATACGTGGGACCATTCAAAATCGTTAAACGTATCGGCAATGTTGCATACCAATTGGAATTGCCTTCAAAGTTATCTAAAATGCACAATGTCTTCCATGTGTCTGTCTTGAAAAAGTACCACCTGAACCCACGACACGTACTTCAACCCGATGAGATTGAGTTTGATGAAACTTTAGCATATGAGGAGCAGCCAGTTCAAATCTTGGATTGCAAAGTAAAAGAACTGAGAAATAAACAAATTCCTCTTGTTAAAGTCCTCTGGAAGCACCATGATTTAGAAGAAGCCACTTGGGAGACAGAAGAAGAAATGCGGAGAAATTATCCCAAGCTCTTAGGAAACCAAGGTAGAATTTCGAGGACGAAATTCTTTTAAGGGGGGAGGATGTAACACTCTAGAAATTCATATAAAAACCATTTAATTCACGTTATGTCCATTAGTAGAAAAAAAAAAGAGAGAAAAGAAAAAGAAAAGGAAAATCGAAATGCATTTAATAAGGGAATTTCTTTTATTTAGAGTTTAGTGTTAATCTTTGATTTATTAGTTGGAAGATTTCTTAAGTTAATTAGGTTAAGTAAATAAGATTCTTTCATTATTAAGTGGGACACCTAAGTACCAAATTTGGATTAATTTCATTGGACCATTAGTTTATAATAGTGTTTAATTTTGACTAACTAATTCTACCATTTTCTAGCCTCTTGACCAATTGAGCTTTAGTTCAAAAATTGACTCAAAATTCTCATTTATTCTCTTGTTTTTCTTTCTCTCTTTGGCCGGCTCTCTCTCCCTTTCTTGCTTCTCTCTTTTGCTTTAAAATTTGTGCCCTAAAGCTTGCAAGTTACTAGGAAGATAAGTGATTAAAATTTACACTAATCATAATTAACCAAGTGGTAGCTATTATGTCAAAAAATCTAAACCCTAGGATGACTCTTGTCTTGCTATGATTGGTTGCACTTTTTCCCATTATTCTCTTTATTTCTTTTCTATTTTTTTGACCTATTTCTTTCCCTCTTTTCCTACCCCTTGGCCGGCCCTTCCTTGCTCTCTTTCTACTCTCTCTTGTTTTCATTTTCTTGAAACTTTCTCTCCATTTTTGGACAATCTCCACCATAGAAAGTGAGCTCCTCTTCTTCCTAAGCAAAGAGCTAAGCTTGATTGAGGTATCTACTATGAACTTGGTAGGTGTGTAATTAGGTCTAAAAATATAGCAAATAATCCAATTATATCACACACAAATAATCAAGTTATAAAACCTAATTACCCTATATACTGCAAGTGCACAGATCGTATTGAGTATAGGGCAACAGGGTCGATCCCACAGGGAAAAGGTTATTGAAGTACTAAGGTTTTATTGCTCACTTTATTATCTAAACAACCAATTAACAATGTGAAGAACAAAGTATAAAATAAACAACTAAACTAACAACTCCATAGAATAGCAATATTGGAGAAAACTCGCAATCTTAAGACACTAGGGCATAGAGTTAACTAATGAGGAAACATATAAATGAAAAGATCAACTCATGCTATTGGTTCTTGTCTTGGTTAGGGTCCAATCCCAATTATACTTAACCTTCACTCTCGTGACAAGTTAACGATTACCTCCCTACTAGTTCTTTCCTACTCTCGTGGTAAAGATACTAGTATTGGTTCATTAATCACATGAATTGCCTAATTGACCCACCTAGGAGCACCACTACTCTCGTGTGACATGCAACCTAGACTTCAGCTATTCCTTTTCCATTATCATTACCAACTCTCGTTGCATAATAACAACTATCAATTCATAGCTGGTGATCAAGCAACTACAAATCCATGCAAACCAAAATAGAGAACAAACAAGCACAAGATAACATGAATAATCATCATCAAGTCATATGCATGAAGCGATTAGTTTCCTCTAACCCTAGATTAACAATTTAGCACGTACCCATGGTGGATTTCACATAAAAGATCAAAACTTTAATAGACAAATCCATATAAATCAAGAAAGAGACAAAAATAGAATAAAGAAAACTTATTGATTGATGAACAAGTTCAAATCTTCTATTCTTCCTCCAATCTTGATGTGTACAAGAGAATCCTCCAAATAGCACTATTCTATAGAGAGATTTACTAATCTAAAGGGGTGGCTCTCTCAAAGAGAGAAAATCTCTCTAAGAGAGACCCTTGCTATTCTATGCTATTCTCTCTCTTCTCTCTTGTGTTTCTAGCACTCCAAAACCCTCCAAAGATGTAGTCTAATCATTCACAAAGAGTATCAATTGCCCCCTTGAAAGATAGCCCCAAAGTGCCTCAAAATCGTATGTCTGTGCCCCGAACCCGCGCCCCGAACCCGCGGCGAGGATACAGCCGCGGCTTCAATTAATAACTTTCTGACCGTACCCGCGGTGCGTACCCGCGGCGCGGATTCAGCCGCGGGTTCCGTCAGAAATTTGGCCAAACTGGCTTTTACTCTAAAGATGAAAGTTATAGCCCTTTGAGTTAGCTTTCCAGGAGCACAAAAATTAGGTCATTTGGAGTTGTGTACACAAAGATATGGCCAAAACATTGAGACATGGTTGGAAGAGCATCGCTGCACAAGAATGCTTCAGTAATGTGGCAATTTGACATTGTAAACGTGAGAATCAGACTTTGAGGTCATCATAAGAATTGTAGATAATTCTGTTAGCTTTAAATTGCTTCAAGAATCATCTCAATTCACTCTCTCTAGCTCCAGTTCTGACCAAAATACCAAAACATATCGGTGCAGTGAAATCCTTTCATCACCAATTCTTCTTCTATCGTTGCTTCATCATGCCACATCATTTGTCCTCTTCTCTTGCCACTTCTCATCAACTTCAAATCACATTTAATATCATTCCAATATGCTTCATTTGATCCAAAGTGTTGATCGTTATAGCTAAAACCTACAAAATACAAAGAATTGCATATTAAACCACACATTTGAACATTTTAGCTACAAACTTAAGATTGGAAGAAATAGACATGAAAGTGACTATTGTTCATTATTTAAACCCTAAAAACTAGCATAAAATACTAATCTAGACACACTAAGAAATATGCAAACTGGACACTTATCAGAACTTATGCTATTATTTTCAAGTTTTAAGTAGTCTTTTGTGCAAGTTAATACTAGATACTTGTTATTAAACTTGAAGATTTAAGTTTTGAAATGAAGTTTTACTTGTTAATCAAGTGTTTTCTTGGTTAGATGGACTAGTAGATAGTATTTAAACCTTGAAATTACATGTATTACGTGTTGAATGGTTGAAGAAACTTGGAGTTAAAATATTGAATTTGAGTGGAATTTTGAGTGAAATTGGGTTTGATTGAGACATGGAAGTTGTAGAAATTGTTGGAAATTGGATTGGTTGGTTGATTTCTTGCAGGTAAAATTTTGGGTTAGTCCGATTTTAAGGGGAGATGCTGCTGAAATTTCGGTAGAATTAAAGAAGAAAAAAATGACAAGTGAGATTTTAAACCTAGAATATGCTAAATTTAGAGAATTTGGTGTGCAGAAATTTTTAGAAAATGATCTATTAATGAATTAAATTTTCCTAGAACAAGAAAACCCTAAATCTAAAACCCTAAACCCTAGGTTCAAAACCCTAAACCTTAAAACCCTAAAAACCCTAAAACTGAAAACCCTAAAAATAATTGGATTATCTCTTAAACTTTCTTACTAATTTACTTAGGGTTTCAATCGGGTTTTTCATTAGATTATTTCTTTTGAATTTCAGGACCTGAAAGCGAATCTCGACCATTTTACGAAATATTTTCCTAGACATTCCAGGTGAGTGTCACTATGTGTGCATGACGCATGAAATGTTATGTTATGCTTGTAATTGTTATTTAATGACATGTGTTACTTGAGGAAAGATGTGTACTTTATCACATCTATTCTTCAATGTGTTACATGCTTTCGTTATCCAATGTGTTATTTGTGCTTGAGATTTCCTTGACTAACTTCACCGTTACTTCATGGTTAGTCAACCCGGTCGTGCTTGGGAGGACATAAGGTATTGGGTGTTTTAGGGCGTGTTGTTCTTTCCTATTTGAGTTGAGAATCCTCAAAGAGGCCAACTCCGAATTGAACTTTCTGGCTTGCTTGTTGGCCCTCCAAGGTCGGGAATACTCCCTGGATGTGGTAGCCTGTACGGAGGTTATAAGGTGAATGGTGGTTAGAGTACTTGCTTGTTAATACTGGTATGACCCTTGGCAAGGACTTGAGCTATTATCTCGGTCCTAACGTCATGGTTACATGATCGGTACTTGCTCCTCCTGCGGTTGAGCTTGCTCCCGTAGTTGAGCCTTGTATATGCCATTGACTACTTGTTAAATTAATTTCTTCATGCACTGTTTATTTAACTTATTAATTATTTTATTCAATAAAATAATGGACCCTTGGTGTGGTTGCATGACTTGAGCACTCACTGAGCTATTATAGCTCATCCCTTTTATTTGTTTTCTTTACTTAGGTTTCTCATAATATTAAAGCTGGAACGGTAGGTTTTGGATATAGTGAATATTTTTACATATTTTGGATAGCCAAACTGTTTGGGCTATTATTGTAAATAATATGTATATTTTAGCATGTAAACTTCTTAGTGATACTTGTACCTTTAAGTTAAATTATATGAATATATTTTATTTTGGGTTGAGTATGCTTGGATGTTCTGAGTGAGTGCTTGACTTGAGTCCTAGTGAGAGCTAGGTAGGCAGTCCGCTAAGCCCTTTGGTGCGCCTCTGGGTAAAGTGGGGCTGTCACAAATCGAATATATAAACCCTAAGACCTAAATTCTACATTCTAAACCAATGAATCCTAAACCCTAAATTTAAACCCTAAACCCTAAACTCAAATTTAAACCAACTGACCAATTTAATGCTCAACGTGCTCAGCAAGCCGGCCAAGCATTAAATTAAAAGAAAAAAGGAATTTTGGTTAGTTAGTTAGCGTGACCAACTGACCAGTCACATGCTCAACGTGCTTGCTGAGACTGTCGAGCATGACGTGCTCAGCTAGCACGTTGAGCATTAAATAAAAAAAAATTGCTCGGCGTGCTACTTAAGCACGTCGAGTATAAACTGATGTACAAATTATGCACTAGTTGTACAATTGAAAGAATTTTTTTTGGATATATTCTAATCAATTACCCCCTATAATGGCCCCAAAAGAGCGGTGAAATCAATCCCAAAACCACCGAGATAGCGCCTAGATCAGCCACATATACATCCACAATCAACAGCTCTAGCCATCAAGTTCCCAGCCTACCTTTACAAATGCAGCCATACTCCAATACAGTCAAATTCACTTCTGAATTGCAATTCCACCATCTCAGCCACCTGACCAAACAAACTCCACTGTTCAAATCAGAAGCAAATCTTGGCCTTCTTGCTTTCCTTCCTATGTGTAATATTTGACCCACGAAATAGGATAGATGCTTTGATTTACGGTTGAATTTCTTTGTGAATGTGAAAGACTTGTGATTTGGATTGCTGACTTTAGGAAACTTGGAGGATTTGAAGACTCGATTGAAATCTGAAATTTAGAATAGGAGTTTAGAGTTAGATTTTGGAGATTTATTTTTTGAATTGCATTAAAAAAAATTCAGTGGTCTTGGAGTGTAGAAGAAATGGACTTGAGGGGCGGGATTTAATTTTGGGATTTCGGTTGAACTAAGGGATTTTAGGAAGGAAACGATATTGGGGATTTGGAGTTTTAGAGGACTTGAGTTTTTGTTTGAAGATTGAAGAAGAAGGGGCTGCTTCAGCTAAGAGAAACGATTGGGGGAGTTTTGGTTTGGATTTGTTGAAGCTTTTTTTTTTTCTTTTTCAGTTCAAGAATGATGGTGTGGGGTAGAGTTTTCCTTTTGGGTGAGTGCATTAAACGAATTACAGAGGCTATTGTCCTTTTGTGTTTTGTTTTCCTTGTTTTCTTTTAGTTTTTTATTTAATGGTGGATGATTATTTATGATTGGAATTTAGTTTAGTCTTGATTTAGTCTTGATCTAGTAATTAATTTAATTCACCAATTTCTTGCCTTTTGATTATATAAGAATATAAATTTACGTTTTAGGCCTTAGGTTCTAATTAGTGCTCTTATGCCCCCAAAAACTTGTCATTTTCTGCATTTTAGTTCTTAATAATTATAAATTCATCTCTTTAGGTTTTATTTTTTTCTCAATTAGATTCCAACTAGTTCATGATTTTGCACACGCTTGTTGTAATTTGTGATTGGACCCCTTTTGCTTACTAGATCCCTCAATTAATCCCCTAATACTAGATGGATTGTTCAATTAGCCCTTAGAACTCCTTGAGATTTTCAATTTTTTATCCCTTTTAAGTTGCTGAAAATTATTTTATGTTGCCGGAATTTGGTCTTAGTACTTACATGCTACCGAAATTTGGTCTTAATCTCTACATGTTGCTAGAATTTGTGTTTTAGCCCTTAAACATTGCTGAAAATTATATTTTTACTCCTTAGTTTGCTGTAAATTGCATTTTAGCCCTAGAACATTGCTGAAAATTATATTTTAGCCTTTAAACTTGCTATGATTAGTAATTCAACCGTTAAACATTGCTGGAAATTGTATTTTTGTCCTTAAGCTTGCTGAAATTACATTCTTTCCCTTGAATATTACTGAAATTTGCATTCTTGGCTTCAAAAACTTGCTGTAATTTTTATTTTTGGCTCCCCATGATTACTGTAATTTATTTTTTTGCCCCTAGGCTTGCTGTAGTTTACATTTTTACTCCTTAGGCTTGCTGGAATTTATGTTTTTGTCCCCTAATTTGCTGGAATTTGCATTTTTCTCCTTGAATATTGCTGAATTTACATTTTTACCTCACGAATGGTTGGGATTTAGTTTTTTATGCTTTATTTATTTAAATAGTGATACCTTTGACATGTTTGTTCATTTTATTAGCAATTTATACCGAATCTTCAAATGGAAAGTACCGCTATTATCCTTTTAATTTCTTTTTATGTGCTCATACGTGCTCCTATGTGTTTTTTCTATATTTTTTTATGTATCTTTTATGTGTTTATTATTTTATTCATGTGTGAGCATTTATTTATGCCATGTTATTTGTTCAAATTTAATTTTAATTATTCGGAGGAATGTAATAATTTTGTGGTATTTTATATAACAAAATTTCTATTTAGATAATTAATGCAATAGATAGGTTATATTTTTCATTTATTTAACAAATTTTTTTGTATTTTGGATAGGAAATGTAATAGATAGGTTAGATAGGTTATTTGTCTTATATTTTTTCTTTTTTAATAGTTGAGGCCTTTGTGTGTTCCTTATATGCTTATGTGTTTTACTCGTTTTCTTTAGGATTTTACATCTAGAATATTATGCTTATAATGTTATGTGCTCCTATGCGCTTTATGTGTTATTAGGTGTTTATTTAATTTTATTATGCTTTAATTTATGTTTATTTGTGACATCACCACACTAGTCCAACGCTAATTGTGGTTAATTCCTGTTTCTTCGCTAGTCCAACTCTAGTGAGAATTTATAAAAAATGAGTTAGTCCAATGCTAGACCCTTAGGCTCCTCAAACGTTAGTTACATTTGTATGAAATTCATGTTATTTACATTTTTTTTCTATTTTTAGGATCTTATTCCATTTTTTATGTCATTTTCCCTTATATTATCCCTCTTTCCATAAATATATAATGCATAACACTTCAATTGCATTTCATATAGAATTTTAAGATAGATAGATCATTTGCTTGTTTAGGTTAGGAAGAGTCATCCTTCGAACATGGGGATAGCGAATATGATTTTCATAACCTTAGCACGCTATTTATCCCTCTGTAAGAAGAAATATTTTGTCACGAGTTTTCCTCCACTGTACACATTATGTTGCATTCCCTTTCTTTGATCACTTATTGATGTGCGCGGGTTTGTGAACGGCTAAGATCGCTTGATGATTCCAAGTAAAAAGCCTCGAATATTCTTCAATGAAGAACGAAGAATCCTAGGATTCTAATTTAGGTCGAGATGAGCGAGTTCATTCACCTAAACTATGGCTCTATGAATCTTGATCAAACGCAAAGGGATTAATTCTAAGCAGATTATGTAGTCGCCACAAGCAAAAGGCTTGATAAGACAATATTCAGTTGTAAATCCAATAACCAAGTGAACACTCAAGTAGAGCACTCAAAACACACAAAAATATGCTGAAAAAAATATCCATCCCCCTTGAAAATTCGTTTGAGCCTTTTTTATAAGGCTTACATGTCAAACCCTAAAGTGCTAATAATGGCAACTAAGTGAACTTCCAAACTAACAAGGGTCCTACTTGGAAGTCTCAACTTAAAGCAACATGTAAATGTGGAAACAAACTAATAACAACTAAACTAAGTAAACTAAATATCTTAGATAGCTTGGTGACGTAGAACAAATCTTCAAAACCTCCAAAGTTATGCCACAAACCCTCCAAGTATGCTTCATAGCCTTCTAACGCCCTAGCTCACTTCTTGACCCAACTCACAAGCTTGCAGAAGAGTGTGCATCCTTGGTGGCATCTTTCATGGCGTGTGTGGTGTTTGAGCTTGACCAAATTCCTCCAAGATCAACCTTGCAATGCTTCCTTCATTCGTGTTGTCCTTAAACACGTCACAGGACCACCAATCCCTTGCAATGGATTTTTGGAGTAGCTCGAGCTTTCCCTAGTGGCATGTCCTTCGTCTTGATCTCCATCATTCCCTCCTTCCTCGAAAAGATTCACCCTCGAATCACCTACATCATAAAGAGATAAATCAGCAACATTAAAAGTGGCACTTATTCCTCCATACTCACTTGGTAAGTCGATTTTGTAGGCATTGTCTCCAACCCTCTCCAAGACTTGGAATGGTCCATTGCCTCTTGGGTTAAGCTTAGACTTCCTTTGAAAAGGAAATCTTTCCTTCCTCATGTGAACCCAAACCCAATCACCGGGTTCAAAGATCACACGAACACATCCCTTGTTTGCAACCCTCGCATAGTGCTCATTCTTCCTTTCAATGTTAGCTCTCACCTTGGCATGTAATTCCCTAACAAATTCAGCTTTCTTTTTGCCATCAAAATCTGCATGTTCACTTGAAGGTAAAGGCAAAGGCAAAATATCCAAAGGAGTTAGAAGATTAAAACCATAAACAACCTCAAAAGGTGACATAGAAGTAGTAGAATGAGTAACACGATTATAAGCAAACTCTCTGTGTGGCAAACACTTTTCCCAATTCTTTAGGTTACGTTGTATGATTGCACATAACAAAGTAGTAAGTGTCCTATTGACCACCTCAATTTGGCCATCAGTTTGTGGATGTGCAATAGTAGAAAACAGCAATTTAGTCCCTAATTTATTCCACAAAGTGTGCCAAAAGTGACTAAGAAACTTAACATCACGATCACTCGCAATAGTTTGTGGCATGCCATGCAAACGTACAATTTCCTTAAAGAATAAATCAGCAATATGTGCAGCATCATTGGTTTTAGCACATGCAATAAAGTGAGCCATCTTACTAAACCTATCAACTACAACAAATATGCTATCTATACCACTAGACGGCCTTGGTAAATCTAAAACAAAATTCATAGAAATATCTAACCAAGGTTGAGTAGGGACGGGCAAAGGACTATACAAACCATGGGGTTTCACCTTAGACTTTGCTTGCCTACATGCAATGCACTTGTCACAAATTTCTTGAACATCTTTTCGCATGCAAGGCCAATAAAAATGCTCATTCAAAATATTCAAAGTCTTCACAATACCAAAATGTCCCGTTATACCCCCACCATGTGTTTTCCTAGCAAGTAATTCACGAATAGAGTTTTTAGGAACACACAATTTATCACCCTTAAACAGAAATCCATCATGCACAAAATAATCAGCAGTGTTACACCTCCCATCTTGGATTTTATGCCATACCTCACCAAAATCATTATCAATGGAGTAAAGCTCCTTTAACAACTCAAACCCCAGCAATTTGGCATGTAAAGTGGTAAGAAAAGTGTACCTTCTTGACAATGCATCCGCAACTATGTTCTCCTTACCTTGCTTGTATTTGATGATGTAAGGAAAAGTCTCAATGAACTCAAGCCATTTAGCATGTCTTTTGTTCAATTTACCTTGAGACTTTAAGAACTTCAAGCTTTCATGATCCGTGTGCACAAAAAATTCCCTAGGCAACAAGTAATGTTGCTAAGTTTGCAAAGTTCTCATCAATGCGTAGAGTTCTTTGTCATATGTTGGATAGTTGAGGGTGGCACCATTCAAATTCTCACTAAAATATGCTATTGGCTTTCCTTCTGGCATAAGCACGGCCCCAATTCCAACTCCAGAAGCATCACACTCTACCTCAAAAACCTTGTCAAAATTAGGTAAACTTAACAAAGGAGTATTAGTTAGTTTTTCCTTTAACAAATCAAAAGCATCCTCGTGTTTAATTTCCCATTTAAAAACAGTATTTTTCTTAACAAGTTCATTGAGAGGTGCAGCAATAGTGAAAAAATTACGTACAAACATCCTATAAAAACTTGCAAGTTCATGGAAAGATCTTACCTTATTGGCATTCTTAGATGTAGGCCAATCACGTATGACTTTAACCTTAGATTCATCAATGCTTATGCCATGAGAACTAACAACAAATCCAAGAAATATAACACTTTCCATGCAAAAAGAACACTTCTTAAGGTTGGCATACAAGCTATGCTCACACAACAACAAGAAAATTTTGTGCAAGTGTTCAACATGCTTATCAAGTGAATGACTATAAATAAGAATGTCATCAAAGTAGACTACCACAAATTTACCTATGAAAGCATGAAAAACATGATTCGTAAGTCGCATGAAAGTACTAGGTGCATTAGTTAAATCAAAAGGCATAACTAACCATTCATACAATCCATACTTAGTTTTGAAAGTAGTCTTCCATTCATCAGCTTCTCTCATCCTTATTTGATAATATCCACTTTTGAGATCAATTTTAGAAAAGATTTTAGAACCATGCAACTCATCAAACATATCATCTAACCTAGGAATAGAATAATGATACTTTACCGTTATCTTGTTGATGGCTCTACAATCTACACACATGCACCATGTACCATCCTTCTTTGGCACTAAAATCATGGGTACGGAGCATGGTGATAAGCTTTCTCTCACAAACCCCTTCTCCACAAGTTCATCAACTTGTCTTTGAATCTCTTTGGTCTCCTTGGGGTTAGCTCTATAAGCTGGCCTATTTGGTAGACTCACTCCAGGAACAAAGTCTATTTGGTACTCAATGCCTTGTAAAGGAGGCAATCCATGTGGTACATCCTCGAGAAGTAAATTATCAAATTCCTGCAATAAAGATATAATCACACTAGGCAAAGATATGTCAAGATCATCAAGAGAAAGAAAAACATCCTTGTATAGAACAATTAATACTTGTTGCTCATTATGAAGCACGGATTCTATATCACTTTTTGAAGCAAAAGCATTAATTTGTTTTCGCTCTCCTTACGGTTTTTCTTTCTCCTTACGGTTTTCCTTTCCTTCTCCTTGACTTTCGCCACTTTGAAGTCTATCCGCCTCCTTGGCGGCCTTCATGGCTAGAACTCGTCCCTTTGACTCATTCCAAGCTTTAAAATCCTTTGCTAATCTCAGTTGGTTAGTGTGTACCTCAAGTGGTGTTAAAGGACTAAGTGAAATAGACTTACCTTTCCAAACAAGGGAATACATGTTGAGGTGACCATCATGATGAACATGCCTATCAAATTGCCATGGACATCCTAGTAGAATGTGGCATGCTTGCATAGGAATAATATCACACATCACCTCATCCTTGTACTTACCAATAGAGAATGGTACCTTCAGTTGTTTGGTGACCTTCATGTTCTCGGTCTCAGCTAACCAATGCAACTTATAAGGCCTTGGATGCCTCATAGTTTCGAATCCAAGTTTATCTACAAACAAAGTAAAAGCCACGTTAGTATAACTACCACTATTAATAATTAAGTTACAAATTTTATTATTAACAGTGCAACAAGTATGGAAAAGATTTTCCCTTTGAAGTAGCTTATTCTCGTTTTGTGGTTGCACACTTAGTGCTCATCTTGTGATCAAAGTGTCTCCATGATCAGCTCCAAATATCCCCTCCTCGGGTTCACTATCCTCAACTAATGGTGACATCTCTTCATCATCACTAGAGTCAATGCTAGCGACCTCACCATCATCCATGATTACCATAGCTCGTTTGTTTGGATAATTGGAAGCAATATGTCCAAAACCTTGGCATCTAAAGCACTTAATCTCTCTCATGCGAGTTGGTGGTGCTTCCTTAGGTTTTGATGGTGGTGGTTGAGCTTGCTTTGGTTCACTCCTTAGCTTTGGCATTACTCCCTTGGTAGCAGGAGAAAATCGTGTATCTTGCCTCTCTATTGGCCTAGAATCATGCCAATTTAGCCTAGATGATGACCCCCCCATAAGCCCTAGCTCTCCTTGCCTTGAGTTGCCTCTCAACCTTTTTTTCTTTTTCCATCAAGTCGTCCATCTCTAGATAATGTTGCATCTCTACAATTTTAGCAATTTCTAAGTTCAAACTTGCTAGAAAATGTGATATAAGAGCCTCTCCATCCTCCCTAATGTCCACCTTGATCATGAGCATCTCCATCTTCTTGTAGTACTCGTCAACGCTCATAGACCTTTGCTTCAAGAATTGTAGACGCCTATGTAGGTTACGTGAGCAGTAACTTGGGACAAACCTCTTCTTCATAATGGCTTTCATCTCCTCCCAAGTCCTCATAGGTTCAGCTCCACACCTCCTTCTATCTTTGACAAGTTGATTCCACCAAACACTTGCGTAGTCGGTGAATTCAACCGCAGCTAGTTGAACTTTCTTTGCCTCGGAGTAGTTGTGACACTCAAATACATGTTCCACCTTTCTCTCCCATTCAAGATATGTCTCGGGGTCTAACTTGCCTTGGAATGAAGGTATTTTCATCTTAATGCTTCCCAAATTTTTATCAGGCTCACGTGGTACTCTCCTTCCTCTCTTTCGAATAACTTCATCAAACTTCGACCCCTCTTCAATATTGTCATCATAAGCTGGATTTCGAGTCATTCTAGTGTTGGAACCAACTTCTCTACTATCATGTTGATCTCCTCGAATCCTAGATGCTTGCTCCACATTGTCCATTCTCATGGACATGCTTTGCATTTGCTCCATGAGGCGTTGGAAGTTATCTTGCATGCCTCTCATCATGGTCTTAAGATCATCATGTTCCGCCATAGTACCTTAAACCTGCAGCAAAATCACTAAAAACACAAAAAATAAAGGGGTCAAATCGTTAGTGCAAACAATAGATGAGATATGCCTTACTCACTCCCTTAGTGTTTACTCTCAAGCCCTCGTGTATCTCTCAAGTACTGTGGCTTTTTTCCGATAATGTGCTCACCCTTTTGCCTTTTTCCACTCCTTGACTTAATAATTTATTTATTTTTATGAAAATAAAAGTGCCAAAGTGACATTGTTTAAGTTGGATACTCTAAAAAAGAAAGGCCAGAATTTTGGTGCTAAATGAAAGTGGCAAACGAAAAACACCACTTTTTCTTTCTCTAAAATTCTTATTCCTTTCTAAAATCCCACTTTCTGATAAGGACTCTTATCCTCTTTTCTCCTTCTCCTCTTCTCCAGCCGCTACACCCTTACCGTCAATCTCAAGGCTGACTGCCTTCATCTAGCAATGAGAAGGCCTCCACCGCTAAGAAACCAAGGTCGGCTTCAAGGAAAGGCTCAAGACCAGTAAAAGCTTTAAAGTGCTTGCCTAAGTCAATTTACACGACCCTCTAAAGTGCCTTCATGGACCAAAAATGATGCTACCATGAGCCTATAGAAACCATATAAGATGACTATCATAGATTCTATTGAGTCATTGTATAGCGTCATGATATCTACCTATATTATAAAAAGACACACTTATTACTATAGCATCTTAAAAACTTGACACGTGGATAGCTTAGTTGTTTTGCTTGCATTTTTTTCTAAACTACTGCTGAGTCTTCTCGCATCACTTCTTCCTCTAATCCTCAATCGTCCCTCTCCTGACGCTTGGCTTCCCTTTCCCAACCTCTCCCAACGCTCTGCATCCCTCTCGAAAATGCCAACCTCAGACCTTACCCTTTTCTTCACCCACTCCTCTCAACTATCAACCTCCACATCTAAATTCCCATTCACCTCACACCTATCAAAGCCACCATCTCCCCGTTTACCTGATTTTCCTAACTTCCGTCACCACCACCACCACCTTTACTGTTAAACATTGTCCCTTCAATACCTAATCCCTCATATCTGATTTCTTTGTCTTCCAAACCCAAAACCATTGCCACCACACCACTGTAATACAACCACATCACAACTGTACTACCACATCCACCCTATTTTTTTCTCCTTTTTTTTTTTTTTGGCAATCTGATTTTTTTTTTTTTTGTTTTTTAACAAGCCTTTAAACTGCCAAAAAAATGAGATCATTTTTCCCCCTTTATACCGACTTTTTCGGACGAGTTTGATTGGGGGTGCATCGACGACTACTATGACAACTTCGTTTTTGGGATCTCCAAGTGTAGGTTTTTCTTCAAATTCATCCCTTATATCCTTTCTTTTTTGTCACATAATTTCTTGAACTGTTAATTTCTTTAACCAAGGATGACGACAAATTGATTATGGTGATTTGTATGGGATTTATCAATTCGAGGATGGAGTATGTAAGGCATATATTACTTGTTGAAGTAGGGAGATTAATTTGTCCAACAACTAATTAAACGTCACTAATTGGCCTAATTTTAGTATATGATGCCCATTAGTGTAATTCTGTGGTAGCATTTTAGGATGCTGATGTTGACTTTGATGATGACGTTGGAGATCAAATATAGGAAAAAGTCCAATAAATGCTAACAAATTCCTTTTTTAGAGTTTTTTCCCAAAAAAAATTATAGTTACAGCCTAATAAGATTTAGAATGTTTTGGTGATTGTTCCCTTTTTTTTAACACTAATAATTGCATAATCCGCATGTCATTAGTGAAATCACCATGTGTCAAAAGCCAGGCCCAAGAGGAGGATATCCATTGACTTTTTGAAACAAAAACACATTAGTGTAAGACGGCTCCTGGGTCATTGTCTATTGATAATATTCATCAAGCGTGAGGCTTTTCTTGGTTTTCCCTGCATTTATTTGTAAAAAAGATTGTTGCTTTGAGTTTCTTGATTTGTGAGCTGGTTATTTTTGTTGATCTTTGTGAGACATTGTGGTTTTTCGATTTTTTTTAGTTGCAATTTAGTCTTGGCAGCGCTGAGTTTGTTTTGTAGGTTGCTTTTAAGAAAAGATAAGATTTTTTTAGTTTGTTTAGTCTGTTATAGGCTGCACTGACGTTGAATTTTGATTGGCAATAAATCAGGATATAAGGCTACTTTTTATTTTTTTCTTTTCCCTGTGGCGATGGCTTGCAAGGCTAGATAGAAATACAAGAATTAAGAATATGTCGTTTCCTTAGCTTGACCATGGCATTATCCCCTTGCATTCAGTGTTAGATTTGAATCCAATTTTTCTTCTTATCAATCCCTACTATCATTAATAGATTTGGGAGTGGTTACACATTGGAGGATTCCAGTTCTTAGATAATTAATCCGATCCTAATGTGGTCATCAATGCTATCTTGGAAATTTGTCATTGCGTAGCAGAACAACGAAGATTTGGGATTTTTTTTTTTTCTGTTGAGTATGAGGTGGACTAATTAGTGATGGCACTGACTTTCTTAGGTTCTATGGAAGATTGTTTGGAAAAGCTGAAAATTTCCTCCTCTGCCAATTTTAACTAACGAGCAGGGGACTAGCACATGTTTTGGTCCATTATAAATTGAAAAGATTTTGCATTTTGTCACCCGTTAGTCCAAATCTGATGGTTAAATAGCTAAATATGTTTCAGGTTGAATTTTAAGGGCCAATTTAATCCACAGTAATTATTTGATGTCCAGTAAAGACTGACACTGTAAAATAAAGAAACAATATTTATACAATAATATATGAAGCCCAAAAATACTACAAACCTAATCTTTTCACATTTGTTTGGTGTTCTTGTGAGTACCAGCAGTCAATACAAAATAATAAGTTCACAAAAAATTCAGTGACCGAGAAAAAAGTTCTTTTCATATGTTGTCTTGCTTTTGTTTATTGTTTCCTTTCTAGTTATTATGTTTCTAATTGCTCCTTCTTTTAGTTTGTTTTTCATTGAAAACTATCAATGTAGTCAAACCATAATATAAGGATCATATCACCATTGATTGGTATACCAATCGAACCTTGCCCTATATTTTGTTAAGGGCTTTTTTGTCCTTCTATCATTTTAAATTGGTCAACAGTTATTTATTCAATTAAAACGGTTAAAGGGAGGAAATCTGCCTGTTATCATAAGCCGGGGAAACAAATTGGATGGTGAAATTGGAATATATGATCGGAAGATCCTACAAAAATACAATTGATATTAATTTTTGAACTATCAATTTCACCAAATATAGTTGAAACAAAACAAAATTAGTCTACATGTTTAACCCGTACGCTAATTTAGTAATACGTAATGAAGAAAATGTGCAAATCAAATATAGGGTTATGTTCTCATGGATCATAATATGCTTAGCTGGTTATAAAAATGCTGGAAATCTATTATAATTTTAATTTAACGACTTAAACTAAACATGAAAGCCAAAAAAAAAAGGACATGAAATAAAAAAAAAATACAGTGCACTAACACACTTAATACTGTATTAAAATTTTGTTGGTCTCGAATCAAGACAAAATTAAATTTTGACTAGATAGCTAAACTTCATTAATATTAGAATAATAGGTTGTATCAAGGAAATTATTAGGTTAAATCACAAAATGCTCCCTGGAATATTGTATCAGTAGCAAATTGCCCTCTTGTATTTAAGAAAAACACAAATTACTTTATTGAATTGATAAAAGACATTTGTGCCCTTCTATACATAATGCTTTGACAATTTTATCTTTTTCGTGCTAAAACATAAAATTTTTATACCACTCATGAGCGGGTAGAACAAAATGATAATAGAGAGAGAAGCCTTAAACACATAAACTACAAAAATATATATAGTGTTGCTACTTTTGTACTAGATGAAGCTGGTCTTGCGTTTTTTTATTTAGAAACCCAAGTTTGTAATTGTTATATTTACTAGCATTTCTTGTTACTCTATTTTAAATATATTTGACAAAAATCACAAATTTATTTTCACTTTGCAAGCTGTTTGTTATATATTATGGCAAAAAAAATCATGTCTTTTTTTTTCATACTTTTCTCTATCTTGAATACAAATAATAAGAATAGCTTGTGACCAAAATTTTTACAATTTTGGAATTAATATTTTGGTTATTTATATAAGAGTACAATAACAATATTAGTTTGGAGTAATAACCTTATTTTATTTCTATATAACAAATTAACAGAAATAGAAATATTAAAAAATTATGAGGGACAATGTAATATCATATAGTTTCACACTGGTGCAATATAGTTTTATATTGAATACACCCCAGTACTTCTCAAGATTACACTTGCAGTAAAATTGAAATAAAGTATGACCTTGTATAAGATTTTCAAATGGAAATCAACCTTAGAAGTTAGAAAAAAATAGAAGGAAAAAAAGAGAGAGGGATTAGGTAGGTATATTGGAAAGCATATTTCAAATTATGTATGATAAAAAAAATTGAGGAATTACACCCTAGTACAAATTTGGGATTCAAACCCCAATTGTGTGAGGCAAAATATAATATAATGAGAATGATGATAAAAAAAAAATAAAACTTTGCAACAAGTATAGCCCACCTTGACATTTATTGACACATATGTTTGTCTTGAAAATTAAAATCACACTCTGTAATTAAATGGCAAATGGCATTTTGCAATAGAAAAATATTAAAAGAATTATGTGCATTGCCATGTGGCATACTAGAACTAATTATTAATCACCATGTAGTGATAGTTGTGACAGCCCCACCTTACCCAGAGGCGCACCAAAGGGCTTAGTGGACTGCCTGCTTGGCTCTCGCCAGGACTCGAGTCAAGCACGCACTAAAATCCGTAAAACGATTGTCATTCAGTAGAAAACTCATAAATACATTCATATGATGTTCAAACTTAAAAGTAAAAATACTGGTTAAGCAGTTTACATCATATACGTTTATTAATACAGTAATGTCTCAAACATTCTTTCTATCAAAATCCTACCAAAATCTACCCTTGAATCCTCACCACCGACTTTAGTAATAGGAGCCTATTTAAGGAGAGCAAATAAATGAGGGTGAGCTATAATAGCCCAGTGAGGTTCCCACACATGCAAACACAGAGGCAATCAATTAGAAAATAAATAAACAAATAACATGTGCCATAAAACAGTATAAGAACCAGTTAAGTAAACATCGAATTAAATAAGGGAGGATACATCTCAACCACGGGAGTAAGCTCAACCGCGGGAGTATCAAGTACACAATCATATGGCAATAATGTTCGGACCAATAAAGAAGACCAGGTCCTTGCCAATGATCAGGTAAATTTCAGATAACAGTACCCGTAACCACCCCTGCACCTTTACCTCCTCAATACCGCCACACCAGGGTGAGATCTCAACCCTGGAGGGCAAAACAGTTTGTTCAGTGCAGAGTTGGCCTCTTTGAGGATTCTCAACTCAGAGGAAAGAACACAATCCCTAAACACCCAGCACCTTATATCCTCCATCGCACTACCGGCTTGACTAACCGAGGTACATCCACGGAAGTCTAGCCCACAGGCTTAATTTAGTTGAAAGGTCACAAACAATTATATTCACATTTGATAGAAATTGTGTATGTAACAAATTACGGGATAAATGTGATAAAGTACACACCTTCCCTTCATATAGTACATTGTAATAACTCATGACTATCAAGTGCAAATAAAATTTAACATTTAAACATGCATCAGGCATACACAAGGAAACACTCACCTGAAATGCTTAAGAAAATATTTCGTAAAAAGATTGAGGTTCGTTTTCAGGTCCTGAAATTCAGAAGAAATAATCTGATGAAAACCCGACTAAAACCCTAAATAGAGTAGTAAGAGAATTCAAGAAATAACCCAATCATTTCTAGGGTTTCATTTTTAGGGTTTTAGAGTTTAGGGTTTACCCTAAGGTTTAGGGTTTTAGATTTAGGGTTTTGATTTTTAGAGTTTTCTTGTCCTAGGAAAATTCAATTCATTAATAGATTATTTTCTAAAAATTTCTGCACACCAAACTCTCTAAATTTAACATATTCTAGGTTAGAAATTTCATCTATCATTTTTCCTTCTTTATTTCTACCGAAATTTCGGCAGCACCTCTCCCTTAAAATCAGGACTAATCCCAAAATTTTATCTGCAAGAAATCAATCCAACCAAATCAATTTCCAACAAGTTCTATAGCTTCCATGTCTAAATCAAACTCAATTTCATACAAAATTCCACTCAAATTCAAGATTTCTACTCCAAGTTTCTTCAACCAATTCACACATAATACATGTAATTTCAAGGTTTAAATGCCTATCTACTAGTCTATCTAACCAAGAGAACACTTTATCTAACAAGTAAAATTCATTTCAATGCTTAAATCTTCAAGTACTAATAACAAGTACCTAGTATTAAAACTTGTATACAAAAGCTAAATAAAACTTGAAATTAATAGCAAAAGTTCATAGTACATACCTTAAACAAGCTTAGAACTTTGCTTAGGAAGAAGAAAATGCTCACTTTCTATGGTGGAGATTGTCCAAAATTTGGAGAGAAAGCTCAAGAAAATGAAAAACAAGAGAGAGTAGAGAGAGGACTAGGAAGTTCGGCCAAGGGGAAAAGAAAATGGAAGAGAATTAGGTCAAGAAAGTATAAAAGAAATAAAAGAATAATGGAAGAAAGTGCAACCAATCAAAGCTAGACAAGAATCATCCTAGGGTGTAGATATTTTGACATAATAAGTTACTAGTTGGCTAAATATAATTAGTGTAAATTTTAATCATCTATCACTTAGTAATTAACAAGTTTTATGGCATAAATTTTTAAAGCAAAAGAGAGGAAAAGAGGGAGTAGGGAGGGCCGGCCATAGTGAAGCAAAAGAGAAGAGAAATAGGCCAAGAAAATAGAAAAGAAATGAAGAAAATAATGGGAAAAGAATGACCAATTATAGCAAGACAAGAGTCATGTTAGGTTTTATGCTTTTAATGAAATAATGGCGAACTTGCTTAATTTTGATTAGTGAAAATGTTACTCACTTATCTCCTAGTAATTAGTAAACTTATGGCACAAATTTTAAAGCAAAAAGAGAGAAGAAAAAGGAGAGAGAGGGCCGGCTATGGAGAGAGAGAAAGCAAGGGAGATTAGTAAAATTTTTGGGTCAAATTTTTGAACTAAAGCTCACTTAGTCAAGAGTCTTGAAAATGGTAGAGTTAGGTAGTCAAAATTAAACACTATTATAAACTAATGGTCCAATAAAATTAATCCAAATTTGGTACTTAGGTGTACCACTTAATAATGAAAGAATCTTATTTAGTTAAACTAATTAACTTAAGAAATCTTCCAACTAATAAATCAAAAATTAACATTAAACTCTAAATAAAAGAAATTCTCTTATTAAATGCACTTTGTATGAATTTCTAGGGTGTTACAATAGTGGACTACACCTTGTATTATTTGACGATATATGATTGGTTCTAATGCATCATGTGGCGTGCATGGTGCATCTAATATTCACTCTTTGATAGTAGATCAACTTGTCAATAAGTTACTATTTGTGATGTGTTAGTACATTCGTACTATCGTAATAATAATTTGGCTTAATCTCAAAATGCTCCCATACACTATTAAGTAAGTAGCAAATTACCCCCTGTTTTCAGAAAATACACACATTGCCCCTACTTTGTTAACAAATTACCCTCTCATGTACATATCACCGTTACGAGGACAAATATGCCCTCATAATTTTTTAATATTTCTATTTCTGTTAATTTGTTATATAGAAATAAAATAAGGTTATTACTCCAAACTAATATTGTTATTGTACTCTTATATAAATAACCAAAATATTAATTCCAAAATTGTAAAAATTTTCGTCACAAGCTATACTTATTATTTGTATTCAAGATAGAGAAAAGTATGAAAAAAAAGACATGATTTTTTTTCCATAATATATTAAAAACAGCTTGCAAAGTGAAGATAAATTTGTGATTTTTGTCAAATATACTTAAAATAGAGTAACAAGAAATGCTAGTAAATATAACAATTACAAACTTGTGTTTCTAAATAAAAAAACGCAAGACCAACTTCATCTAGTACAAAAGTAGCAACACTATATATATTTTTGTAGTTTATGTGTTTAAGGCTTCTCTCTCTATTATCATTTTATTCTATCCACTCATGAGTGGTATAAAAATTTTATGTTTTAGCACGAAAAAGATAAAATTGTCAAAGCATTATGTATAGAAGGGCACAAATGTCTTTTATCAATTCAAGGAAGTAATTTGTGTGTTTCTTAAATACAAGAGGCAATTTGCTACTGATACAATATTCCAGGGAGCATTTTGTGATTTAACCTAATAATTTTCTTGATACAACCTATTATTCTAATATTAATGAAGTCTGGCTATCTAGTCAAAAATTAATTTTGTCTTGATTCGAGACCAACAAAATTTTAATACAGTATTAAGTGTGTTAGTGCACTAGATTTTTTTTTATTTCATGTCCTTTTTTTTTTTTTTTTGGCTTTCATGTTTAGTTTAAGTCGTTAAATTAAAGTTATAATAGATTTCCAGCATTTTTATAACCAGCTAAGCATATTATGATCCATGAGAACATAACCCTATATTTGATTGTGTGATAATAGAATTCACTTGTTTTAGTATAATTATATTTAAACAAAAGCCTTATTTGATATTTATGATAATAGACACTATATTTTATAGGGAATTCAGGATGTAAATAAGAAAATCAATTTGGCTATTTTGATGTATCACTTGTCTCACAAAATAAACCAATTTGGCTGTTCTGGTGTACAACCTGATTCACAGAATGCCATAATATAGTCATTTAGATTCATTACAGAAGCAACCTGTTATTTTAGTTCTTTTAGATGATGCTAAATCTCTTGGAATACCTTGGCTCTAAGCCATAAAAAACAGATTTTATGTGAGTTCATACCAGTAGAAAGCTTCCATAGATGTTATTCTAAAGGCATGAGGTAATAATAAACACATATAAACAACAAAGTTTGGAGATGTACATGAATAAGACGATACATTTAGATCCCAATTTTGTGAATCTAATCCAAAAGCAGTCATTGCTTGTTTACAATATGTGTAATACAATATCAAACAAAACTCTAAATTTATAGTTCATGACAAAAACAAAAATAAGTACAAAAAATTATAGGTTGCAACAAAAATAGCAAATTGAATATAAAGTTCACAAATCTAATTAATAAGTGTCTTTGATTTATGAATGCAAATGAGTAAATATTCATTCAAACACTTTCAAATCTTGTTCTGTCCAGGCTCATAATATGTAACCACAAAGAGTACTAGATTTTTCCCTAAAAAAGAAAAAAAATGATAGAATGTAATATTTAAAAAGACCTACAAATAAAAGAGTTAATGTGAGAAGTTCAAAAGTCTGTAACCAAAAGAAATGGAAGCCCCCTAACAATGCTCTACTAACTCCCAATAAACATAATTTATGAAGAGCTTGTACGACCATCCAATTGCGTGGGAAATCAATAGTCTTCCCGTAATAAATAAACCCAAAACACCAAAATCCCATCTTTAACTAACCAAAACACAAGGACATAAACCAATAAATTTAAGTAGCAAAAAAGATGGAAAGACAATAAAATAATTAAACCAAGCAACAAAAAACTTAAGGTCTTAATATATCAGAGTTAAGGATTTCAAATCCATTTTTTCAAAGGATTTCAAATCCCTTTTTTCAGAGAATAAAATTATCTACCTTAGTTGTTTATTCCAAGCAAGGTTGTCGATGTTTAGTCATCATATTCTAACCTGAAATTTGCATTTGAAAGTTCCAAAGCTGAATCAAAACTAAATATATACATCAAGTTATCTAAACTTCAGTTTGGAAATCATAATACAAACTAAATCAAAGACCAAAATATACCAGATAATTACACCTATTATTCTCCAAAACCCATGCATTGATAAGCTACTTATAATTATCACTCAGTCTATCTCTAAATTATCACATACAAATAGTTTCAGAAGCAAAGTCATACCTGCTCAAGTGCCACTTTTAGAACCTGTAGGAAGGAGAAAATTGCTTCAGGCTGTGGATGAGTAGAAAATTTCTACGATCTAATTTATCTTGGAAAATTTTTATAGCTATAGAGGAAAGAATCAAACAAATCCATAAAATTTTGCAACATGAAAGAATTATAACTTGAATGAAATATCGAATTAGATAACAAATACAATATTACGCATAACAATAACCTCAATGACCAATAGTAATAGGATAAGGCAATAATCTCGCAGGTGTTTTTTTGTCAAAAAGATTTGTATTTTATATTGTTGTTAATAATGCCATAAAATTCCCCATTTTAGTAAATCCTGTGTCTATGAATGTTATTCATTAGAGAACAAACCTAATAAATAACAAGCAAATAATTTAATGAGTTTTCAATATAGCTCATTTCTACAGCTGACATAGTTTAATTTCCAATAAACTTTTTCATTGTCCAATGCAGATAAAGTCTTGATATTTGATTGAGACTGCAGAGTCTATTCTGAGAGCAAACACCAAAAAAATAAAAAATTAAAATCATAGTTATATAAAATAATCATTAAAGTGCGAAAGAAGGAAAGACATACAAAGATGCACAAATCCACACTAATGAGCTATGCACGAGTTAGAAATTGATTAAATCTATGTCGCAAGAAAAAGCATTTGATTCCAATGTAGATACTGAAACTACTTGGCCATGCTAAATGCAAAATTGTCAATAATTAGAAAATATGTATAAATGGTCAACTAAGAAATATATGTCAATGTTTGGAAAAGGTCAAAAGATCTATACATTCAATATGAATACTGACTGGTGAATTAAAGACAAAAAGCTTGAGTTATTTGGCAAATATTTAGTCTCACTGTACCAGCAGAAGCGGTATACTTATCATCTCTCCATATATTCAAATCAATGCAGTTGTCAAATAACTAATAAAACTCTGTGAATTTTAATTTCTGTTGAAGCAATTATATAAAGGGACAGTTGGAATATTGACTTGAATCTTCAAATATGATGAGTTTGTATAGCAAAAATACACATATGCAAATCAATTAGTTTAAGACATGTAATAATCACAGAAAATAGAATAAAAGCAAAACAATTGAGAACAATTGAGTGGGGAAAAAAGAAAGAAAGGGAACTTCTGGGTGTACATACTAATAATAGAACCAATATGTACAAATTTTACCATATGTGGAAAATGCAGTAGGAAATTTAACAATTACTGGCTAACCTAAATAGTGCTGATGGAACAGCTGCTCTGAAAATTTTTGACAGTATATCTATATCCTTTAAAAAATAAAAGGTCTTTCCAACTCAAACCTTGCTAAAATTTTAACATCTTGCCCAACTGTCCTAGATCTCCAATGGTTAAATGGAATTTCATAAAGCAAGATTATTCAAGCAAAAACTTAAGTTTTGACTCCACAAGCTATTATAAATTTTTCATTTAGGAAAAGCCTGTTAAAGAACAGGTATAGATCAAGGAAAAAAACTTAAGAAATATGATTCGCAAATCTAACATCATTTTTCTCTAGTTCACGCAATTTTTTTTTTTATTAAACATCCTCCTTGGCACGTAAAATTAGCCTGTAAGTGCTGACATAGAGAATGGACGTAAGCACAAATTCACATAAATAATTATAAACGCATGAGAGTGAAAGCATATGCCTTTTCATGTAGCATATGCCTTTTCATGTAATTAGAGGAAAAAAACACCTTAAAACATCAGCATTTACTTTTAACTCAACAATTGCATCCTGCGCACGTTGAAGCAGTTTTTCCCTCTTTGCCTAGAAAAATAAAAAATTATTTGATTTTTATGATTAATGAACTGTAAGCAGAGTATCATAATTAATCATATAGACGGTGAAAAATGTGCGGCAATTGACTCTACCAATATCTCCTCATCATAGTTTGAGAATACTTTCGCTTTGCATCTTTGTTGTTGTCGTATCGTGAACTTCCTTCCCACAGTAGCAGGTAAATCTAAAAAATAAGAGCAACGAACTAAGAAGGAAAATGGCTTAGAAGCAAGAGGAAAAAAAGAACAACGAACCAAGATATCACCCACCAAATAGAAGGGAAATCAGAAAGGAAAAAAACAAAAAAAAATTTAATAATTGATGATGAAAAAATAAAGATCCAAGACACGTTCAAATGAACAAATTAAAGACTGATGAACTCAGAAAATGTTCAAGACACCAATGAGAACATGCAGCATACAAACTTGGAAAAAGGAATGAAGATAAAAAATAAAAAAAAATCCCAACCTGCAACAAAACAGAAAACACAAGAAAGTGAGAAGAAGAGCATACAGTAAAGAAAAATTTACCAACGAAAAATGGAAAGAAGGATAAAAAGGAAAAGTAACATAGACAACCAAACTTGAGAGGAAGACAGCAAAGCAAAGTGGACCTTGCAGGAGAATACCGCCCAATTTTTGTGCAATGAAAGTAAAACCTTCAAGGAAGGCAACCGTACGTTCGGGTAGTGCACTTTCCCAGGAGGCCTATGCCCCTTCTCGATGAAATCAAACGGTGGAAATTTGAGAATGATCTTATTCCTTATAGTCTGTGCTTTATATATATACTCAGTGCTCAAAATTTCTAAATTCATATTAAACCAACTTCAAAACCAGCAAAAAAAAATTTAAAAAATAGAAGTACAAGTCATTTCTCAAGTGATCATAAGGCCATCTTCACCTATTGCAAGCCATCTCAAAATCTTCAAGTTTCTCTCCTAGATCAAACTATTCATGACTATTCAACTTAAAATTTAGAAAACTTAAAAATTGAAAAATTAACATAAAATTCAAAGCCTACGTAATAGCCTGAGAGTCCTATAATAACAATTCGTATAAGATTCAATGACAAAGGATAGCCATAGCCACTGTTGAAATTTAGCAGAAACTAAACTTATGTACATGTTAAATTGAGTTAGATGATCCCTCACTTGTTACAGCACATGAAGAATTTCAAAATTACTATTGCTGTCTATAATTTTTGCTAGGTGTATTTCCAATTTTGGCCTTTTTTGCCAAAGAACTTGGCTTCCTTCTCTTTGACGTCATCAATGTCTAAACTTAATTCTATTAGTAGAAATTAGAATTGGAATATGCTATTTATTGTTTGCTTATTTTAATACTGTAAGACAAAGATTTTGATTCATAAAAGATTTCCTTTTCCCATGGACAACTGTGTAACTATTACTTTTTTAAAGTTCTATTTATACGCATATGTTAATTTTGTTTTTTGACATTTTGTTTACAAATTATCTTTCTTGCAAAGTGTGATGGCAATAGAACCTGTAAATCTACTTAGCTTTCAAAAATTTGTCAATTAATTATTTTTTTTATTCATTATCAAAGTGTGATAACAATTACACAGGTCATGAAAAGGGGATACTTTGCTTTATGTATTATCTTACTCATTCCCATCTAATGTCTTCCATGTTATCTCTCTCTCTCTCTCTCTGTGTTTGCATTCAGCAATCTGATTATTTTTTTTTTAAAAAAATAACAAAAAATGAGTCACAGATCTCTTGGTATATAGACTCTAATTGTTTTCTGTTGCGGATTTTTCATTTTTTCCTGCATTTACTAATCTGATTTGCCTATGTTTTGTAGATCTTCATAGCCTTCTCCCTCATTCTCTGCCCTAAATTTGTTTGGCATGTTTTCTATTTTGTATTTATATTTGTTTGGCTATTGAGTAATCTGATTTGTAGTTGTATTTGTTTTTTTAGTTTGTTCGCATATGTAATCCATTTTCTCTTCTTTCTTTTTCCTTATTTTATTTTCTATGGGCACAAATTAATGTTGGCCCTCATGTTTCTTTGTGCTATTTAGATGACTTAATCAGATTGTTTCATTTTTTAAGTTTATCATTTTTTTCCCTTTTATATCCTTTTTTCCAATCAATCTTGCATTTAGGATAACAATTATAGGTATACTATGGTGCTAATTTTCATGTTGTTAGATTGTAAAGTCCCCCAAAAAAAAAAGGTTTCCTTTTGTTATGCTGCAGAAGTGATACGTTTTTCATTGTCCAGATGAAAATATTGTAACTTTATTGCAATCTTGCAAAAGAAACATCTAAAATCACTCTAATCCATGACTTAATGGTCAAGATTAGCCTTGATCAAATCACATTTACACTTACCAAGGTTCTTGTATATTCAATTCAAGATAAAAATTGTGCAGGCTTCATTTTCAAACATATACAAAAAACCAAATTTTTATATGTTTAATACCATGCTCAGAGGCTATCCAAGTAGTGATGCTAAAAAATAGGGTCTTGTTCTTTTCAATTACTTGAGAGCCCACAAAATTTTGCTTGATGAGTTTACTTTTGTCTCAATTCTAAAATCTTGTTACAAAAAGTTTGGTACTTCGAATGGTCTTAGTGTTCATTCAATTGTTTTGAAATCTGAGTTTCAGCTATTTTGAATGTAAACAATACCCTTTTGCATCTTTACAGTGTCTGTAAGAGATAAAAGGAGGCTTACCAACTGTTTGATGAAATTTTAGAAGGGTGAGACTTTGTATCATGGAACATTTTGAAGGGAGGCTATCTCTGTGTATCTCATTATTGTGTGGTTTTAGACTTGTTTAGGCAGTTATGTACCAAGTCATATTGTTGGTAAGACCACAATGTTGAGTTTTCTCTCAGTTGCTATGGTCTTTGTTTGGATTTAAATGTGGTTAGTGCTACTATGATTACCATGTATGGTAAAATGGGGCTACATTGATTTTGGGAGGAGGGTCTTTGATGGAGTTGGATTTGATGCAATAGATGATGTCTTGTGGAATTGTCTCATAGATGGACCCAGGTAAAGGTGACCCTGCTAGAAGAAACTTTAAATATATGGGGGTTTAGTGAAGCTGGGAAGAAGCATTTGTTAACATGTTTATTTCCATTTAACTAAAAAAACAATAGCAGTTCCTATTGTTTCTATTTAACTTGTTCGCATGTGTGTTTCCCTATAGTTTTAAGAATGATGTCAAATCCTCTTATTTCTATTTTGATTATCACTTAATAATTATTTAATTAACCTATAATAGAGTAATTTAAGAAGGTGTAATAAGATTTAGTTAAACAGAGGTTTAGTATGCTAAAATGCAGAAGTTTATAATTTTATATGCTACTTGTATCGTTATGGTGCAGGTCACAAGTAATGTAACACCCTAGAAATTCATGCCAAAATCATTTATTTTGTATTATGTTCATTAGAAAAAAAAAGAAAAGAGAGGGCCGAAATTAGTGAGAAGAAATAAGGAATTGATTTTCTATTTTACTAGCATGTTGTACCATTGCTTTTAGGAATTGTACCTAGCATCTCTTGCAAGATATAATTGTAGGATAAATCACAAAAATCTCTTCTAATGACCCTTAGCCAAGTGTAGTCTTCCATGGTTAAGAAAGTCAAGATCACTTTGGTTTTGTCTTGCTTTGATTGGACCACCATTTTTCCAATTTTTCTTCAATTCTTTTCCATATTACTTAGCCATTTTTTTTCTCTTTTCCTCTTCATCTTGGCCGGCCCCTATTTTCTCTTTTTCCTCTCTTTTGCTTTCATTTTCTTGAAGTATTTCTCTCCAATTTGATCCTATTTCTTCCATAGAAAGTGAGTTAATCTTCATCCTAAGCAAAGATCTTGCCTTATTAAAGGTATTAACCAAGAACTTCTCTTATTATTTCAAGCATAATTTGTAGTTTTTATAGCTTTTACCCATATCTTTAAAGTTAAGTATGATTTATTTTAGCCATGAAATATGAAGTTTTATTCCATGAATATGAGGTTTATGGACTTGTATGACTTGTAGATAGTGATTTAAACTTGAAATGACATGATTTAAGTTTGATTTGGTTGAAGAACCTTGGAGTAGTTTAGGTGTTTTTGTGATAAATTTGAGTGAAATTAAAGTGAGTTTGATGTGAAATTGGTAGAACTACTTGAACAGTCATGCTGGACCAGTTTTAGTAAAACTTTCATAACTTGGTGTAGATAACTTGGATTCGAATAATTCTTGTTGTTTTAGAAACTAGATTCATAGGGATTTAAAACGGTATAAGGATTGCATGGTGGTTCATTGTGTATTAACCTGCAGAAAGCTTGCAAAGTTGGCTGAAAATTTGATTCTGCGTAAAACAGTTTTTATGATGAGCCAAATTGAGGGCTGATTTTGAACCTGTTCTAGTTGGAATTTGGATTGATGATCTTCACAAAAGTTGTAGCCCTATAAACGTAATTTCAAACCATGTAATCACAATTCCCTAGTTCTTAGTGGATTGACCCCAGTAATGGCACGAAGTTGGCTGAAAACCAACCCTGTGCAGATTTGGGTGATGATTCTTGGAGTAGGGATTTTGAATTTGAGTGGAATCTTGATTGAATTTGGGTTTAAATTGAATATAAAAGTTGTAGAACTTGTTGAATTGGGTTGGATTGTTGGATTTTCTTGCAGGGAAAATTTTTGGGTTAGTCCGATTATAGGGGAAATGCTGCCGAAATTTCGGTAAAACCTAGGAAATAAAAGTAATTAGGCTATGATTTAAGACTTTATAAGCTGTAATTTAGTGATTTAAGCGTGCAGAAATTTTTGTAGATTAGCTATTAGTGAGTTAAACCTTTCCGAGCGAAACCCTAAAAGTTAGAAAACCCTAATTTTGAAAACCCTAAACCCTAGGGTAAAACCCTAAGCTCCAAAACCCTAGAAATTAAACCCTAGAAAGACTTGGGGTATTTCTTGAATTTCCTTATGAAAGTTCTTAGATTTTATTCAGGATTTTTATACTATTATTTCTTTTGAATTTCAGGATCCGAAAGTGAGACCCGATCGTATTACGAAATATTTTCTTAGGCTTCAGGTGAGTGTTCTTATGTGTGTATGATGCATGAAATGCCATGTACTACTTGACATCATTATTTTGATGCATAAAATGATACGATATACTTGACATGATTATCTAGTGATATGTGTTACTTGAGGAAAGATGTGTACTTTATCGCATCTATTCCGCAATGTGTTATATGCTTTCACTATTATATGTGTTATTTGTGATTGAGACTTCCGTGACTAACTTCACCGTTACTTCACGGTTGGTCAACCCTATCATGAGTTGGAGGTTATAAGGTGCTGGGTGTTTTAGGGCGTGTTGTTCTTTCCCAAAATGAGTTGAATTCCTCTAAGAGGCCAACTCCGGATTGAACTATCTTGCTTGTTGGCCCTTCCAAGGTTGAAATTTCTTCCTGGAGGTGGTAGCTTGTTTGGAGGTTATAAGGTGAATGGTGGCTAGGGTCTTGCTTGTTTATACTGGAATGTTCCTTGGCAAAGACCTGAGCTATTATCTCGGTCTGAACGTCTTGGTTACATGATCAGTGCTTGCTCCTTCTGCGGTTAAGCTTGCTTCCGTAGTTGAGCCTCGTATCCGCCATTGACTACTTGTTACTTAAATTGTTCACAAATTGTTTATTTACTCGTTAAATATTTTATTGAACAAAATCACATTTTACTGGTATGGTTGCATGACTTGAGCACTCACTGGGCTATTATAGCTCATCCCGTTCATTTGTTTTCCTTAACCAGGTTTCCCAAAAATACTAAAGCTGGAAAAGCTGAGTTTGGACAGTGTACATGTTTTGTTTTGTATATTTTAATAGCCACTTGTTTAGGCTATTCTTGCACATACTGTGTAAATTTTAGTGTGTAAAACATTTTGTAATATTTGTACTTCAAATGAATTTTATGAATATATTTCTTTACGAATGTGTTTTATTTTGCATTAATTATGTGTATGTATTGAGCGAGTGCGTGATTTGAGTCCTGGCGAGAGCCAGGCAGGCAGTTCGCTAAGCCCTTTGGTGCGCCTCTAGGTAAGGTGGGGCTGCTACAAGTAACACATGTTAATGGTTTAGATTATTAATTGATGATGGTTAGTCCTTTTGTTTGCATAAGTTTTTTAATGTTGTTTTCTAATTCAAAATGTGAAGGATTTTGTATCTTGATATGTTCTGCATTATTTATCAACTTTGCCAGTAATTTCACATAATTTTTGATGAAATTGTATGTGTGATCTTCTTTTCAGTTGAAGTTCTTTCCTACTGATCTGAGTTAATTGTTTGTTATTTGTGAATAAATTCTGGCTTGCATGTGATGCTCTTATTTTTTGCAGCTTCTGTTCGTCTATGTGTCTATTGTTAGTAATGATTATGTATCATAAGACAACAAATTTTCCTGAATTAAACTACTTCCATTTGTGATTTGATCATTCAAGATATGTCAATTTGAAGTATGGTGCAAATTAGTCAAATTTACTTGACAAGTTGGATCTTTGGACGATAAAAAACTAATCATATGGCATGAGATGATTCATTAAAAGTAGATTCACTTTGGATTTTGGGATCAAATGCATCCTTAGAGCTAAAACAATCTCTGTTTCATAAACACTTTTTCAAGGAAAAGAACCAAAGATTCGACCTAATTTGTGAAAAACAAAAGATTTTGATAGGAAAAGAGAAAATTACATGACTGGGTCAGTTTTCTTGTTGGGATGGGAGGCCACACAACTGTTACCGAAGACAGCACAATTTAACTCAACGGTCAACGAACTTTACTGTGCATAGCACTGCACACTCGGATTAAGTTGATTAGAAAACCATGGACAAAGACCAAAAATAAAAATCCAAGTAGGCTTGTATAATTGGTTTAAGCTTTGCATTATAGGTTGCACAAGTTGATTTAGGAGCTTTTATTTCCTGAAGTTTGATATATTCATTTACAGCATAAGATGGTGTCTTATGCATTATAGGACAATTAGTTTATGTCTGTTTCTTTTCCTCAGATTTCCTTCCAACCTTTGGAAGGAAATGTATAGTGGATTTCAAAGCTTTAACTAATTCTCTGTTCCTTCCCCTTCTCTTCTGCCTTCTTTTTAACTTAACTTCAAACACAAGTGCCCTTGCGACTCTTCATTTCTTCCGAGTCTCCTATTCTAAAAGTTGTTTTATACATAAACTGTTTTTAGGTGAAAAGGTTTTCATGATGTCACTGCGTGTCTTTGATGGTAAAAACAGTGATACTTATGCAGCTCAAAATTTAGTGCTCTTTGCTTTTCAATAACGAACATCAGATGTAATAGTGGTTTCCTTTTGCAAATAATCGTTGTTATATGATCTATTCCATTTCTGATTTAATGGAAAATAAAGCACGTGTTAGATAGCTGAGGTTGTTTATGTTATTGGTATTAACAAAAATACTTGGTTTCCTTTCTTGATGGAGCTATTTTAGGCAAAAAATGAAAATTATTCTCAATATTTAATGAAGGGATGACAGTCGGAATGTGCTTGTTTTCTTGATTTATGAAGCTTTGAAATAAAATTTCCTCAGCATGGATTATTAGTTTCGCTCATTATCTTTTGAGGATTTATAGGAAACTAAGTTTCACCTAGCTTGCCTTGCTTGGGATAGGTTAAGCTCCTGATTTAATTGCTTGTTTGAGCTCCTTGATGTAATTCCTGATTTCTACCTTAATTCCTTTACTGTTTCATTAACAAGTGTCATACAAAGCAGAAATCTTTAGATACGTAAGGGTCCTAAGAGCAGAAATCTTTAGATACGTAAGGGTCGTAAGAGCATCATTATATATTTTGTATCTTAATAAAAAACATGCATATGGCAGCTTGAAGAGCTTATTTTGGCTTTGCTATCAGCTTGGTACTAGCATATAAAATTGTTTTTCTAAATCATTTGACAAGATTTACCTGGACTATACTTCTTAGAGGCAATCTGTTATCCCAAGCTACGTGCATGCATGGAGTTATAATGCTATAGATGTGAATTTTTCCCCTATATGTATGTATAATTTTGTTAATATAAGACAGTTTTTATAGCACCACGGTGCTGCATAGTCTTCACTTTGCTTATTTTATTCCTTTTATCATAGGAATTACTACCTCAAGAGTTGAGATCCTTATTTATGCATGATCCTATTTTGTAGATTGAGCTACTAAATTTAACCATAGCTAAGACAAAATATATCAATGCACCCTTTCTTTCTTTTATGATAATTCAACTTTAATTAACACCTTTGACCGAAATTTTTTACCTTTCATAGTCAAGGAAGACTTAAGTCCTCTCTAATTTTGTTCCTCACAAATGTTACTTTCATAGCTTATACGTGCTCTTGCTTAATGTTTTCCTACTTTTATACTTGCTCTTCATTAATATTTTCTTATTTTTCCATTGTTTAGCAGGAAACTGTGTCCCTTTCTTATTGTCTACGCTTCTTTTGTTAAGGTATGCCTTTTTTATAACCTTTTGCTATGATCTATTATGGTATGTAAACCTTATTTGATAGTTTCCTATTTCTATTTAATTTACTTGTTGATGTACCTATTGTGTTAATGTTTTTGGCTTTTGATAGTATAACAATGAGCGAAGAGGAAATACAAATACAGCAGCCTTCTATTGCTGCTCAATCATTTTGTAAATCAACCAATATGTCTCGTTCATGCAACCTTGATACGAATCAAGTTTTCATGAAAAAGATATATAGGAAAGAAGCAATTTTGAGATGGAAAGCCAAACGGTTGAAGATGAAAAAATCACATTTGCGAAGGCAAACATCAATAGAGACTCAAAATAGGATGGTCATTAACAATCCCGAACCTTTTGAAGTCTCTATAGTTCCAAACAATGTACAAACATGTCCAAGTACATTGGCTGGATTTACTGAAACTAGCTATCTCAGTGCAAATAATCATAGAAAAGAGGCAACTCGTCGCTTAAAAAACAAGAGATCAAAGGCTAATGCTTTAATCCAGCCAAGATGCTTGCAGTTCCATCATACAAAAACTGCTACAAATTCCCCTGAGCAAGTAATTTTTCCCCACCACCAAGGGTTGATCCAAGGTTAACACCAGGTGATTCAATAAAATCCCCAAAACTTTTGTTTTGGTAAAAATATAGAACCTATGTTTTAGAGTCTTGTGATAATTAAATGTACTGACTAAACCCTATTATATTGGATTGGTTGTTGTCCTAATAGCAAATGCTCAACATAATGACAATGCTTTCACCTGAATCAAGTCGAGCAAACAAGCAGGCGAAGACGTTCAGGTTTACCAAGTTCTACAGTTTTTTCATAGATATATTTTGTAATAATTATAAACAATCAAATTTAAACATGCTAAACTATTTGGGTTTTGTCTACTGTTCACAATAGGAAAAATCCCAACAACAGGACGAGAACGTCTAAATTTCATTCCTAGATGCAGCTTCTATTCTTCCACAACTAAAAAAACTGTCCACATTGTAATGCAAAGAAATTTGCTCATGAGACAGCAAATTTTTGTTGTTCCAATGGCGATGTAGTGCTAGCCAGCAATAAATTGCCACATGTTTTAGAGAACTTCTGACTTCCTCATCAGAGGAGGCTGAATTGTTTAGAAATTGCATAAGAGGGATCAATAACATGTTTGCATTTACCTCATTGGGAGTCAAATACGACAAGAATCTAGCTAAAAGGCATAAAGGCATTTATACGTTTAGGATTCAAGGGCAAGTTTATCACTTCATCAATGACTTGAATCCCGGTGAACAGAATGCAAAAAATTTGCAACTTTATTTCCATGATACTGAAAATGAGCTTGCAAATCAATTGGCAGCATATCCAAGGCTAACAGAAAATATAATTCAGACAATTATGAGCGTACTTGAGCAAAATCCTTATGCTAGATTCTTCCGCAACTTGAGAGGGGTTGCTAACCTAGACACACATCGTATTGTCCTCCACACAGTTCCTGGTGTAGACCAAAGGGTATTTAATAAACCCACAGTCTCACAAGTTGCTACGCTATGGGTTGAAGGGGAAGAAAATGGGGAAAATAGACTGCCGTGATATTCAAGTCCATACTCACAGTGGCCAATCACATAATGTTGAATATTATTACGGCTGCTATGACCCACTTCAATACCCTCTGCTTTTCCCTTTTGGCGAACTTGGATGGCATCAAGGAATCTCAAAGAAAGGCAAAAATGTACATAAGAAAAAAAAGAGAAAGAGAAATGTTAATAATCTAACTTCACCTACAAATGCCATCAATGCCGAAGAATTACTACAAATGGAAGAAGATAGGTAAAGTTTACTGAACTTATCCATTTGTATGTTCAACCTATTAACACAACTACCCATAATTCTTTTTTTCCATAATTTTCTAAACAGCAATGGCAGGAATAGACGGTGATTCTAATTTCGTGTCCATTAGGGAATACTATGCATATAAGTTGCAAATGAGGGATGATGATGAGTCATTCTTACTACATTTTGCTCGCTTATTGCAGCAATATGTAGTTGACATGTATGTGAAACTTGAATCCAAAGACTTGATTTCTTTAGACAGCAACAAGAAGAAATCAGGCAAGAATTTCTGCAAGGCATTGTGGATTCTTTAGGTTCAGGTGAATCACAAGGATCAAATGTCGGTCAAAGAATTATTTTGCCACCGAGTTTCATTGGAGGACCTAGAAACATGAGAAGAAAGTACGTAGATGCAATGACATTGGTCTAGAAATATGGCAAGCCAGATATATTCTTAACCATGACGTGTAATCCTAATTGGCCTGAAATAAAAGAACACTTGATTAACAAAGAACAAGCTCAGAATAGGCCAGATTTGATGGGGCGTGTATTCCGTGCTAAGTTAGAAGAGTTGAAAAAAGAAATTTTTAACAAAAATATTTTTGGTGAAGTTGCTGCCTACACATATGTGATAGAGTTTCAAAAAAGGGGTCTTCCACATGCACATTTCCTTCTGATTTTAAAATCTCAGTACAAACTGTGCAGTCCTGAAGAATATGACAAAATCGTTTGTGCTGAGATACTAGACAAAGAAAAGAATCTGTATTTGCATAGGCTGGTTTTGAAACACATGATACACGGCCCATGTGGTAAGGCTAATCCATCCAATGTTTGCATGAATAAATATGGCAAGTGCAAAAACTCATACCCAAAAGAGTTTTGCGAGGAAACTTTTCAGACGAATGATTCTTATCTAGTTTATCGTCGCAGGAATAATGGTGTCAAAGTAAGGATAAGAAAACATTTGATAGACAATAGATGGGTTGTTCCTTACAACCCATACTTATTGGCAAAATTTGATTGTCACATAAACATTGAAGATTTGCTCAACAATTCGAGTTGTGAAGTATATCTATAAATACATTTGTAAGGGAAATGACAGAATCAGCTTCTATATAAGTTTAGACAATCCAAGTCAGCAAATAGATGAAATCCAGCAATACAGATCTGCACGGTGGGTTTCACCACCAGAAGCTGTGTGGAGAATTTTTCGTTTCACATTGAGTGAATCAAACCTGCTGTGATTCATCTGCAATTGCATTTGGAAAATTATCAGCTAATTAGTTTTAGAAAGCATGAGAATTTGAAGAATGTTGTGAACAATCCAAGAAATAAGAAAACCATGCTAATTGAATTTTTCTTGATGAATAGAGCAGATTCACATGCAAAAGATTTGAACTTGACTTATGTTGAATTTCCTGACCACTTTGTCTGGTTGCCCGACGAAAAAAAGGTGGAAACTTTCGAGAAAGAGGGCATTCTATAGGAAGGATTAATGCAGCCCATCCATCTGAAGGAGAGAGGTATTACCTTAGGTTGTTACTATCAAAAGTATGTTGTCCAAAGTCTTTTGTTCATTTGAGGACATATGATGGAGTTGAGGTGAATACTTTCCGTGAGTCAACACTATTGCATGGCTTACTGAAAGATGATAACAACCAGGAACACTGCCTTCAAGAAGCTTCTCTATTCCACATGCCTTATGAATTGAGACGCCTCTTTGCTACCCTTTTGGTTTATTCCTCTCCCAACAATCCCAAACGATTGTTGCAAAAGTTTGAGACTGTAACTGTTAGAGGATTTTATGAACTGCTCCAATGTCACAGCTAGAGAGGTTAAGAAAAAACTCCTGCAACAAATTAATGGTTTCCTTGAGTCGATGGGAAAAAACATTACTTCCTATGACTTAGTACCACATGATTTATCATAGTTGGACGTTGAAAATGAAACAAGAGAGGTAATAGCGGAAAGAAGTATTCAAGTGTCTGAAGAGGATTTAAATGCTACTTTCTTTTTGAATCAAGGACAAAAAAAATCATTTGAAGTCATTTCTCAAAGAATAAATGAAAACAGAAGTGGCGCATTCTTTATTGATGGTCGTGGAGGAACTGGAAAATCCTTTTATATAGACCCTTATTAGCTGATGTTAGAGCAAAAGGATATTTGGCTTTGGCAATGGCAACATCTGGCATTGCTGCATCAATATTACCTGGAGGCAGAACTGCCCACTCTCGGTTTAAAATCCCAATCGATATCTCAGAAGGTCGCACATGTCAAATAAGCAAGCAAAGTGGCCTTGCAAAAATTATCCAAGAGTGTAAATTGATCATTTGGGATGAGACTCCAATGGCAAAAAGAGCAGCAATTGAAGCACTAAATGATTTGCTACAAGACTTGATGAATTCAACCAAAATATTTGGGGGAAAAGTAGTTGTTTTTGGAGGAGATTTCAGGCAAACTCTCCCTGTAGTACGCAAAGGAACTGAAAGTGACACCATAAATGCCTCTTTAATAAAGTCTCCATTATGGCCAGCTCTTGAAAAAATACAATTGACAGAAAGTATGAGAGCTCGATCTGACAGCGTGTTTACTAAGTTCTTGTTAAAGATTGGTGATGGAACTGAAAAATCTGATGATGATGGGCTTATTAAAATTCCATCTTCATTCATAGTCAAAAACAGTCATACAGATTCAGCTCTTGATGATTTAATGAGCACTGTTTACCCAGATATTGAAACAACATCAAAAAGCATAGTTTCTTCTCTAAATCGGGCCATTCTGACAACAAAAAATCAGTTTGTAGATGAAGTCAATGAGATTTTGATTGGCAAATTTCCAGGATTACCAATGGAATACCTTAGCTTTGACGAAACTATAAATCCAAATCAACAAGCTGAATACAAGGATTTTCTTAATTCTCTAGCTCCAAGTGGCTTACCACCACATAAATTGGTACTCAAAGCTAATTGCCCATTAATCTTATTGAGGAATTTAGATCCAACTGAAGGCCTCTGCAACGGTACAAGGCTAATTTGTAAAACTTTAGACCGAAATGTCATGCATGCATAGATTGCAAGAGGCGATTTTGCAGGCAAAGATGTGTTCATCCATAGGATCCCTTTGCAACCGCCAAGTGATGAACAATATCCTGTGCCATATAAAAGAACTCAATTCCCTATTCGACTTTGTTTTGCAATGACAATTAACAAAGCACAAGGCCAAACACTTGATTTTGTTGGTGCGTACTTGAAAGAGCCATTTTTTCACATGGCCAATTATATGTTGCTCTCTCACATGCACGAATGGCTTCACAAGTGAAAGTGCTAATCAAGCCTCCGTTCTTTAACACTCCTAAAGAAGAACATACCAAAAATATTGTTTATAGAGAAGTTCTAAGAACTTCTGAACTTGCAAACAAGTATATAACCTATTGCTTTTCTGTTCACATTATTCTTTTTCATAAAAGTTTTTATTTGTGTATTCTATGTTGAATATTAACTGTATTTTTCTTCATAAAACATATAGGTAAAAAATGCCAAGGCGATACCTTCCAGTGCTTGAGGTTCATCCAAATATAAGGGAATGGACAGTTCTGTTGCAAGTAGTAGAGACTGGAAATGCACTATATAGCCGAGGTACCTCTCCTACAAAATATAACCGCTTCATATTTACGGGTTCCCAGGCAAGCAAATCTTCTTATTACCAGTTAATCATGCCAAAAAAACTTTCAACATCCAATATGCATACCCAGTAATTCCCAGGCACATTCTATTTTGGCTCAATCTTAGATATAGTTTGATATTGTCGTTATTTAATTACCTATTAAATATATCTAAGCACAATTTTTAAAGGTAGTTCTTGTTTGAGTTAGTTATGAAAAATTTATTTTTCCATTTCGAATAATTTAATGCGAGCTCTTGAATTTATACTTATGGATGACTTATTACATCTTTGTAATGTTAGAAGGAAGTTCTGCTCCATTTTAGAAATAATTTATCAATAATTTTTTTATTTGCAACAAGACAATTAATTATAAGAAAAAAGATGGTAAACTAGAGGCATATAATCAACTTGGAATGTATGAATGTGGGCCGATGATTGTTAAATGGTATTGCAGTTATTTTAAGGCTATCTCTCAAGTACTGCTTAAAATTAATAACGATGATTTCTTCTCTTTATTCACCAAGACAGAATATTTGCATAGTTTGTGACGCCCCAGAAACTCGTATAAAATTATATAATTCATGTTATGTTTATTAGTAGAAAGAAATATATAAAATGATGAGAAAAGAAAAAAGAAAGGTCAAGATAAAAAATGCCTTCAATAAGAGAATTTCCTTTAGTTAGGGTTAGTGTTAATCTTTGATTTATTAGTTGGAAGATTACTTAAGTAAAAATTAGGTTAAGTAAATGAGTTTCTTTCATGATTAAGTAGTACACCTAAGTACCCAATTTGGATTAATTTTATTGGACCATTAGTTTATAATAGTGTTTAATTTTGACTAACTAACCTCACCAATTTTTAAGCCTTTTGACTCATTGAACTTTTGTTCAATAATTGACCTAGAAATTTTATTTATTCACTTGATTTTTCCACTCCTATGGCCGGCCCTCTCCCTCTCTAATTTACTCATTTTTGCTTTAAAATTTGTGCCAAGAATGTTTACTAATTACTAGGAGATAAGTGACTTAATATTTTCACTAATCAAATTTAACCAAGTTAGCCAACATTTCATTAAAAGCATGCAAACTCACATGACTCTTGTCTTGCTATAATTGGTCATTCTCTTCTCCATTATTTTCTTTATTTCTCTTCTATTTTCTTGGCCAAATTCTTTTCTCTTCTTTTCTTTTTCTCTTGGCCGAATTTCTTCTTTCTTTTCTTTTCTTCTTGGCCGAATTCTTCTTTCTTTTCTTGCTTGTGGCCGAATTTTCTCTCCTATTTTCCTCTCATTTTTCTTTAATATTTATTCTATAATATTACTAATTACTAGGTGATGAAGTGGTTAAGAATTCCACCAATTAAATTAATCCAAGTTAACACTAATGCATTAAAAGACTAAACCCTAATCTTACTCTTGTTATATTTTAATTAGCTATTCTTTTACCTACCTTTTTCTTTATTTCTTTTCTATTTTTCTAGCCTATTTCTCTCTCTTTTTCCTTGCTCTTGGCCGGCCCCCTTGCTACCTCTTTTCCTCTCATTTTTCTCTCAACTTCTTGAAGCTTTCTCTCCAAATTTCAAGCAATTTCACCATAGAAATTTAGTTTTTCTTCTTCCTAGACAACCTTCTAAGCTTGATCAAGGTATGTGCTATGAACTTTTCCTACTAAATTTCAAGTTTAATTGGTCTTTTGTACTAGTTTAATATTGAGTTCTTATGATTTTTAACTTGAAGATTTATGCTTGAAATGAAAGATTACTTGCTAGAGATAGTGTTTTCTTGGTTAGATTGAGTAGTAAATGGCATTTAAACCTTGAAATTTCATGGGGTATATGTTGTTTGGTTGAAGATTCTTGGAGTAGAATTCTTCAAATTAAGTGGAATTTTGATTGAATTTGAGCTTGGATTGAACTAAGAAGTTGTAGAACTTGTTGAATTATGGTTTGGATGGTTGAAATCTTGAAGGAAAATTAATTTTGGAAGGGCCAAATTTAGGGGGAAATAATGTCAAAATTTTGTTAGAAAACCCTAAAATGAAAAACCCTAGAATGAAAACCCTAAAGTGAAAACCCTAGAATGGAAACCCTAAACCCTAAACCCTAAAACTAAAACCCTATAATTTAGTAGGGTATTTCTTGAATTTTCTTACTAAGTTAATTAGGGTTTAAATCGGATTTTTCATTAGATTATCTTCCTTCTAAATTTCAGGACCCGAAAGCGAGACACGACCTGTTTTACGAAATATTTTCATAGGCATTCCAGGTGAGTGTCTTTATGTGTGCATGATGCATGAATTATTATGTTATACTTGAAATTATTATTTCATGAAATGTGCTACTTGAGGAAAGGTGTGTACTTTATCGCATCTATTCCGCAACGTGTTACATTGCTTTCATTACTCCAATGTGTTACTTGTGCGTGAGACGTCCGTGACTAACTTCACCGTTACTTCACGGATGGTCAACCCGGCTGCACGTGGGAGGACATAAGGTGTTGGGTGTTTTAGGGCTTGATGTTCTTTCCCTTTTGAGTTGTGAATCCTCAAAGAGGCCAACTCCGGATTGAACCTTCTTGCTTGTTGGCCCTCCAGGGTTGAGAATATCTCCCTGGATGTGGTAGCCTGTACGGAGGTTATAAGGTGAACGGCGGTTAGGGTTCTTGCTTGCTTGCTTGATAATACTGGCATGACTCTTGATACAGACTTGAGCTATTATCTCAGTCCTAACATCATGATTTCATGGTCAGTGCATGCTCTTCCTGCGGTTAAGCTTGCTTCCGTAGATGAGCCCCGTATCCGCCATTGACTACTTGTTAATTGAATTGTTCATAACTTTGTCTACTTAATTTGTCAATTATTTTGTTCAATAAAATAATAGATTCTTGGTATGATTGCATGACTTGGACACTCACTAGGGCTATTATAGCTCATTCCTTTTATTTGTTTTCCTTTACCCAGGTTTCTGAAAAATTAAAGCTGGATCGACTAGTTTTGAAGTATAATAGATGTCTTAGTTATTGTAATAGCCAAACTGTTTTGGACTATCTTGGTAAAATCATGTATATTGTGACATGTAAACTTCTTGATGTTACTTGTACATTTAAATTCAATAATATGAATATATTTTATTTTATTCTATTTTATTTCATTTTATTTGGAGTTAAGCACGCGTGTTTGGCCTGAGTGAGTGCTCGACTTGAGTCCTGGCGAGAGCTAGGCAGGCAGTCCGCTAAGCCCTTTAGGTGCGCCTCTGGGTAAGGTGGGGCTGTCACATAGTTTATGTAATGTAAATGCTTTGGGTGGTGTAGAACTGACAGTAGCATCATTTTGTTGAATCCTCTATAGTTAAATTGTGTGTAACTGTGCTTACGCATTGTTATATTTTTTAGATGAGTACACTGCTGAAGCATCGTCTTCCACCTTAAGACAGCTGACTTCTAACTTTACTTTTCAGGTAGAGATCTCTGCTTCCTCCTTTTGAATCTGCTGAAATGCGTAATCTAGCAGAAAGTTTGAGTAGGTAATTGACAGTTTCAAATCACTTAATAGATTTAGTCTTCAAATCCCCTTTTAATAGCTACTGAGATAATTATTTTTTATGCTGCTATTTCCTGCTCAAGGATATTATTCGTGGTAGTCCAGATGTTAAGTGGGAAACCATTAAGGGGTTGGAAAATGCAAAGTGTCTACTCAAAGAAGCAGTGGTCATGCCAATTAAATATCCCAAGTTGCTCTACTTTTGTAATTGCTTCACTTTATGTTGTTTTCCTAATTGAATGTGATTTTATATTTGGTTGTCATTATACTGTTACTAGCAGGCATGTTTCATATTTTTCAGAATATTTAGATAGTGTTTGGATTTAAACGGCCATTTGTTTTTCCACTTTTTGTTGCCCATTAGGTTTAAAAGAAAAGAATTTGAAATTTGAAATCTTGCACCTTCACTTGTCTTGGTAATAGATATGATTCTATATCGTATTAATTATATAAAAATATCAAACTAGAAAAATTTAAAGAAAGTTAATATTTAGTTTATATCCTTGAAATTTTCCTCGTGGATTAATATTTACTTCTATATATATTTTGTTTAATTTATTAGATTTTAAGTCGAACAAAACTGATAAATTATGCAACACTAAAAATAAATTCAATTGTCAAAATTTATATAAAAAAGGTAATACCAAATTTATTTAGCATAAACTAAACTTTTGGACATGCTAGAATGAGTTAGATAGTCCCTCACTTGTTAAAGCCATTTGTTTTTGGTTAAATACTGCTAATGATGAATTTCATAATTGCTAAACCATAAGGCATCAAAAAAAGGCTTAGCAAATAGAATAACAGATGATTTGAAATGCACCAAATTTACCAGACTTAACGTAAGCTATACTAAAGAAAATCCATTGCATGCTATCTTTTCCTTTTCGAAATTTTGGGGATGTGTGGGCTTAGCGGCTGTGTTTATATTGTAAGTAAACGGTAACTTGCAGTTAGTAAATTCCCTTAAAATGGCAAAATTTTGATTCACTCCCTGGGTCACACTTGAATTGTGAACATATAAAACTTCTTGAGAAACTTGAAATGCTTCTTTTCCTCTTTAATTGTTGGGCGTCAATACTTTTTGTTTGTGAGCGGAAACTCTTTAAATTATATTTACTTTCTTTCATATGGCAGACATGCTTGTATATGGTTGTAGTTGTTAACACATGCTTCAGAACCCCCCCCCCCCTCTTTATGTGCTTGTGAGTTTGTGACTTTCTTGCTCTTTCACTCTGTCACTCACACAAACACAAATACACTCACTTTTGCTTTCACTTTTACACAATCAGAGACATAAAGAGGAATTGATAATCTAGGGTTGTGGAATATGAATAGGAGCTGTGCCATGTATATGTTACAAAAAATGATATGTTTTGATGGTTTCAGTAGAGTACAAATCATTATTTTTAATGCAGAAGGAGAGGATAAATCCTATAATCCACTATTAGTTTTATAGTTTTCTTTGTTTATGCTATTGTAACAAGAGGTTTTTAATCACTAATCTGAAATCTTGAAATTACAGTACCTTTGTTAATAGTTTGCTTTTTCCTTTTTGCAGGATATTTTCAAGAAATTTCAAATTTGGAAGCTCATACTGTCTGTTTTTGCCTTTGCATCTACACCAGAACTCATCTTTGGAATATATCTACTCTGTTACTTTCGTGTATTTGAGAGGCAAATTGGTTCCAACAAGTACTCTGTAAGTGGTGGTTTAAATCACTTTTGCTTGCTTCATAGGACTAAAATGATGTTTAATCATTCTTACCAAATAAACCTAGGAAATAATAAATTGTTTGAAATATTTCTTTTCTTGGAATTTGATCCACTTGTGGCAGCATTATTTTTTTGTTTTTCTTTTCTACAGAGTCAACTTATATTGCTTTAGTACATGGTAAAAAAAATTTTCCAGTTATGTTATCAAAAAGGACATGTTTAAAGACTCTTAACCATGTATATGACCTAGCCTTACCTAAACTCTTTTCTTCAACTGTTTTGAGGTAGATTTTCGTGTCCTTTTATTGTGCAAAATAAGAGTAGTTAAAGTATATCCAATACTTTTTGGACACGCTACAATCCATATATTCATTTATAATTGAATTGTGGACCGTCTAAAACATTCATTTATTGCAAGCTCTATTCTTTTATTATTCTAGATAGCTATATTTATTGTGGTTAATTTAATTGTTAAGATGCTGATTGTTGTGTGATATTTCCTATTGAGCTCTATTCATTGCTATGATGTTCATGTTGATGTTTGACTAATTATTCACCCTACATTTCTTTAATACTATCCCATTCAATGATGTAATAGAAAAGGTTAGAATAGTATGTTTATGTATTTTTTTTTGTATTGAGTAACAAAATTTGGTAATTAAATTATTGGAATGCAGATTAGTTTATCAAATCATGACAATTTTACGAATCAAAACTACAACAAATTGAAGGGAGACAGTGTTAAAAACGAGGGAGATCGAGGGTATTATTTAGTTAAAATTATAGAGATTGAGAAGGAGAGGCTGAAGTGCGTGTTGTATGTGTGTATGACTCTTCTGTAGTTGAAGTGGATGTGTTATGAATTTTGCATTGGATGTGTGTATTGCTCTCTTGTAATTGAAGTATTTGAGTTGTTACTTAATTAGAGTTGAGATTGATCTTATGAATCGATCTTCTTCCGGAAATAAGTGCTTGAGAACGCGTGTCGAATAGGTCGTTGAGGCAGCTCAATCTTCTGAAACACTAAGGCCATCTTCAGTCATGCTTTTTTCTCAAAAGGGCTTGCGGATTGTGTTCATAAGAAGCTTCAAGATGAATTTGGTGTAGCTGACTTAGGCCTTAGCTTCCCGAGTTTTGATTGTGCTTTCTGTGTGGAATCTGAGGATGAGTGGATCAATGTTCTGGCGAGATCATATGAAGGGGCTCGTGTCCTAGAAATGGAAATCACCCTGTCTGCAAATTTAATTTCGATCTCAAGGACAGGATGTGAGGTCAGACCAACTGATCTTCCACTTCTGGAGGAGAATATAAACATTACCCTGTCCTTGGGTGATTCTTTTTGTTCTCTGATTTCTGGAATGAATTGCTGCTTGCTAGATCTGGAACTTAGCATATGGAAGGACTTGCCTAATGTTTATATCCAATTGGTTAATTTTGACACAACAGCGCTGATTGCTATTGTATCTGGGATCAGTAATGGTAGCATAAACAAGCCTTTGGGTACTCCAGAAAGTAATCTCAGAAGCCAGTTTAAATACAACTATGAATTTGTGATTGCCTAGGTAAATAAGTGCTTTTCTATCCTTGTCTTGTGATCTGTCATCTAATTTGTAAGTGAAGTTAATGAGACTCGTTAGGCATTTATTATCTGTTTAAATTGCTACAAATCTTGGTGCATTCACTTCAATTTTTAAAAACACTAGCTTGTGGCACAGTCTGTCTCTGTCATACAATCAAGTTCTTGGTTTCTGTTGCGTTTCTGTTTCTTATATTGCTAATTTTTTTTCTTATCCAGAACTTTTCTTGGTTTCGGATGTGTTTCAGTTTCTTCATCACCCAACGCATATTCTTTTTCCTTTCTGTTTGTTGTTGTCTTCTACCTGACACTCCAGTATACCCAATGTTGTAATCCTAAGATGTTGATCTATTGGACACTGCAAAAACTACAAATGCATGTTAGATATATTGTTACTTTGATTTTAGCTTTGTATCAAGAAGTCATTTCAGTGTTATTCTGTGAGTTCTTTATATATTTCGATTTTAGATTTGTATCTAGAAGCCATTTCAGTATTATTATGCAACTTTTTATATGTTCTTAAGGATTATTAATACAATTATGTTATACTGAGATTGAGAAAATTCATAAATTTGAGTACAAATTCTTAGATTTTCATAGCTGGAACATTATACACACAAACACACCCAAGGGGGAAAAAATGCTTGTTCTTTAAATGTGCCATTAATGTGCATTTGTAAGTGTTGTCTTCTGGGACATACTTATCCTTGTATGAGAAACCAAGTTTTTTTGTAACATTTTATTGGTCAATTTAGGTATGCTACTTAGTGAAACAGATACACTTGGTGCTTTCACCTTCCCCTCCCCTCCTTTTCTGAAGGACCATGATCCAGTTTCTTTTACTCCATGCCTACCACGCTTTAGAATATTATAACATGGCAGCTATAAGCATTCTTTCATTGTCCTCCGGTATTCATAGTTACCGCCAATATCTGATCATCTTAAATCTTTCAGGTTAAATCTGAAATCTAGAATCCAATACATTCAACATACCTTGCAGCAAAGCCCTTTGGCAATATTCATGAGATTTATGGATACATTCAAGAAGAAAAAAATGAAAGAATATTGGAAGGAGAAACTTTATTACTTGTCAGATAAAATGACCATTTTCATTCCCAAAGTTTGACCCTTTGATCATATTGATCCTTAATATTTCACATTTGACTAATTTGATCCTTAATGTTTTGACCAAAGCCAATTAGTTGCACAGCCTGATAAAGAATTCTGCATGGACAACCTTAAGACAGTTTTCTCTCAACGAATTAACATTGCTCTGAATATCTGCCTCTCTTTCTGTGCGTGTGCAAAATAAGAAATCTGAAAGGCTCCACAGTCACTTGTAGTGTCTTGGAGTTGCCATGTGATTGCTACAATTTTGAACCTTGGCGTTTGCAGTGAGTAAAGGACTCTTAAATATGACCTTCGTGACGTGTAAATAGATGCTAAGATTTCAGCATGTATCCTGCTATCTATTTGACCATCCCAAATGGGGATCCTCAGTGGACTCACTTCCGTTTTTTGCTCCAACAAAGATTCCTCTTGAGGTCAGGTTTGGAGTCTTTTGGAGATTAGTGGAGAGAAAGGAGGATGGTCAAAGTCTCATAACATTGCTCCGAATAAGGAAACCTTGGTTTGCACCACTTTGTGATGGCATTAGAATAGATGAGCATGTCTGCTATGTAAATTGATCGTAAGTAAATTGTGAGCACGTGAGCTATGTAAATTGATCGTAAGTAAATTGTGAGCACGTGAGCTATGTAAATTGATCGTAAGTAAATTGATAACATATGCTGATGCTGTTCTTAATATTATTACTGGTTAGGTCTCAGAGCATTGTTTTATATGAGGAAACTTTGGTTTGCACAGTTTTGTGGTGACATCCAAATAGACAAGCCTATGAGCTAGGCATATTGATTGTAAGTACAAAGTGTAATGACGTTATTCTTACCGGTGCTATTATTGGTTTAATCAGACGCTGAGTGTTGATGAAGGAACATTCAGAATAAAAGTTATGTAATATCTTAGAAAGATAACATAACAGTGTTGTTGTCCTCCCATATTGCAAAGCAAATTGCTCTCCACAGGGACATATTTGGTGTCTGAGGAATAATTGACAAGGAGCAAAAGCTTTGGGTCCAAGAATGTGGATAGTTGCTCTGTTGTACTCCATATCTAGCTAGATGGAATTGAGATTCTCTGTTTTTCTTTATCATGTGTTCTTACATGCTAAATAAGCTCACTAACAAATTCTCCAAAAAAAAAAATACACAGATTGCTGTAGATATATCAGTATTGATAGATTTGGACTTGAGCTAATTTTCAAGTATGTGGACATGCAGATTTCTTTGGCAGATCTTTCCAAAAACCTGCTCTTGGCCTACCAAAGCTTTGGCGTGGTATATGGAGATTTGAGTACTTCCCCGCTTTATGTTTATAAGAGCATATTTGTTGGGATGCTGCCAAATCATATTAATGAGGATGTCATATTTGGTGCATTTTCTCTTATCTTTTGGACGTTAATCTGATATGTTTTTAAATTTTGTCTGAATTAATTGGAATATGAACTTCTTTTACGAACTGTATATCAATTAAATTCAGGTGGAACATTTTCTCTTTATTCTCTGCTTTGTAGACATGCAAAGTTGAGTTTACTTCCAAATCAACAAGCAGCTGATGAGGAGTTATCCACTTATAAATAAGGCCCTCCTTTAGCTCATCATGCATTATCTTTACCATTGAGGCGATTTCTTGAGAAACATAAAAAGTCTCGAACAGTTCTACTTCTTTTGGTATTACTGGGGCTTGCATGGTCAATGGTGATGCTGTAATCACTACTGCAATTTCTGGTAAGCTTGTACAACTATTGCCAGTTCTTAGGTTACTTTGTTTAAGATACCTATAGATGTTTATGTTGGTGGTTGCTTAAAACAATGAGTTGGATTTAATCACTTAAGTTCTAACCTAACTTCTTGTATTTCTTTCCAGAAGGACTTCACTTATGACAAAAAAATATCCTTTTGTAATTTTCTCATTAATCTTACTTTATAGGGAGAGCAACCTGTGGTCTGGTGGCCTGTGCCTTCCGATTTTTAAGCCCTTTCTTGGACCAAAAAAAGGAGAAAAACAACTCTCTCTTTCTAAAAATGTTCAAAAATATCTGCCGATAAACAAAGTATTTACAAATTAACTATTCAAATATGTAATTACAATTTTATTATACAAAATTTATATTTTTACGTCACACACATCAAATTTATATTTATGAATGGTATATTATTTTCACACAAGGAGGTAGAGAAGTATTTCAAACATGAAGGATCTTTTTAGAGCGATTCCTTTTTCTTAGTGCACTACTAAATACTTTCCATTTTGCTGCTTTGTTTCTCATCTGTCTTCCTGAAAACATTTTCTCCATCTTCTTACGTGGTACCGCATAGAGAAATATTGTCAGTTGGGTTGTGAGGGCATCTTATTTTGACGTAAATTGGAATAATAATGCTACAGGTTCTGATTACAGTTATTGTCAATTTGTCATTTACGCATATATAAGTTTATAACACTTTGAACCTCCTGAAAAATGAAAGTGTTTTGTTTACTTTGTACTGTTTACCTTGTTTATTTCTCATAAAGAGTTTTCTCCATTCTGGTATACAACATCAAATTCAAGTTAATAGAGGATTATTTGAAGCTGGATTTTCTGATCAATTTCTGATCTATGCATGGTTATGGTATTTCATAACTAAGATGAAAACTGGCCCAATAGGGAGATCAAACCATGAACAAATCGCATGCGCTGCATTGGCTCACAATGTATGTTGATGATGCCAAAAATGAATAGCCAGAATGGGTAGAAAAAGGGGGCAAAACAGAGAGACAGAGAGACAGAGAGAGAGAGCCACAATGGTTGTGGAATAGGCATTGGTGGAATTTGGATTTTTGGAAGAAGAACACTTTCTTTATTTCAAAATTTTTTTTTAAGAGGTGATGCGATAGGAAAAAGGTTGAAATGTTGGAAGAAGCGATAAGAATTGGATCGAACAGTTATCTCGGATTTCAAATTCTTTAGCCAATAGGTTTTCATTGTTTTCAGGTTTGAGAATCAAATCACATATCATACACTCACCCAATGGCTAATCCAGCACCTAGAAACCTTGCTAAGGACCTTGCAGCCTGTTAACCTCTGTTACCTGGATTTGGCACTTGATGGCACAGGGTATCAGTTGGATTTGGTCAACTGGTTGTACTTGTTGACTGCAAATTTTGCAATGTCAATCACAGGTGGATCATTTGGATCTATGGTAACATATCCACCATAATGGCTAGAAGCTGAGGGAATACTGGAGCAGCGGGCGACAGCGAGGAGAGCTAGGATAATGAGGAGATAGGGGTGCTCTATATATCTTGAATATTTAGACGCGAGGATAGAATGCTAGATTATAGTGGGCTAAAATGGTTCTTCATTTCTTCTGGTTATTGCATTATTTATAGCAGTAGATTGTGGCACAAAAAGACTTAATCTATACACTGCCACGTTTTTTCCATTGTTCATCTCCGGTCATATTTTTCAAACCAATCGTACTCAATTTAGGGATAAAGTGTTGGACAAAATTGCAAAACTAAAATTTGCTCCAAATTTATTATTATTATATTTTAATTTTTGGAGTAGGAATTCTCACCTACCCTTGATGGTAAGCTTTTTGCATGGCTTTTCAGTTTGGAAATCATACTAACTTCGTGAAAATATTTTGTTTAAAGTAATTAACGGTATAATGCATATGATACAAAAGTCCAGATATTTCTGATTGATGATAACTCTACGCATATGATACAAAAGTCCAGATATTTCTGATTGATGAAAACTGTACAAAAAAGAAGCACAAAGTTATGGAAATAAACTAAAATAGCATGTATGTATCTACCAAGAAGAGATAAAATAGATCGGTATAGAATAAAAAAAATTTCAATACTTAAACAAATATTATCTCCAACTTACAAGTTCTATATTTTGTTTTTACTTTGCTTCTCTTCTTTTGTTACTCTTTAAGTCATGTATCTAATTATGACTTCTTAATTTATTTTGATTATATTAAATAATTGGTTTTTGAAAATTTAAAAATCAAAACAACGACATCGTTTGTCATGAGGTTTGAAAAGCCTAAAAACCGACGTCGTTTCCCAGTCATCGAGCACGCTTGCTCGCCGAAATTCTAAGCACTGCTGCACCTCCTCAAATTCTCTCCTGAAACTCCAGTACAACCAGTGCTCAAATTCTTATCTTCCCTCCCCTATGTTTCTTTTCCACACCACCACCACCACCACAAATCTCCATGGCCCTATCTACTGTCCACCTCTCAAATCCCCAATGTTGTACTTGAAATTACTGCCGGCGCAAAACTCTATGGCCACCTACTGTCCACCCCTCCAATTCCCATAGTTTGACCCGTTCACTCAAAGCAAATCCAGCACCACCGCTGCAAATCTCCATGTCTGTACCAACTTATCACCCCACAAATCCCCGTGGCTCTACTTGAAACTCAGTATGACCCTTTTTTTAATATAGGTAGATTTATTTCGGTCCTTTAATTATTTAGCAAAGCACAAAATAGAAAAAAGAATGGTTTGGTTTAATCTAATTATTTTGAATTTCATTTTATTGCTATTGTTGTTCTTCTTCTTGTTGTTATTGAGTGAATAAAAGATTGAAATCAATTTTTTTTTTCTAATTTTTTTTTGGTACTCAAACCCACTGGTTTTAACTGCCTTATCTTTTTTTTAGTTAAAGATTAGATTTTACTACTTTGGTTTATCCATAGGAAGGCTATTGGCTTTCCACAAAATTTAACGGTTACACAAGCTCTCCATAAATTATGTTCATTGGCAATTAATAGGATAGTGGGGTTGCTTATGGGAATTGATTGCTACACCCATTATGCAAATATTAATCATTATTTTTCAATTTTTTTTTGGGGTAAAAGAATTTCCAGCTTCTTACATTAAATTCTTTCATTCGTTGTTTTTGTATATATGTTAGGTTGCACTCTTTATTTTCCCAGGAAGAGTACCAGTATTTTCTAGGCTGCTCTGTACACATTGTAGGTAAACCAAGCCTCCATGCTGTTACAAATTTCCTTTTTAGTCCTACCAATCTCAATAAATATATATATTTCTATGATAATATATTTTTCTAAAAATTTTTCTATGTTTTTATGTTTGATCATGCGATATTTTGATTATTTTCTGGAATAAGTTAAATGCAATTGACTTATGGGTTGGGAGCTTCATGAGCATTTAACTGTGTTGCTATTTTGTACATGTACTTTTTTTGTGTTTGGCTTGTTTCACGCCCCAAATGATTGTCATTTTGGTCCAAAAATTTATGACTTCTTTTTGTCACTGTCTTAGAGATTTGTTTATATACAAGTTATATAGGCTGAAATATGAAATTATATTTTATTGTGGTCAAAGTTAAATCTTCGAATTTAGATGCTTGCAGTTGGGTTTCTAAACCCTTGCCTGAATTCTTTTTATGTAGTTTTTAAATTTTGATTAATATGTGTTACGTCGGGATGGATCTATGAAAAATGTGTTATGCGAAGATGTATTTGTGAACAAAAAAATAGGCTGAACATTACCCATGCTCTTGAAGGATAGAGAAAAAGTAAAAATATGGAAGCAATAAATGAAATATGAGATTTTTCAGTGCGAAAAAAGGATTACTATTTCAAATTTCATACCAAGGATGTCAAATGTTTCTATTCAGTATGTTAATTGATGCAGAAAACATGGTGCTCTACAATATGTGTTGTACCAGGAATTCCTCCATACTTAAAATATATGTGGCAATGAGTTTATATAGCTCTTCTTAACGTAGCATGTGTAATGTTATTATTAATTATGATCCCTTAATTTTTATTTACTAAATGTAGCATGTGTAATGTTATTATTAATTACGATCCCTTCGGCTTCAAAATTCAAGCATTCCACTAAAGACGGCTAAGTAACTTTTCTATATTTTACTTTATTAGGAGAGCCTGGCTGTGCCTACCCATTCGTCTTAGTCATCTGCCAAATCAATTTTTGAATTCCAAACCTTTTGCTTATCTTGAAAATCTACTTTAGTGGCCACTAAATTGACTACAAATGCATTCCATTTACCTGTTTATTTTAATTACCATTCTTTGAATTAGTGATCCAAACTTTGGATCACAACTTAAGTGCATATTAGATGTTTATCGTACTGGCTCCTCACAAGTAGTAAGGTAGTGACTGTAGATGCACTCTTTTCTTTCTTTGTCATCTGTCCTTCAGGCTGTACAATTAACTTGAATGACTCTTCGTTAGTGCCTAAACTAATGACGACAGGAGGAAAATTACTGCATATGTAGCTACTCTTGGTTTTTCAACAGTGAGTTTATCCAACTCACACAGAGTGATAAAAGTTCTTATAATAGAAAACATGACTTATATTAAGGAATTTGGACAATTTTGTATGATAGAAGGATTACCAAATCAATAAAAATTTAGATCGTTTGAGTTTGATTGAAATTCTGGTCATATATTCAAAATATTGTTTATAGAGAAGTTCTAAGAACTTCTTAACTTGCAAACAAGTATATAACCTATTGCTCCTCTATTCACATTATACTTTTTCATAAAAATTTTTATTTGTGTATTCTATGTTGAACATTAACTGAATTTTTCTTTATAAAACATACAGGTAAAAATGCCAAGGTGATACCTTCCATTGCTTGAGGTTCGTCCAAATATGAGGAGATGGACAGTTCTGTTGCAAGTAGTAGAGACTGGAAATGCCCTATACAGTTGTGGTACCTCTCCTCCAAAATATAAACACACCGTATTTACAGATTCCTAGGCAAGCAAATATTCTTACTACCCGTTAATTATGCCAAAAAAATTTTCACCATCCAATATGCATACCCATATCCAACGTGAATGTGGATGCCACTTGCATTTGTTCATTTTTCTTCAGTAATTTCCAGCCACATTCTATTTGGCTCAATCTTAGATATAGTTTGATTTTGTCGTTATTTAATTACCCGTTAAATGTATCTTAGCACAATTTTTAAAGGTAGTCCCTATTTGAGGCTTTTGTTAGTTATGAAAAATCTGTTTTTCCATGGTCAATAATTTGATGCGAGACTTTGAATTTATACTTATGTATGACTTATTACATCTTTGTAATATTAGAAAGAAGTTCTACTCTATTTTAGAAATAATTTATCGATAATATTTTTTTTAGCAACATGATGATTAATTATAAGAAAAAAGATGATAAACTACAAGCATATAATGGACTCGGAATGTATGAATGAGGGCTGATGATTGTTGTTTGATACATTAACAAATTGTTCATGAACAGGGAATCAAAGTGTCAGCAGTCATTTATGGAAATGACATTCAGTATTTTGCCACACTACTACAACCATTTAAGAGGTACTACATCTCCAATGCAATCGTGCGCCAGCAAGACCCAAAGTACAGAGGTTAGTGAATATGAATATTCATGGACCATCAACAACTCCACTTTGGTTGAAGAACATGAAGAACCCAACCCACCAGCACTTCCATGTGCTTTCCAACTTGCAAAATTCAGTGAGCTATACAAACTAGCTGATACTGAAAAACTTTTAAGTAAGTTTACTTAAAAAATTAAACCTCATCTATTATTCATTTGAAGATAACTAATTATACACTAACCACTACTTTCAATATGCTACAAAATAAAGATGTGCAGGGAGTTGTCATCCATGTTTTTCCTCCAAAAGAACAAGCTCCGAATTCCACAACTAGAGACATTGTGATTCATCGATGAAGAGTAAGTCAAATAAAAGTAATTTATTAATCCTCTTACAAATATACAATATATTAATACTAACACTTTTATTTCAAAGGAAAAAACCGATGCTTCTTACTTTGTGGAATGAATTTCGTGGAAAATGAGGGAAATATGTTAGCCAACAATTTAGGTAATGCTGATATTCTTATTGCCATGAGGGTAAAGGTCTCAACTTTTAACTGTAAGTAACATCCAGCTGTATATTCATGAAAAATCATTTGCACATGAAAAGTAAATAAATTTCAGCTATTATAACTTTACTATTTATTCGCAGATCTATCCCTAACAACAAAGATTGCGACTTCCATGTTAATAAATCCACCAACCCCAGAAGCTAACCATTTGAAGGACTGGTCAGATAATTCTACCAATATTAACTTTTTCTCTCCCAAATTCAATAGATATTTTAATTTTATATATTGCTTACATTTGTAGGTACAATACTAATCAAGAAGAGGTTAAGCAACTGATTGATCAAATAGCATACAAAGACTCCAACAGATTGCTACCAGTTCCAGAAGAAGAAGACATAATTAGCATTGAACAAGCACTGGCAACACTAAGAAATGTATGATTTTTCATCTAACTATTAATTAAAACATTTTTACAGCCTATTAAAATATACATGTAAACAACGTAAAATCTAATGCCAAAATTGTTATAGGTCAAAACAGCATGGATAAGAGGCAAACCAAAATTAACTGCAGGCCAGCAAAGATTCTGGTATACAGCATGTATGAAGTGCCAAAAATCTATCCATGCTGATATTGAGTGGACTATTACATGTCCGGCGTGTAAAGAAGAAACACAAGTGGAAGCTAGGTAATTGAAACATATAATTACGACACCATGGCAGGTCAATTTTTTTCAACATTGTGGATGCCTAATGAGGAATTTTCGTTTCTTAGTTTTGGTTTTTTTCTCCTTTGGATTTGTCAAGTTCGAAGATGTCTTCTTTAGTTTTAAAATATCTTTTCCCCTTGCAAATTCTTAAATATTTGGTTGCAATTTTTGGCTATCTTAAATTTTTCTCCTTTTATCAGAAAAAAAAAAAATGCTCAACTCATACATATTGCACGTTAAATTGTTAATAACCTATCTTAGATTGTGTGCTACTATCAATGAAATTGCATATTCTTACTGTTGCATTTTAGTGATAAAGTTGGAATGATTGCAATTTTGAACATATATTTTATTATGTGTGTTTGTTCTGAAGTATTAGTATAATAATAAAGGTTGAAATCTCATTGAGATCACAACTGTCAAAAATAGGCTTTTACAATTGCAATTTATATTTGCACGAAGCGCAATTACATCTTAAGTGGATACAACTGCAATAGGAAGGGAAATATAAGTTTGTTGATGATGGTATACAAGATTTATGATGATTGTGGGACAGCTACATGGTCTTACTATAACAAATTTATGAAACAGGGGCCGCATTGCAATTGTGATAGATGATGGAACTGGATCCATGAATGCTGTAATTTTAGGGATGGACGCAGAAAAGCTCATACCATACACTGGTCGTGAACTAAAGGAAGCTGATGACCAAGTAAGTGAAAAATATTAGGCTGTTCGACGTTGTACAACTTAATGAATCTTTGGAAGTGCTGTTATGTTATAGGATATGGGGTTGACTTAAATATACTATATGTGGTATGTTCTTGTTGCCTACTTTGAATAGAACATGAACTGTGGTTTGACAATGGTACTTTCTGTTAAACAAGTTTGCATTTCTTACAATATTCTCAGGAAACAGCAGTTGGTCATGTTATAATGTTTTTTTGTTTGTTCGAATCTCAACATTTTTGGCCTTCAATTGCTTATGTGCTGCTTGGCATCTTCTTCTTCTATAAAAAAATTAATCTCCTTCTTGTTTTGCCTGTTATGATGTCTGTTGAAGTTCAGAAAAATTTATGCTTATGTTTTTCCTGTATTAATCTTTTTTTCCCTTTAGCTTATGCTGTATGTAATTCCTGCATTGATGCCTTTATGATGTCTCCCAAATTTCGAAGACGTGTTCCTTTCGATAATAATATATTTGTCGGTATCAGCTTTGACCTGTAACTTTTCAGCTCCGTTTAGTATTAAGTCTAGGCATGCACTTAGGAAGAATAACTCTACAAAAGATGACACTTGGCACTAAGAAAAATTGGGGGAGAGGGGGGGGTTTGGGTTAAGGATTTAGTGGAACAAAAGTGTTTGAAATAGAGCATGAGATTCATTAAAGAATTTCTAAATTTGAAATCAAATTTAAGGTGATCGACTTAAATATTCTTTTTTCCTTTGAGGTAGCAAATGGGTTTTATGGAGACATCAAATGAAGAATGCTTTAAATACTAAATCGCTGTGTTTTTTACTGCAATAATCTAAATAGTAAATAGACGATTTTCATTTTGTGAACTTTCAGAAATGGCAAATTTGTAGTTACACTTTTATACCTCCAGCACCACAATTGACATAGGCTTTTCATGAAGTCTTCCTACGCTGATAGCTACTTTGGACAGTAACTTCACTGATAGTTACTTATATTTAGCATCTTTGTATGTCAAGTGCATCATCATCACCATGGTTACTATATAGTATAGTAGGTCTCGTGTTTTCAACTGCCCAAGCACAGGATTTTTTTTTTTTTAATTTAGAAATGTTAGTGCCTGCAAGCTTGCTAAAAACTTGTGCTTAGTTTAAGCATATTGTATATAGTTGTATAAGAATGTTTTTGGTTGATGTGATTTTTTATTCAAGTAGCAATAAAAGGAGCATTCATAACTTTTGCTGCAAAAATGGATTTAGTTTAACTTGTAGCTTATTATCTTGCAATTTTAGGCGTAGCTCCTTCAATATAAATGCTGATTTTTGAAATAGCTGGTGTTACAATTTTTTGAATTAATTTTTGTGACACTATCCAGTCTTTGAGGTTCTTTCATTCTTTAATTCTTATAGGGGATTCATGGTGAGTGAAATACTTAAAATGATTAGCTGCATCTGGATATTAGGATCAATTTTATTAAATATGTTTTAATATTGTATGTTTCTCCCTGTCCTGGTTGCTTGTGACCTCCCAATTTTACTATATTGTCTATGTCCATGCAGCTTTTTTTTTTGTGATTGAACAATCAATGATTAATATTGTGGACCTACTGTTTCTCTTCCGTAAATAAGCTGAATATTTGTAAACTTTGTGAGCCAAACTTTCTTAAAGTTTCATCAGTCTGTTAAAAAGCATTGTTGATCTCCCCTTTTCGTAACCTTATTACAAATTTTTTCTTTCTTTTCTAATGTTGAATTTGGCATGTGAATTTCTCCCGTTAATCATGGAAGTTGTAGTAATGGATTATAATTCTCCTTACAAATTTGCAGTAATTGATACCTATTGAAGCCTTCTATCTTGGGTCATTCAATTCTGATTATTTACGATTTAAGTTTACTCCAAATCATAAAATAAATTTGCTTATTGCCTTTACATATTGAAATTTTGCCTTTCAAAATACAGGAGATTTCACTTGCAACTGAGCTCAGCAGCTTCTATTGAGAACCACGCAATTCTTTGTTTTGTGCGCCATTATGACATAGAGACCCAAGCTAGGCCTAAGGGATACTAGATACACTGTTGTCAATGCTTATATAGCTGAAGAATTCATGGACATATTGCCTGCAACAACAAACAAAGATCTAGTTGAGCTTCTTCCACAGGTTACCGTATCTTCTAAGCCAATTGTCACACAACATCCATCATCATCAGCAACTCAGACAAAAGCACACTTTGCTGCAGGAACCAAGCCCATCTAAAAGACGTTCGCCATCACGCATCAAACTAATTCCTCACTTCGAAGCTTTATTTTCATAATAAATAATGTCATGAATCTTTCTCTACTGGTCTTATTGTGATTATCCTATTAGTATTTTATTACATATTATGAGATTGGACAAAACAAGATTTGAAGGTTTTTAATTCAATATTTACTCATTTGCATTTATAATTGAAGGACAACTACTTATTAATTATATTTTTCAAACTGGTTATACACCAGAAATATCAAATTGGTTTATCCTGATACAGGTTATCCACCGGAATAACCAATTTTATTTTTTTACTTGTATCTTAATTACACTACAAATGGTAGTATGTTATCATAAATACCAAATAAGTTTCTATTTAAATATGATGATGTTAAAACAAGTTAATTCTATTATCAGACAATTAACATAGCTTTTCGGCCTCCAACTGGGCTGTGCCTAGCACGACCAGAGCCCAACTAGTATTCTATTATGACACTTTCAAATGACTCATAATCTCTGTAAAATGGCCATTGAAAACGTGCTAATTGTTTTATGTTAAGGCACTGCAAATTGTCATGATACATGTCTATTAGGGCACTTTTAAGTGTCTCGTAATCATCTGTTGCGATGCTGGAAAGTGTCTCAAACCCATTCCAAATGATGATTTTATTTGACGCTTTAGCTAAGCACCTCAAAAGCCAAAGTGTCTCAAAAAGTTACTTTATATGATGCTTTTAAATGCCTCAAAATGCTTTTATTGTTGTAATGGGGTAGATTAATCAGAATAAATGGCGAACAAGCTGCAAAGAGAAAGATTACTATCATAAAGATGAGCTTTCCATGTGACAGCCCCACCTTACCCAGAGGCGCACCAAAGGGCTTAGCGGACTGCCTGCCTAGCTCGCGCCAGGTCTCGATTCACGCACTCACGCAAACGTCCGAGCGAACTTAACTTAAAACAAAATAAACTAAAATAAAATGGAATAAATAAAATACACTCATTTTATTTAACATAAGGTACAATTCACATCAAAAGTTTACATGTCATAATATACATGATTTTTCACAAAGATAGCCTAATACAGTTTGGCTATTACAATAACGAAGACATCTAGCATACTCAAAATCAGTCGTTCCAGCTTTAATTTTTCAGGAAACCTGAGTAAGGAAAACAAATAAAATGGAATGAGCTATAATAGCCCAGTGAATGTCCAAGTCATGCAATCATATCAAGAACTCATTATTTTAGTAAATAAAATAATCGAGCAATTAATTAATAAATCAAGATATGAACAATTTAATTTAACATGTAGTCAAAGGAGGATACAAGGCTCAACTACGGGAACAAGCTCAACCGCAGAAAAAGCAAGTACTGATCATGTAGCCACGATATTTGGACCGAGATAATAGCTCAGGTCTTTATCAAAGAACATATCAGTTTTATCAAGCACAAACCCTAACTGCCAATCACCTTATAACCTCCGTACAAGGTACCACATCCAGGGGAGAAAAATCTCAACCCTGGAGGGCCAACAAGCAATCAAGAAAGTTCAATCCGGAGTTGGCCTCTTTGAGGATTCACAACTCAAAAGGGAGAGAACATCACACCCTAAAACACCCAGCACCTTATGTCCTCCCACGTGCAGCCGGGTTGACTATCCGTGAAATAACGATGAAGTTAGTCATGGTAGTCTCACACACAAATAACACATTGGTCAATGAAAGCAAGTAACACATTGCGGAATAGATGTGATAAAGTACACATCTTTCCTCAAGTAGCACATTTACTCACATAGTGATTTCAATCTTAGCATAATATTTATCAAATAAAATATCACATTTCATGCATCATGCACACATAAGGACACTCACCTTGAAAGCCTAAGAAAATATCTCGTGAAATGGTCGTGATGTGTTTTCGGACCCTGAAACTTAAAAGAAATAATAACATAAAAACTCAATTAAAACCCTAGTAAATTTAGTAAGAAAAAGTCAAGAAAATACCCCACTTACTTCTAGGGTTTTGGTTTTAGGGTTTCTAGGGTTTAGGGTTTTTACTTATTCTAAGAAACTTAATCTATCACTAGATCATTTCTAAAAACTCCTGCACCTAAATTTCCCTCAATTGAACACATTCTAGGCTTAAAATTTCACTTATCCATTTTTCTTCTTTTAATTCTACCGAAATTTCGGCAGCATTTCCCCTTAAAATCGGACTAACCCAAATTTTTTTCCTGCAAGAAAATTTAGCAATCCAACCCAATTCAACAAGTTCTACAACTTTTATATTCAACTCAAGTTCAAATTCAATCAAAATTCCACTCAAATTCAAAATTCCTACTCCAAGAATCATCACCCAAATCTGCACAGGGTTGGTTTTCAGCCACCTTCGTGCCCTTTTGGGTGTCAATCCACCAAGAACCAGGGAATTGTGATTACATGGTTTGAAAGTACGTTTATAGGGCTACAACTTTCGTGAAGATCATCACTTAAAATTCCAACTAGAACAGGTTCAAAATCAGCCCCCAAGTTGGCTCTTCATCAAAACTGTTTACGCAGAACCGAATTTTCAGCCAACTTTGCAAGCTTTCTGCGGTTAATACACAATGAACCACCGTGCAAGATTTATACTGTTTGAAAGCCCTATGAATCTAGTTTATAAAACAACAAGAATCACTCGAATCCAAGTTATCTACATCAAGTTATGAAAGTTTTACTAAAGCTGGTTCAGCATGACTGTTTAAGTGTTCTTGAGTTCAAGCTTAAATCTTCAAGTACTACTAACAAATACTTAGTATAAAACTTGAACAAAAACTAAATAAAACTTAAAATTAATAGCAAAAGTTCATAGCACATACCTTAAACAAGCTTAGAACCTTGCTTAGAAAAGAAAGAAGCTCACTTTTTATGGTGGATTTGCCCAAGATTTAGAGAATAAACTCCAAGAAGTTGAGAGCAAAAATGAGAGAAGAAGAGAAAAGAGAATGGCCGGCCAAGAGGGAGAAGAAAGAGAAAGAAAGAGTCTAGGAAAAATGGAAAAGAAATGAAGAAAAGGTGGGAAAATGATTAACCAATTAAAATCTCACAAGAGTAAAGCAAAAAAGTTGGTCTTTAAATGCAAGAGTAGCTACTTGGATTAATTTGATTGGTGGAGATCATTAACTCTTATCACTTAATATAAGCAATAATAGGACACAAATTATTAAAGCAAAAAGGGAGTAAAAATAGAGAGAGAGAAACCGGCCCTAAGGGGAAAGAAAAAGAAAAAGAATTTTCGGCCAAAAAGAAACAGAAAAGAAAGAGAAAAAATTTCAGCTAAGGGAAAAGAAAATAAAGCAAGAAAATAAGTGAAATTTTTGAGTAAAATTGAGCTAAAATTCAAGTAGTAAAAAGGCTAGAGAATAATAGAATAAGCTAAGCAAAATTTAAACACTAATATAAATTAAATGGTCAAGTAAAATTATTCTAAATGTAGTGCTTAAATGTCCTTGCTTAATAATGAAAATCTTAGTTAATTAACCTAATTAACTTAAGGAAATCTTCCAACTAATAAATCAAGGATTAACACTTAACCCTAAATAAGAAAAAAAAAAAAGTCTCTTGTATGTGCATTTTCTAGGGTGCTACATTCTAGGTCTTCTGTCTTGCATGTTGGTGATACAACTCTATCTTTATGTGCCCAAAATGAGAGAGAAAAACAAAATTCATTCCCAAAAGTTAACTAACAACCATGAAAGCCAACAATACAAAAGAATATGATGGACAAAAGGTAGAATACCTTTCAAGTAGAGATAAAAGAACAAAGTTAAATCCATAAATGGCATGTTCATGATCCCTCAGGAGATTTTAATGCAATTATACTATTAATGGCCAAATTCGATATGAATTTTCCAATGCAAATACAAATGCCTAGCCAACTTAGAAATGAACAATCTCTAAGTCATATGGATTTCAGATCCCTTGTTCTTATAACGAAGAAGTTATGAGCCGCAATATGGTGGCCATGCAACGTCTCTATTTCAAACCAGAGTCCCGGGGTGCCCAGTCATAATGGAGGAAAATTTTATCTCTTATCATAATCACCCTAATTGTCAGAGCTACAACGAAGATAATGAAATAATTAATAATATATTTTTATATATTATTATATCTATACAATTAAAATTTGAATTTAAATTCGAGAATTAATTATTTATTTATTTTATTCAACCTATTATATTTTAATATAATTCAAACTCAAATTTTTACCTTCAAGTTCTAAATTTTGTTTTGTTAATTTACTTAAATTGTTTATATTTTATATAAATTGAAGCTTAAGTTTTCATATTTTGAGTTTTAATTTACATTTATGAATTTATTTGTACTGCTTTTATTTATAAATAAATTATAACTCATTTGTCCGACAATAAGATCCAATACTTATTTGAATTTATTTAAACCATTTAAATCTTACTTAAATGAATATTTTCAAGTTTTAACACACACATGCACACTATGCCTAAATATGTGTGTGTGTGTGTGTGTGCGTGTAAACTATTTTCCTTCTTACATAAACTGCAAATTTTATTTTTCATGCAAAATTTTCAATATTAATTTATGAAAAAATGTAATTGCTTAATAATTTTATTAATATAAATTCAAACTAAATCAAATTAAAATAGTTGAAATCAGCTGCCATTGATAATTTATAAAAATATATAACTAATTATTTTAGTGTGTTCCTTAACTATCTCATATCTCATAATAGACAAAGGGCTTAAATTAGAAATTAGAAAATTTATTTTGGTGCATAGTAATTTTTTTCATAATTTTGACAGCACTATTGATCTTTACTACAATCAAATGTACTAGATGATATAAAATTGTGAATAGGATTAAAGTGAATAATCATGTTAAAATTTTAACTGAATTTATTACAACAAACCTTGTAGGATAACTTAGTTTATTTTTCTTTGGAACGAAACAAAACTTAGTTTACTTTTCTTTGGAACGAAACAAACAACATAATTACCTTTAACTATTAGTTAAACGACTGAATTGGCAAAAAAAAAAATGCCAGAGACTATACCGCAAAACACCCCAAACATTAAGGAGATTCAAATATTTAGTCCTTGTTTTTGTTTCGTATAGAGAATTTGACTGCTTGGAGTTGATGATTGATTTCACCAAAAAAAAAGTGCTATTTGATACTACACCTCTGGAGTAAAATTACTACTATTTTTAAGACTATATCCAAATCATGGTGAATGGTTTACCATACGGGCTCTACCAACAAACAAAAAAAAAAAAGTAATAAATATTGTAGACCGTAGCGAACTCTGAAGGTATCTGTTTTTCGACCAAATGGTGGACTTTAAGACCTAGCGTGGTCCCTATATGTTGAATTTTATTTCTATTTCTTAAAAATCAATAATTGTAACAAAATTTTAATTGGAGTTCATTTTTCCATCTGTTCAAAAATGAAATGAATGTCGCCAAAGTCTCATTTATAATTGTCATTCATTCAACAATTTAGGTGAGAATTTACACTCATTCTTCCATCCAACAACCAAAGGCCCCATCATTCAATCACGAAGAAGAAAAGGTTCCAGTATTGATAAAGAATATTCAGCCGAAAGTTAAATTCCAGCCAACCTCCATCTCCCCTAGCGAAAGCATCCGATCCTTCTGTCCAAAGAAGCACAAAACTTCTACGTAGAAAACTTTGTTGGATGCTATCTCATTGAATGCGTTTGCATAGTTGTTTTTTGGGGTGTCTTTACTGTAGTAGTTTTAAAGATTCTTCTTAATAAATGTGTATGTGAGATAAAAAGATAGTTGTAAAATATTTTTGAAGTTTCTAAAAAGTATATTTTTAAAAAACACCAGCAAACAAACTTTGACTTAAGTTCCACATAACGCCCTGAGGACAATTTGTATAACAAAATCATGCATTATAAGCTGATGAATTTTGTAACTAACACATTAATTTGAAACCATAATCAAGATCTACTAATTACCTAAATCCATTCTTACTTTTCATCCTCGTATCCTTCTATTTCGATTTCACGTAAAATAATAAGGTTTCGTTTTCCTAATTGTATGACAATATGTAGGAATAGGTTATAGCATCGACCAACCATCACTCCCGATGTTAAAAGGCAATATTAGTCTTTGTTCTTTGTTTTAATTATAATCTTATTAGAATATAATCCTTTTGTCTACTGACAGCATTAGACCTTGCCTTCGTATAGAAAAGAAAGGAAAAGCAAAAAGAAATTGCAACCTTGTTCTTCCTATATCTTATCATTTTTTTTTCAGTCATAGGTTAGTCCAAATAGCAGATAGCTGATTTAGGCACTCTAGCCAAAACTAATGTTATCCTACTTCTCATCAGTTCCATCTACAAGCTTTTTAATTTTTTTACTTGTTTTAGCCCAGCAATGGAAAGCAACCTTTCTGCAAGTAGAAGAAAGTAAAAAAAAAAAAATTCAAATTGATAAAATGGTTTCTCATAATTAAAAAGGAAAACTTAAAAAAAAGAAAATTCCATTTCCATCCTTGGTCCTATTTCATTTAATTTTCTTGTATAAAATATTATGTTCATATCCCTGCTACACAATTTTGAGTTAAAAACTAGGCTAAATAAGGACATGCACTCCCCATTTTATAAAACATTCAATAAAGACATGCAATCCTCATTTTATAAAACATTCCAAAATTAAGTCAAAATATATTAAATATACTTAAAACAAGTCTTTCTCCTTTGAAAAATTATGATGAACTCAGACTATTGCAAGTGAACCCTAATCAAAGGGCTGCTCTATTTGGACGATCGGTTTTAGGGTATTTAATGTGTGCATGTATTAGTATAGTAGTTTTAATAAAATATAAATGTTGAAAAGAATTTTTAGAAATATGACAGACTATTTTAACAATTTGCTCGTGTTGAAAAAAACCGAAGAAAATCAAGCAGTTACAGATGTTGAATTGTTTTTGTTGACTTTTTTGAAAAAGCGAAAAAGTGTTTGGATTGTGAAAATTTTTTTGTTTGTTTAAAACCTTTATAACACTTTAAGACTTTTTACACAATTATTCACAAAAGCAAGCACGTTTACGTTCAAAATTTGTTTAAAAAAACTAAAAAAATCACGAGTAATAAGATGACATCCATTATCAGTGGATTTTGAGGTGGGTGTTGTGAAACGAGCACTGGTACTAGACACTCGTGAGCACCCAGTACCATTGCTCATTCTACAAAACTCACCTCAAAACCCACCGACACTGAATGTCATATTGTTACTCGAGATATTCTTAATTTTTCTAAACAAATTTTGAATATAAATGTCCTCATTTTTGTGAATAATTGTGTAAAAACTCTCTAAAGTTGTTAAAAAGTTTGAAAAACATTTGAAATTTAGAATGAAAACTTGGTGGGAAAAATAGAACAAAAAATTTGACCAAAAAGTTTTTAACTTTTTCTCAAAAAAATTTCAATCTATCCAAAAACACTTGCAAAAAATTTTTCTCAAAAAATTCAAAAAATGAAATCCAAATAGAGCCAATGCATCTTGACCAAATCAGAGCTTATATATATATATATATATATATATATATATATATATATTTATTTATTTACACACATAAATACATAAATACATACATATATATTGTCAAAAGAATCAAGGCTTATATACTGCACGATCATAAGTGGGTTTGCAGCCTTAGGTATATAATTAACAATTTCTATGTGCCACCACACTCATAACTTGATACTCACTCAATCCTTGGATTCTCTCTCTCTCTCTCTCTCTCTCTCTCACACACACACACACATCTTGAGAGCTTTTCTCTCCTCGAGGGTAGGGGGTTTTTTTAGGAACATGTTTAATCGGTCATGAAAAATATTTACCTTTCCTTGTATTTATAGCTAATGGATGTGTTATGTTAAATCTCTTCTCTAGTATTTGTAAACTCAACTTTAAATTTGTTTGTTCCAAACTACGTCTGATTCTTATGGTTGTTTGTTTGGTGTTTTTTAAGCTATTTCTTCTTTCTCCTGCTTTTAGCCTTGTGTAATTATTTTGCAACTGAAAACAATGTTAGCTTGTGTTCCTTTTATTTATAGGTGTGTCGAGGGCTATTTTCTCGTAAAATTGTCCTGGGAAGACCCGAATTTCCTTCAGTTATGGAGGATGAACTCATAAAGGTGCTGAAAAAATTTGATCTTTCAAGTGTAGAGAAATTAGAAATTGATCTGAGTAGCAAGGATGTGGAGAGATGAAGAGAAATCTATGAGAGGAGTCTATTTGGCAAAATAGTTGGGGAAGAAGTGATAAATCCCAGTAGACTAATGAGCTTTGTGAATCATATATGAGGGTATCCAAAAGATTTGGACGTAATGGAGATAGGAACAAATTTGTATCAGCTCTTATTTCATGAAGAACAGGAAAAGAAGAAAGTTCTTGTGGGCAGACCATATATCATAAACAGCCAACTATTGAATGTTAAAGAATGGGAAGAATGTATTGATCAAAATCCAAGAACTTCCTTTGCAATAGTAATGTGGATTCAACTGTGGAATCTACCAATCCATTGGTTGACTGAGGAAATTGACAAGAAGATAGGAATGCTTTAGGACCAGCGGAAAAGGTAATTATTCCAAGCAGCAGGGAAATAATTGGGAGATATGTGAAGATCAAAGTGGAATTAAATGTTGATCAACCATTGCAAAGAGGATCATTGGTGAAAATGATTGGCGCAGTTCGATGGATTGACTTGCGGTATGAACATTGCCTAGACTTTTGCTACAAGTGTGGGATAATAGGACATACTAATAGGGAGTGTAGCATGACAACCAACTCCGTGCAGATGGAAACGCAGCCTTAATTTGGAGCATGGTTAAAAGTTGTGGTATACAGGTCTCCAACTAGGCAAGGTAATCAGAGGAAGAAAGATCAACGTCAAGAACAGTAAGACCACTCAAAAGCAAACAAAAACCATGAAGGTGGAAAAGGCGGCAAATTCAATCTTCTTGGAGAAGCCTTAGGAAGCAAAGTGCAAGAGGATGGGACACAGATAACTGACGGGAGCAGAGTTGATAAGACAAGTGGATTGATCACAAAAAAATGGGAGATTGTAATGCTACTTCAAAATTTAAATGAGGGAAGAATATCGAGAATAGAACTAAAGGATGGGCTTGACAAAGACAAAGAAAAAGGGGCAATAGCAAGTGGGTCTACAGTAGTAAAAAGTTGGATTAAGGAATTGGGTTGTGTGGGCCAATCGAATGTAGGCCCTGATGAAGAAGATAATAAGGAAATAAGATCCTCTAAAGGCTTGGACTTACAAGACAAAGATGTTAGCAATAGCCTAATGGACTTTACAATAGAAAATGGAGCACAAAGCCAACAAAACAAAAATGGGCTTGGGAGGATTAGAAGTAAGAAACAAGGGAATAAGGAAGAGGAAAATGATGCTTAGAGGAAGGCAATGTATAGGGAAAGAAGACCTTTGCAATAGCTAGATGTGAATGTGATGAAAGCAGAGGGTTTCAGTAAATGAAAATTTAGACTAATGGATGAAGACGAAACAAACATGTAGATTGATGATAAGCAAACAAAAAAATGCAAACAAACTGGGAAGGACAACTACTCACAGGATGATGAAGGGGTGGAGGCCAGCCTTACCTGGACTCCAAAAACACAATGAAAGTTCTGGCATGAAACTACCAAGATGCTGGGAGACCCTTGGTAGTTCCCAGCTTGAAGGAGGTAAGTAAACTCCTCTCCCCAAACTTGGTTTCTTGTGTGAAATCAAAATAAAAATTCAATAATTGAAAAAAAAATTAAAAAAGTGGGTTTTGATTATTGTTTCGCTGTGGATTCTATTGGATGGCTGGTGGTTTGTTTGTACTTTGGAACAATGAATTGGCTATGGAAAAAGTTCTATTCACCCCTTTCACTATTGAGCTGAAAATTGGAGCTGATAATAGGGATCATTCTTGGTGGCACATATATATCTATGCGAGTAACGATAGAGTGGAAAGGGGTAAGTAATGGAAGATGTTGAGTCAAAGAAGACGTCTGTGGGATTCTAGAGTAGTATATATAGGTGATTTTAATGACATCCTATCTAATGATGAAAAGCGGGGCGCTAAAATAAGAAGCAATTGGTCTTTTAAGAACTTTAGGAATTCATCGCAAAGAATGAGTTGGTAGATTTAGGATATGATAGAATTCCATGGACTCGGTGCTTGAATTGGAGGAAAGATGGTGGACTAAAAGAGAGACTACATAGAGTCTTAGCAACTCCAAATTGGGTATCTGAGCATGATAGAGCAATATTGAGAGTCATGCTTCAGATCATTGCATCATTTTGGTAGGTGTTAAACTAGAAAAAAAGAGAGTGAAAAAGAGGTTTTATTTTGACACTAGACGGCTTCAGTATCCAGAGATAGATGGGATTGTGCAAAATGCTTGGGAAGAACAGGTTATAGGTTCGAAGGGTTTTAAAGTATCAAGGAAGATTAGGAATTGTAGGGTAGCCTTGAGTGATTGAAGTAAGAAGTTGAGGAAAAATAGCAGAAAGGAGATCCAAAGACTGAAGGATGAATTGGGAAATATTAAAAACTCAAATGATTTAGAAACTAAGGGATATGTATACAAGCTAAAGTCTCAACTGGTCAAAGTATACAAGAATGAGGAGGTGTATTGTGCACAAAAAGCAAGAATTAATTGGCTTCGCAAGGGTGATCAGAACACGGTATTTTTTCATGCTAGTGTGGCATCTAGAAGAAGGAAGAACAAGATATCAACAATTCAAAAAACTAATGGGGAATGGTGTAACTCAGGTGAAGCTGATATGGTGCTAATTAGTGGATTAATTTATGTTTATTTCCTTTTTATTATTACCAAGTATTGTGCTAATTGATTGATTCTACTCATATTTGGTATAATTGATGTTAATTGCAGGAAAGTATACAAAGAAGGAAATAAGAGGAAATTAAGAGATTTTTCCATAAAGATCACATGTGAAGTTGGCACGGGCACGCCTAGTCCTCACGTCCAAGACAAAACGCCCAGAAAATCCTACGCAGAAATTTCCAATTTGGAGTCACAGCTTGGATGGACGTTTCTCCCCTAAGTAGTTTAATTGTGTTAGGAAGTTACTTTTATTTGTGTTTCCTTATTTTTAGAACATCTCTTCCAAAGAGAGAATTTGGAAAGACTTTGACTACTAAAAATTAGGAGATAATTATGGAAGAGAATTTTAGGGAACGTTACTTTGAAAGTAACGTGATTTTGGATCTAGGAAGGCACGTCCTCTTCCATAAGAAAATTCTGCAGAAATTCTTCTACTCTCTCTCTAGCAATTTCTTCTCATTTCATCTTTTGTGTAAAGTTCTCTCCTATGGAGAGCAACTAAACTACTTGTTCTAGTCAAGGGTCAATTTGAAGACTTGGTTCCAAACATCTGTGAGATCTAATTAAATTTCAGTTGTTTCTTTTATTCATTGGTATTTATATGTTCTTTGATTTAATCTTTATGATTATTTTGTTCTTTGAATGTCAAGGGCCCGATATTCGAATTAACATAATAATCTACAGCCATATTAATCAATTGAATCCGTAATTGTTTGATTGATTAATTCCAGTGGTAACTAGCTTGATTAATTTCATGTTAGGGGAACATATGATCTAATTTAAATAAACCCTCGTAGCGTGTTTATTGATTAGGATTTGGGCTTTTCTAGTTTCTAATGCAATCAAGGAATTAAATTCCTACGGTCGTACCTAGGGTTATTTCTTGGTTAGAGAAATAGGCAACGGTCGTACCTTGGCTATCGATAAATTAAGGAAGAGTTGGCTATAAGCTATAACCAATCTATTAATGAATAATTGAACTATTTTTGCATCCAGTGATCAGTTGTGTGAACCATGTTTGAAAATTGCACCTTTGGCTAGAGCTTTGTTCTTATTGATTTTAATCTCTATTTATTTCTTGAATTGTTTTTAATTAGTTAATTGTTATTTTCAATTTATTCAAAACAAATCCCCCAGTAGTTTTTAGTTTAAAAGAAACAAATTTTCTCAATCCCTGTGGAGACGACCCTGCTCACTGCTATATACAAAATTTATATTTTCTTGGAGTAGGATTTTTTATTATTGCACAGATTCGACACCTGTCAATTTTTGGCGCCTATTGCCGGGGATTGGCGTTTAAATTTTTGTTTCTTTTATTTTATTTTACTTGATTCATTTTTGGTATTCCTTGCTAGTTTATGCCACGTTCTTCTCGTACAGGTGAACTGGTAGTTTATTCCTGAGATAGAGAAGACCTGCGCGTAGGCTTAAAAGGAGACCAAGAAGCGAAAGGAGGCACAGCTAGCTGCTGCATCTCCAGGATTAAAATTTGCAACGGAATTGGTGGATTCATCGAGTGCAAGTTCAAGTGATTCAGAAAAAGAGGAAGTAACCATGGCTGACTAATAGGACATTGAGGGAGTTGGCTGCTCCCAATTTGACTCAGCAGCCATTATGCATTACATTCCCTAACTTGGATGAAAATACTCCTTTTGAGCTTAAATCTGGTTTAATTCATCTCTTACCTTCTTTCCATGGTCTTTCAGGTGAGGAGCCCCATAAACACTTGCAAGAGTTTGACGTAGTGTGCTCAAGTATGAAGCCTTCCTAGAGTTACTGAAGACCAAATTAAGATGAGGGCATTCCCCTTTTCTCTGAAGGACGCTGCAAAAGACTGGTTGTACTATCTGCCTGCAGGGAGTATCACGACATGGACTGAGTTGAAGAAGAAAGTTTTTGAGAAAATATTTCCCTGCTTCTCGAGCTGCAAGTTTGAGGAAAGAGATATGCGGAATCAAGCAACAACATGGAGAGTCTCTCTATGAATATTGGGAACGGTTCAATAAACTGTGTATCAGATGCCCACAACATCAGATAAGTGAGCAGTTATTGATCCAATATTTCTACGAAGGCCTTCATTTGAATGACCGGAAACATCATTGATGCCGCAAGTGGAAGGAGCTCTGGTGAACAAAACTCCTACAGAAGCATGGGAGTTAATTGAAAGAATGGCAGAAAATTCTCAACAATTTGGTTTTCGTGATAGTACCCCTATTCGTAGAGTGAATGAAGTGGATAGCTCATCTATTCAGCAACAACTGTCTGAGTTAACTTCTTTTGTGCGACAGTTAGCAGTAGGAAATTCACAACAAGCAAAGGTGTGTGGGATTTGCACAAATAGTGGTCACGCCACGGATATGTGTCCAATGCTTCAAGAGGAGGAATGCTGAACAAGTAAATTTTGCTGGGAACATGCCCGCGCCAAGGAGGCCATATGATCCATACTCTAACACTTACAACCCAGGTTGGAGGGACCATCCGAACCTTAGCTATGGAGGGAACAAGCAACAGAATTTCTTTCAAAATAGACAGCAAGGGTTCCAACATCAATATCAACCAAAGCCTCCAGCTTCGTCCTCTACTTCAGAGAATTCTTTAGAAGACATTGTTAAGTCTTTGGCCTCTAGCACTTTACAGTTTCAGCAGAAAACGGATGCAAGCATTCACAATTTGAATAACCAAGTAAGTCAATTGAACACTCAAATGAGTCAAATGGCGACTGCGATAAGTCGATTGGAAGCTAAAGTGGATGGAAAACTACCATCGCAACCTGAAGTGAATCCTAAAAATGTGAGTGCTATGACTCTTAGGAGTGGAAAGGAAATAGATGGACCAAAGTGATTAATCCAAAGGAAAGAAGTGAAGACCAAATTGAAAAAGAGATTGAGGAAGAAGAGCAAAACCATACGAACTCCAAGGTAAATTCTGACCTTTGGTTCAAACTAAATCTAATTCCACCTCCTTTTCCTTGCAGGTTAGAAAAGTCGAAGAAGCAAAGATAAGGAAAAGGAGAATTTTTGAAGTATTTCGAAAGGTGGAAATCAACATTCCTCTACTGGACGCAATAAAACAAGTGCCAAAATATGCTAAATTCCTGAAAGACTTGTGCGTCAACTAAAAGGAGATTGAGAGGAGATGAAAGAGTGATAGTAGGAGAGAATGTGTCTGCGATACTTGCAAAGGAAAGCTCCCACCCAAATGTGGGGACCCAGGTATGTTTACTATCCCTTGTAAGATAGGCAACACTAGAATAAGAATGCTATGTTAGACTTAGGGGCATCTATTAATGTGATGCCTAAGACCTGTTTATGCTTCCTTAAATCTAGGTCCATTGAAGGACACAAGCATTATTATTCAATTAGCGGATCGTACTAATGCTTATCCTGAAGGGCTAATTGAAGATGTCTTAGTCCAAGTGAATGAGTTGATATTTCCTGCAGATTTTTATGTTTTAGATATGGATGATCACAAAGCTTTAAATCCGTCACCTATCTTATTAGGTAGACCTTTTTTAAGCACTGCACGCACAAAGATAGATGTTAGTGAGGGTACTCTTTCAATGGAATTTGATGGAGAAGTGGTACATTTTAATATTTTTGATGCTATGAAATACCCCATGGATACTAACGTTGTTTTTGCTGTGAGTGTTATTGATCCTATGGTGCAGGAAATTCTTGAAATTGATGGTAGAGACGAATTGGAAATAGCCTTGTCCAACCATCTTGAATTTGAATCAACTCATACTTTGCAATTGGATGAGGAAGTGAAACTTGTGATCCAAGCATTGGAGTCCTTCCCATTTACTCCCCAAGGTATGATCTTGCACCTCTCTTTATTCCCGAATCTCACCAGAAAGTGTTGCCTTCCGTGGTGCAGGCACCAGAAGTGGAGCTGAAGCCCTTACCAAGTCATTTAAAATACGCTTATCTAAGGGAGAAGGATGCCTTACCAGTCATTATATCGGCTCACTTGTCACCCAGTCAAGAAGATAAGCTGATTCGACTCCTTAGAGACCATAAAGAGGCAATAGGATGGACAATCGCAGATATCAAAGGAATAAGTCCCTCTCTATGCATGCATAGGATCAGGCTTGAACAAGATGCAAAACCTGTGAGACAAGCACAGCGAAGATTAAACCCATTAATGATGGAAGTGAGTGAAAAAAGAAATACTTAAACTTTTAGAGGTGGGGATAATTTTCGCTATCTCTGATAGCCAGTGGGTAAGCCCGGATTCAAGTGGTTCCTAAGAAGGCGGGAGTAACAGTAGAAGCAAATCAAAGTGGAGAGATGGTAACCGTGCGTAAACCTACGGGATGGCGTCAATGCATTGATTACCGCAAGTTGAATGCGGTTACAAAGAAGGACCATTTTCCTCTTCCATTTATTGACCAAATGATTGAAAGATTAGCTGGTCGTGCTTACTATTGTTTCTTGGATGGTTTTTCAGGTTATTTTCAAATAGCAATATCACCAGAGGACCAAGAGAAAACCACCTTCACGTGCCCATTTGGTACTTATGCTTACCGTAGGATGCCTTTTGGGCTTATGTAATGCCCCAGCTACATTTCAAAGGTGCATGGTAAGTATCTTCTCTGAATATGTAGAAAAAATAATTGAAGTGTTTATGGATGACTTTAGTGTATATGGTGATAGTTTCGATGATTGCTTGAATAATTTGGCTTTAATTTTGAAAAGATGCATAGAAACTAACTTGGTACTCAATTGGAAAAAATGTCACTTTATGGTTGAGCATGGTATAGTTTTGGGTCATGTGGTGTCTTCAAGGGTATTGAGGTAGATAAAGCTAAGATAGACCTTATTTCTGCTTTGCCTTACCCCGCGAGTGTGCAGGAAGTGCGTTCTTTCTTGGGACATGCAGGTTTTTATCGAAGATTTATCGAAAATTTTTCAAAAATTGGAGCACCACTGTTCAAACTTTTACAAAAGGATGTGACGTTCGAATTTACTGAAGAGTGCAAGAAGGCGTTTGATAGATTGAAGGAGCTATTGACGACGCCACCCATCATCCAACCTCCGGATTGGAGTCTCCCATTTGAAATAATGTGTGACGCAAGCGATTATGCAGTGGGAGCAGTGTTGGGGCAAAGGATCGGCAAAGCAGCGCATGCGATATACTATGCTTCCAAGGCTTTAAATGGGGCCCAATTGAATTATTCTACTACAGAAAAAGAATTGCTAGCTGTAGTTTTTGCTTTGGAAAAGTTTAGGTCATATTTATTAGGTGCTAAAGTAATTGTGTATTCTGACCATGCAGCGCTACGGTATTTATTGACAAAGAAGGAGGCAAAACCAAGGCTGATTAGATGGATTCTACTGTTACAAGAATTTGACTTGGAAATTAGAGACAAGAAAGGAGCGGAGAATCTAGTTGCCGATCACCTAAGTCGTTTGCCTATACCTAAAGAGGATTTTCCTTTGAGGGAGGTTTTTCCTGAAGAGCAATTACTTTCTATTAATTTATCTCCTCCTTGGTATGCAGATATTGTTAATTATTTGGCTACTAATCAATTTCCTACAGGTTGGCCTAAGGCGAAAAGAGACAAATTGAGGAGTGATGCCAAATATTACATATGGGACGATCCTTACCTTTGGAAACAGGGTGCCGATCAAGTCATTAGAAGATGCGTAAGTGAAAATGAATTTCAATCTATCTTAACATTCTGTCACTCTTTTGCATGTGGAGGTCACTTTGGACCGAAAAGGACTGCTCGCAAGGTGTTGGAGAGTGGTTTTTACTGGCCCACTCTTTTCAAGGATGCTTACTTGTTTTGTAAGTCCTGTGATAGATGTCAAAGGGTAGGAAATATTTCACGTAAGGATCAAATGCCTCACACTCCCATGTTTTTTGTTGAGATTTTTTATGTTTGGGCATTGATTTTATGGGTCCTTTTCCTTCCTCGTTTGGTTTCTTGTATATTGTATTGGCAGTAGATTATGTTTCTAAATGGGTGGAAGCAAAAGCCACTCGAACTAACAATTCCAAAGTGGTTGCAGATTTTATAAGGTCCAATATTTTCATTCGTTTTGGAATGCCTCGAGCTGTTGTGAGTGATAGAGGAACACATTTTTGCAATAAAACAATTGCAGCCTTGTTTCGAAAATATGGTGTTCTTCATAAGGTCTCCACATCCTATCACCCGCAAACGAACGGTCAAGCTGAGATCTCGAATAGAGAAATCAAATCTATCATAGAGAAAATGGTTCGTCCGATAGGAAGGATTGGAGTATGCGTTTGGAGGATGCAATATGGGCTTATAGAACAGCATATAAGACACCAATTGGAATGTCTCCGTACAGGTTGGTATTTGGGAAGCCATGTCACCTTCCAGTTGAATTCGAACACAAGGCATTCTGGGCAATTAAGCAATGTAACATGGACTTTGATGAGGCAGGGAGACATAGGAAGCTACAATTGCAAGAATTGGAGGAGATAAGGAATGAGGCTTACGAGAATGCCATGATTTACAAGGAAAAAACTAGGATTTTTCACGACCAACAGGTCTCTAGGAAGATGTTTGTGGTTGGGCAAAAAGTCCTTCTCTACAATTCAAAGCTTAAGCTTTTTCCAGGTAAATTACGTTCTCGTTGGATTGGTCCATTTATAGTAACTAATGTTTTTCATTTTGGTGCAGTGGAAATTCAAAGTTTGAAGACTGAGAAAAAATTCATTGTAAACGGACATCGTCTCAAACCATATTATAAAGGCTTTTCAATGGAAGAAGTGGAATCAATGCACATCGAGGAACCCACATATATTGATTGAGAGTGCCAAGTTATGTCTAGCCAAAGACAATAAAGAAAGGCGCTACTTGGGAGGCAACTCAAGAATTTTAGGATATTAAATATTTTGTGTTCTTGTTATTTTTATATTTTTTTTTAAGTTTTAAGAATTATTAAGTGATTTTGTCTTTTCATGGTAGGGAGCATCTAATTAGACGTGCCCATGCCTAGTGGGCGTGTTGGAGTGAGAAATTAGGACTAATGAGCAGAAGACTTATTGTTAATTAGGCGTGCCCACGCCTAGTGGTCACGTATAAGAGAAATCCTGGAGAATCGAAAGGTAGAAGACCTATGGGTGGTTAGGCGTGCCCACGTCTAGTGGTCACGCCATAAGGTGAACTAATGCGAGAAAAAATCAAAAGGTTTGGCATGACTTAGGCGTGCCCACACCTAGTGGTCACACCTAAGAAATGAATTTTAGTTTGAACGATAGAAGATTTTGCATTAGTTAGACATGCCCAAGTCTAACATAGGGGTTGGTTTTCCAAAAAAAAAATTTTGGTCAAACGTCAGATTATGCAGTAGATTCCTTTTGATTTGCTGCAGCTTTCCTTTTTCTCTTTTGTACGTTTCTTTCTTTCTTTCTTTCTTCTTCTTTCTTTCTCTTTTCTTGTTCGTTCTTTCTTCTATCTTCTTCCTTCCTTCTACTTTCTTTCTTTCTTTCTTTTTTTTCTCTACAACCATACTTTTACAGTCACACTTTCTTTCTTTCTCTAGCCATATCTTTCTTCTTCTCTTCCCTTCTTTCTCTCCCTTTTATTTTCTTCCTTATTTCCCTTTTCTTTGCTATTTTCTTCTCTTTTTCCCTTCAACCCCTTGTGACCGGCACTCTATACCCTCAATTCGTGCAAGATCTGCGCTCTTGTCTACTGGGTTTTTCTATTCCTGCAGTCTACTCTCATCTCTTGCTCTTGGGTGTTTGATTTTAATTGTATTTTTAGTAAATCTTATTTTCTTTGGATTTTTGTTTTTGTTTGACAGGTCATGGGAAAAAAAAGGAGCACCTTCTACCTCAGGAAAATCAAAGGGACTCGTCTACTTCTCGACCTACTGCACCGCAACCTACTGTTAGAACAGCTGGTCCGACACATAGCTCAGCTACAGGTGCACGATCCCGATTGGGCAGGGATAGGAACCTCCATACATCTACAACTGCACATTTTGGAGGTAATCTCGAATTTACAAGGGCTGATGACAAAAAGAGATATGAAACTTGCTGTGAGAGAAAAATTATTCCTTGTAAATTTGTCCACTTTCCCTACTTTGGAAGTTTTAGATATTAAGGATGACGTTGAAATATTTTTTGATGCTATTGGGTGGCCTAATTATATTGCTATAAATTGTCCTGCATATATTGAATTGACTAGGGAATTTTATGCCACATTTGAATTTGAATTGCCTGATGATTTTACAGTGGCTACTCCCAATGTTATTCGATATAGATTAATGGGTCATGAATTTAGGCAATCTTTGACTGAATTTAATCTGGCCTTTGGTTTTATTACTGAAGGAAATTACTGAGTCTCAGGAGTATCAAGAAAGTGCCTGTGACTATGTAGAACCTTTTGTCTCTAAATTTTGTAGTTATTGGAAAGCTATGTCTGTTGATGAGCATCGTTATGACCCTAGTCAGTCAAAAGCCTATTATTTGAAAGAACCACTTTTGCGTTATATTCATCGGTTTTTGGCCTATAGTTTTTCTGGTCGCAAAGATAGTTCTGGCATTCTTAGTAAACCCGAGTTTTTCTTTCTTTGGTGCATGATTGAAAGCGTTAAAGTTAACTTGGGTTGTTGGTTAGCTTCGCAATTTAGAACTGTCTTAAGCAAGAAGAACAAACCATTGATTTTAGGGTCTTTTATTACGCACTTGGCTGTCAATCTAGGGGTTTTTTATTTGAATGAGAATAACATGCATCTGGCTTGTGATATGGAACGTCTTGACCTTGTGTGTTTGGAGAAAATGGGAGTTGTTTGGCAGGTTAATGGGAAGTTTGAATTCACTCCTTCGGGGCCACAACAGCGTCTTCCATGTTATAGTCACCCTATGGGTACTCCTTCTCAGCATGTTGAAGATCCAAGTGACGAAGTGGGGCCTTCTACATCTACTATACCCCCAGATTCTGCTTCGTGGACAGGTTGTTTTCAGGGTCTTCGGGCCCAAATTCATCAAATGGACGACCAGTTGGATAGAATTGAGCAACATATGTCCGAGCAATCACAGAATCTGTCTCAATTCTTCCACCATGTGGGTTTTAATCCGCCTTTTCCTCCTCGACCATGACTTGGTATTAACCCCCCCATGTTCAAGGAAGTTTCGTTGCCCCTTTGCTTTTACTTTCTTGTTTTCAATTTTTACATTGGGGACAATGTAATATTTAGGTGTGGGGGGAGGGGGGTAGTCTATTAATAGCTATGTCTTGTGTGATGTCTTGTATTTTATGTTCTTTTTATGCTTTTGTGTGTTTATGTTTCTTTTGTTAGTGTCTTTGTTTAGCCATGGATTGCAATCAAGATTTAAGCATTTGTGGTGATTGTGCTAGTGAGTATCACGTTCTTCTTAACGATGGATTTGAATGATAAATGTATTAGATTTGATAAAAATGTTAACCACTTTGTGAGCTTTTGAGCCTATTAGTGAGCTATCCATTCAAAATTGCTCTATTTTTATTGTTGAGTGGTTATTGCACATGGTTTGTCATTCTAGAACTTGCTCGGTTATGCATGTCAAGATCACACTTGTATGAGTTGATGCATTAAAAATGATAGGGCACCTAGAATCTATCCATTTTTTACTTTCTTTAAAACCTTACCCTTATTTCAATCATAATTAGTAAGCCAATTTGAGCCTTTAACCTTTTCTTTGTTTAATAACCACAATTGTTAACCAAGACCTTATTTTAGACTTTCTCGTTCGACCTTATGTCCAAGAATTGTCATGGTTTTATTGCATGAGAAATTGATGTGTTTTTACAAGGCATGAATTGAAATTGTCAAGTGTTGGCGAAAATAAAGCTTGGTTTGAAAGTAGTTGAAAAAAAGAAAAAAATATGTGCGAAAGCAAATGAAAAAAAAAAAGAAAAAAGAAGAAAATGATGGTTGTTGTGAAGTATCTCCTAGAGTAATTGTAGTGTTTGAGATTGGAGATCAAATGTTAAGAAAGTGCTTACACTTGATTAAATTTGGGCCAAGTTGTTAACATGCCTTGGAATGTTGAGTTTGAAAAAAAATTTTCATGCAGTAAATTTTTGGACATTCTTTCGGACATAGCTCAACCTAAATTCTACCTTTTTATCCTACCTTTACCCAAGCCCCATTACAACCTATTTGAAAGTCCCTTTGATTTTTGTGTTTAACTCTAGTAATTAGTGGTGGAGATGTGATATAAGAGCAAGCATATGGTAATGTCACTCCATAGTGTTGATTTGAGAGTTACATTTATACCCTAAACACTTTTGAGAGTGATGAGTGCATTCGTTAAATATCTTCGTGAGGATTGTTGAATCTGATATATTTTGAATTCAATGAAGTTGTTAGGAAGAATAGGATGCTTTACTAGTACAATTTGCTATGAACTACTTGATCTTGATTGTGTTTCTGAGCTTAAATATGCTTGAGGACAAGCATAGTTTAGGTGTGGGGGAGATTGATAGGGTGCTAATTAGTGGATTAATTTATGTTTATTTCCTTTTTATTATTACCAAATATTGTGCTAATTGATTGATTCTACTCATATTTGGTATAATTGATGTTAATTGCAGGAAAGTATATAAAGAAGGAAATAAAAGGAAATTAAGAGATTTTTCCATAAAGATCACGTGTGAAGTTGGCAGCGGGCACGCCTAGTCCTCACGTCCAAGACAAAACGCCCAGAAAATCCTGCACAGAAACTTTCAATTTGGAGTCACAGCTTGGATGGACGTTTTCTTCCCCCTAGTAGTTTAATTGTGTTAGGAAGTTACTTTTATTTATGTTTCCTTATTTTTAGAACATCTCTTCCAAAGAGAGAATTTGGAAAGACTTTGACTACTAAAAATTAGGAGATAATTATGGAAGGGAATTTTAGGGAACGTTACTTTGAAAGTAACATGATTTTGGGTATAGGAAGGCACGCCTCTTCCATAAGAAAATTCTGCAGAAATTCTTCTCTTCTCTCTCTAGCAATTTTTCTCTCTTCATCTTTTGTATAATTTCTCTCCCATAGAGAGCAACTAAACTACTTGTTATAGTCAATGGTCAATTTGAAGACTTGGTTCCAAACATCTATGAGATCTAATTAATTTTAGTTGTTTCTTTTAGTCATTAGTATTTATATGTTCTTTGGTTTAATCTTTATGATTATTTTGTTCTTTGAATGTCAAGGGCCCGATATTCGAATTAACATAATAATCTACAGCCATATTAATCAATTGAATCCGTAATTGTTTGATTGATTAATTCCAGTGGTAACTAGCTTGATTAATTTCATGTTAGGGGAACATATAATCTAATTTAAATAAACCCTCGTAGCGTGTTTATTGATTAGGATTTGGGCTTTTCTAGTTTCTAATGCAATCAAGGAATTAAATTCTACGGTCGTACCTAGGGTTATTTCTTGGTTAGAGAAATAGGCAACGGTCGTACCTTGGCTATCGATAAAGTAAGGAAGAGTTGGCTATAAGCTATAACCAATCTATTAATGTAATAATTGAAACTATTTTTGCATCCATGATCAGTTGTGTGAACCTATGTCTGAAAAGTGCACCTTTGGCTAGAGCTTTGTTCTTATTGATTTTAATCTCTATTTATTTCCTTGAATTGTTTTTAATTAGTTAATTAGTTATTTTCAATTTATTCAAAACAAATCCCCCAGTAGTTTTTAGTTTAAAAGAAACAAATTTCTCCCAATCCCTGTGGAGACGACCCTGCTCACTGCTATATATAAAATTTATATTGTCTTGGAGTAGGATTTTTTATTATTGCACAGATTCGACACTTGTTAGAAGCCATTGGACAGGAGATAGCGAGGTTTTATGAACAGCTCTTTACCAGTTCAAGACCCCAAGACTATGAGGAAATTCTGAGAGGACTTCCTAGGACAATCACATAACAAATGAATATGCTACTCACACAACCTGTTCAGGAAAAGAAAATAAAAGAGGCATTGTTTTCTATGCATCCCATCAAGTCCCTAGGACCGGATGGTATGTCTCCTAAATTCTTTCAGCGATTTTGGCATATAATCTGTTTTGACATAGTTAATGCCATTAAAAATTTCTTTAATATGAATTTTATACCAAAAGCATTCAATCAGACTCTTGTGACCGCTATCCTAAAGATTAATACCATAGTAAATTTATCTTATTTTAAACCTATTAGTTTGTGTAATATAGTACACAAAATCATTTCAAAAATTCTTGTAAATATATTTAAACCTTTTCTCAGTAACTGCATTAGCCCCTATCAAGCTGCCTTTGTTCCTAATCGTTAACTTGTCGATAACTTGATAATTGCCCATGAACATATCCATTGGTTAAACAATAGGATGAAAGGTAGTGATGCATTCATGGCCCTTAAGATCGACATGTCAAAAGCTTATGATAAGGTAGAATGGAGTTTTTTGTTAGCCATAATGAACAAAATAGGTTTATACCTTTTGTGGTTAAAATGGTGGTTGTTTGAGCTCTGTCTTTGTCATTCAATGTTAATGGGGAAAAATATGGGTATGTGTGTCCGTCTAGAAGGATAAGGTAGGGGGATCCCCTATCACCTTATCTCTTTCTTTTTTGTGCCGAGGGACTCACTACCCCCTATCACCTTATCTCTTTCTTTTTTGTGCCGAGGGACTCAATAGTCTCTTAAAGCAAGCAGTGGCGAATAAAAAAATTTCTGGAATTAAGATTGCAAGATAAAGTCTAGGGCAGAATATAATAAATTGACAACTATGGAATGCAACCTATGGCGACAGAAATCAGCAATCAAATGGCTTAAAGAATGTTACGCTAATACGGCCTACTTCCACTCTATTGTTCGTCATCGGAGAAGTAAGAATTTCATTGGAAGAATCAAAACACAAGATGGGAATTGGTTGGAAGATGAAGACGACATTAAGTCTTTGGCTGTGGAATTTTATACGGCATTATTCGAGGATGATAGAGATATATCTCCTTTTCTTCATAATTCTCTTCCCAAGCCTCAGGTTTCACAGGAAAATAATGAATTAGTATACTCTACACCAGAGGTAGATGAAATGAAAGAGGCGGTATTTTCTATGGATGTCAATAGCACTGCTGGGCAGGATGGTTTTGGAGCCAAGTTCTATCAAGAGTGCTGGGACATAATTTAGCAAGATTTGAAGGATGCAGTAGCTGATTTTTTTACTAGAGGCCATTTACTGAGGGACTTCACTAGCACAATGATCATACTTCTTCCCAAAAAACCAGGAACATGTCAATGAAGAGATTTCTGCCCAATCAGCCTATGTAATGTGAGTTCCAAAATCTTATCAAAAATTCTTTCTTGTCGCATTAATAGGTTGTTACCTTCTATTATTGCGAAGTGGCAGACAGGTTTTGTCCAGGTAGAGGGATTATGGATAATGTTTTGACTGCCCAGGAACTAGTCACTGAGATTGATCGGAAGTTGAAAGATCCAAACTTGATTTTGAAATTGGATATGGAAAAGGCGTACGATAGAGTTAATTGGTCATTTCTCATGGGCATGATGCGACGGTTTGGGTTTTGTGAACAAGTTGTGGATTTGGTGTATCGCCTGATGGCTAACAATTGGTTTTCTATTCTAATTAATGGCACACCAGCAGGTTTTTTTTAAGTCATTTCGTGGGGTGAGACGAGATGATTCCCTATCTCTGGCTATATTTTTATTGGCAGCAGATTATTTGGGACGTGGTATTGAGCAACTATTTAATGAGCATCCACAGCTTTTTTATGCTTCTAAAGGCGGTAAAATTGCTTACTTAGCCTTTGCAGATAATATGATAATTTTTACATGATGTTCTCATACTAGATTGATATTGTTAAAGAATTTTTTACAAAATTATGAATCCTTTTCTAGTCAAAAAGTGAATGTGGAAAAAAGTTCCTTCATATGTTCTTCTAGAGTTTCTCTAAGGGTTATTAACGATATCAAGAATATTCTAGGATTTAAACAGGAGCAGTTTCCTTTTCAGTACTTGGGGGTTCCATTATGTAAGGGGAGGGTGAGGAAAATGTTGTTTGATGACATTCTGGGAAAAATTAGAAATAAATTAAGCCTTTGGAGCTCCAAATATTTATCTACTGGGGAAGTTAATTTTGATTCGTCATGTGTTATCTTCCATTCCCTTTTATTTGATTCAGGTGCTTGCCCCTCCTAAAGGAGTCGTGTCCACGGTGGAGAAAATGTTCAATGCTTTTTTATGGGACAGTAAGGAGGGTAGAAGAACCTATTGGCTGGCATGGAATAAAGTATGCTTTCCAGTGGATGAAGGAGGCCTTGGTATTTCGGGATATTTCAGATGTGGTGGAGGCTTGTTCCATGAAGCTATGGTGGAAGTTAAGGCAACGTAATTCATTTTGAGCTGACCTTATGTTTGAAAAGTATATACAAGAGGAACATCCAATGACAGTGGTTAGAAGTGGTTCACGATTGTGGAGAAGATTGGTTGGAATCAGATCACAAGCCGAGTCTCAAATTAGATGGCGTGTTGGACAGGGAATGCTGGATTTTTGGCATGATTGCTGGCTGGGAAATGAGAACTTGGTTACTTTATGTAATATCACTAACCCTCCGTTCGCTATGGTAGCTGAATTTTTTAATGCAAATGGATGGAACAAGGAACGACTTCAGGCTTGACTCTCGAAAAATATTGTATCAAACATCATGGAGATTCCACTTCGCATGGAGGAACCAGATACAATTCTATAGGCAGTCTCTGAAGATGGCAATTTCTCTCTCAAGTCGATGTGGTAAATAATCAGGAGGAGGAGGAATATTTCAAGTGTCTTAACTAATGTGTGGTCTCAGGTTTGCCTCTTAAGCTTAAGTTTTTCACTTGGAAACTGATTTATAATTTATTACCTGTTGACTCAATTATGCAATCAAGGGGATTTAACTTAGCCTCTAAATGTGTATGTTGTCATGGCATAGAAGATATTATACATATATTCTTCTCTGGTAGTCTAGCGTCAAAAGTATGGGAGTATTTTTTTACAGTTTGTGGTATACGTAGATTGTCATTCACTTGCATATCGTCTCTTCTTATGCACTGGTTTATGCATGCATCAAAAAGAGTGGTCCAAGCATTTGGTGCATTATTCTTGTGGTTGTGTTTTGGTTTTTATGGCTTGCTAGAAATCAAGGCAGATATGGAAAGGGGACACCATTGACAAATAAAGTGTTATTTGATACTGATGTGTTTATAAGAAATTTTGGATCATCGGTGAAATTCACCACAAGGCAAGGATTTGGAGAAACACGCCTCCTCAATTATTTTCGTTTTGGAGTACCTCCAAAATCTATGTTGGTGGCAATATCATAGGAAAAACCTCCGGAAGGGTACTACAAGCTAAATACTGATGCTTCTGTTGATGATACTAGATGCTCTGGGGGAGGGCTTTTACGGGACCATCATGGAAAGGTGATCTTTGCTTTCTATAAGGAGTTTGGCGATCACAATGTGTCGGGGGCAGAGGCACGGGCGTTATTGACAGGTTTGGAATTGGCTGCTCAACATGGATTTCGTAATCCTCTGGTTGAGATGGATTCTCCTTCATTGGTCTTGCTATTGAATAGTCAACAATTGGGCAGTTGGGATGTATGTATTGCCATTTCTTGCATTAGGAAGTTAATTTCTACTCTATGGGCCATCTCAAATGTATTTCGTCAGGCAAACAAACTGGCAGATTGTCTAGCATCACAACCCTTTGTCCCGCTTTCACATGTTCTCCCACTCGCAATTGCCTCCTGTGGTCAAAAAGTTGGTATAATTAGATAGCATAGGATTTCCTTCTATAAGAAGCGTTAGTGTAAAGGAGTAGTACTCCTAATTTATTTGCTTTAACTTTTATTTTAAATTTGTGGTTACTTTAGTTCTATTGTGTGGAGGTCAGGTGTGGCCCCCATCCCAATCATGTATTAAGCTTTTTTAATTTATTAATAAAATTGGGGCTGGCATCGCCACCCCGTGTATGGGATTTGCCAATCAAAAAAAAAAAGATAAAGTCCAACAATATGTTACTTGTTTGTTGCTGATGATTCAATTCTTTTTTGCAAAGCTAATGTAGGTGAAGTTAATGAAATTATGAGGATCCTCTAATACTATGGTGCAACATCTAGACAGGTGGTGAACTTGGACAAAATCAACTTTCATCAGCAAAAATAGCAGCCAAGCAAAAAATAAGGAGCTTGTAAGAATCTTGGGAGGCATACAAGTGGTGATTCATAGCAAATATTTGGGTTTGCTATTAGTGATTGGCAAATCAAAGAGCTCCATTTTCAGATTCATCAAAGAGAGGCTGGAGAAGAGATTGAAAAGCTTGAAAGGAAGCTACTTAGCACAACTGGAAAGGAGGTTCTATTGAAGTTAAATGTCGCGGTTCTCTCTTCCTATGCAATGTCAGTTTTCAAATTGCCAATAGGATTGTGTCAGGAGATGAGCAGATTGATGGAAAAATTTTGGTGGGGTAGTGAGTAAAAGAAGAATAAAATCCATTGAAAAAGCTGGTTGGAGATGTCCGAAGGCAAAAGAAAGAGGGGTTTAGGATTTAGAGATATCCAAACATTTAATATACCACTACTTGCAAAGCAGGTTTGGAGAATAATCACATGTCCAAATCTATTAGTGAGTAAGTTGTTAAAAGGAAGATATTTCCCTAAATCTTCAATCCTCACAGCAGCAATCAAACAAGGATCATCTTGGATTTGGCAATGTTTGAATAGTTCATGTGAAATGTTGGATAGTGGACTACAAAAACAGGTTGGAGATGGAAAAACCATCTCTATTTGGGAAGATAGATGGCTCAAGACTACCAAGTTAGGGAAGTTAGCACAACAAAACCTCATGGGTGCAGAATTTTGGTAGTTGTTGATTTGATTCAAAATTAGAAACGGAATGGAAGTTTCATTCACTCATTATTTTCCGAGCAAGAAAGGACGGCCATATTAAGCATCCCACTCAGTATTTTTGGAGGGAAGGGAAAATATTTTTGGGCAGATACAAGTCATGGACAATACACTACTAGATCAGGTTATGTAAGAGCCAAAGAAATGGATGATAGCAAATGTAACAAGAGGAAAAATAAGGTTGGAACGAGTAGAAATACAGAGGCCCCCAAAATGTGGCACCAGTTATGGTGTTTGAACAACAAGCACAAGTTGAAACACTTCTTGTAGAAATGGTTGCATGGTATCCTTCCAACTAACAAAAATGTGTTTAGAAGGACTAGAAAGGGAGAGCCATGGTGCAAAAGATGTGGAAACCATAGAGAATTTATTCTTCTTTTGCAAAGCAAATAAAGTGGTATGGAAGACATTTACAGTCACATGGGATGGGCTGGAATAGTACAAAGGCAAAATTTGAGAATTGTGGGAATGCCTACAACACGCAAGAAAGAGAGCAGATAGGGAGGACCACATTGCACTAACAGTGAATCTCTTATGGCAAGTGTGGAAATCAAGAAACAACTGGAGCTTTAGGTAGACACATTAAGAAGGCCATGTAGTATCTAATAATGTTGTATTGGAATGGAATGGAAGGAATACAAAGAAGCAAAAAAGTGGCAAAGAGAGGCAGCGAGTAATGATGAATTGAACATTTCAAGTACCAACAACATCAATTGGGAGCTACAACAATAGCATGCAGTTACCATACTCACAAATGCAGCAGTAAATGACAAAAAATGGAAAATGGAGTAGGCATTACAACTAAGGATTACAAAGGCTTGTTACTTGCTACTTGGGCTATTCCAATTGAATAAAATGGTACTACTACGGTTGTTGAAGCCATATCAATTTGAACTGCTCTGTTAAAGGCCATACAAGAGAACTGGACTTTCGTTTTGATTTTGTCTGACTACCAAGATGTAATTAAGAAGATCAATGGTGGATGCAATGAACTTTCTAATATTAGCATGGCAGTTAATGATATTAGATCTATTAGCAAATCTTTTTGGAGATGTTCTTTCTCTTGGATAGGTAGAGGAAGTAACAAGTGTACTCATGATGTGGCTAAATTTGTTACCAAACTTGTGAATGAAATTAGGTGGATGGATAGCTTCCTAGTGTGGTTGTTGAAAGTTGCACGTGATGATCTTCTGGAAATTGCTAGTTTATATGTAAATGATGTAGTTATTTTGGATTATATATGCAATCAATGACTCTTGACCAAAAAAAAAAAAAAACCACACTCATAACTTGATGCGGCCAAGTTTGGTAATGGGTAAGGAACCTGCTAAAAATCTTATTACCAAATTCATTACCCGTTTAGAGCATGTATTACTAGGGGGTGTTTGATTTAGGGGAATCAAGGAAGGAAATGTGTGACTGTCCCACCTTACCTAGAAGGCGCACCAGAGGGCTTAGCAGACTGCCTGCCTGGCTCTCACCAGGACTCGGGTCAAGCACGCACTAAAATCCGTAAAACAATTGTTGTTCAGCGGCGAACTCGTAAATACCAACTCTGACAGTAGCTCGAGGTCACATGATATTCAAACTTAAAAGTAAAAGTACTGGTTAAGCAGTTTACAATCATATACGTTTACTATTACAGTAATATCTCAAACATTCTTTCTATCAAAATCCTACCAAGATCTACCCTGGAATCCTCACCACCGGCTTTAGAGATAGGAGCCTGCTTAAGGAAAACAAATAAAAGAGGGTGAGCTATAATAGCTCAGTGAGGTTCCCACACATGCAAATACAGAGCAAACAATCAAAAATTAATCAGTCAAATAATATGAGTCATAAAACAATAAAAGAGTCAATTAAGTAAACAATGAATTAAACAAGGGAGGATACATCTCAACCACGGGAGCAAGCTCAACCGCGGGAGTATCAAGTACTGATCATGTAACTATGATGTTAGGACCGAGATAATAGCTCAGGTCTTTATCAAAGGACATGCCAGTATTATCACGCAAGAACCCTAACCGCCATTCACCTTATAACCTCCAACAATACCGCCACACCAGGGTGAGATCTCAACCCTGGAGGGCAAACAAGCAAGAAAGAAAGTTCAATCCGGAGTTGGCCTCTTTGAGGATTCACAACTCGAGGGAAAGAACAACACGCCCTAAAACACCCAGCACCTTATAGCCTCCATCACTACCGACTCGATGGCCCAATTTAGTTGAAAGTTCAAAGACAATTATACTCACATTTGATAGAAGTTATGCATGTAACAAATCGCGGGATAGATGTGATAAAGTACACACCTTCCCTTCATATAGTACATTGTGATAACTCATGAATATCAAGTACGCATAGAATTATCATTTAAACATACATCAAGCATACACAAGGAAACACTCACTTGAAATGCTTAAGAGAATATTTTGTAAAATGGTCGAGATTCACTTTCGGATCTTGGAATTTAAAAGAAATAATCTAATGAAACCCCTAAGTAAATTAGCAAGAAAATTCAAGAAATAATCCAATTATTTCTAGGGTTTCATTTCTAGGGTTTTAGAGTCTAGGGTTTTACCCTAGGGTTTAGGGTTTTAGATTTAGGGTTTTGACTTTAGGGTTTTCTTATTCTAAGAAAATTCAATTTATCAATAGATCACTTTCTAAAATTTCTGAACACCAAACTCTCTAAATTTAACATATTCTAGGTTAGAAATTTCATCTACCATTTTTCCTTCTTTATTTCTACCGAAATTTCGGCAGCATCTCCCCTTAAAATCGGACTAACCCAAAATTTTACCTGCAAGAAATCAACCATCCAATCCATTTTCCAACAAGTTCTACAACTTCTATGTTCAATTCAAACTCAATTTCACTCAAAATTCACTCAAACTCAAGATTTCTACTCCAAGTTTCTTCAACCAAGCCACATATAATACATGAAATTTCAAGGTTTAAATGCTATCTACTAGTCTATCTAACCAAGAGAACACTTTATCTAACAAGTAAAATTTCATTTCATGCTTAAATCTTCAAGTACTACTAACAAGTACCTAGTATAAAACTTGAACAAAAGCTAAATAAAACTTGAAATTAATAGCAAAAGTTCATAGTAGATACCTTAAACAAGCTTAGAACTTTGCTTAGGAAGAAGAAAAGCTCACTTTCTATGGTGGAATTGTCTAAAATTGGAGAGAAAGCTTCAAGAAAATGAAAACAAAGAGAGAGTAGAGAGAGAGCTAGGGAGTTCGGCCAAGGGAGAAAAGAAAATGGAAGAGAATTAGGTCAAGAAAGTATAAAAGAAATAAAAGAATAATGGAAGAAAGTGCAACCAATCAAAGCTAGACAAGAAGTCATTCTAGGGTGTAGATATTTTGACATAATAGTTACTAGTTGTCTAAATATAATTAGTGTAAATTTTAATCATCTATCACTTAGTAATTAGCAAGTTTTATGGCATAAATTTATAAAGCAAAAGAGAGGAAAAGAAGAGTAGGGAGGGGTCGGCCATAAGGGAGAGAAAAAGAGAGTGAAATAGATCAAGAAAATGGAAAAGAAATAAAGAAAATAATGGAGAAAAGAATGACCAATTATAACAAGACAAGAGTCATGTTAGGTTGTATGCTTTTAATGAAATGTTGGCTAACTTGGTTAAATTTGATTAGTGAAAATATTAATCACTTATCTCCTAGTAATTAGTAACTTCATGGCACAAATTTTAAAGCAAAAGAAAGGAAGAAAAGAAGAGAGAGAGGAGCCGGATTTAGAGAGAGAAAAGCAAGGGAAATTAGTGAAATTTTTAGGTCAAAATTGTGAACTAAAGCTCACTTAGTCAAAGGTCTTGAACATGATAAAGTTAGTTAGTCAAAATTAAACACTATTATAAACTAATGGTCCAATAAAATTAATCCAAATTTGGTACTTAGGTGTACCACTTAATAATGAAAGAATCTTATTTAGTTAACCTAATTAACTTAAGAAATCTTTCAACTAATAAATCAAAGATTAACACTAAACTCTAAATAAAAGAATTTCCCTTATGAAATGCATTTCAAGTTTTCCTTTTCTTTTCTCTTCTCACATTTTTTTTTCTACTAATGAACATAACATGAATTAAATGATTTTTGTATGAATTTCTGGGGCGTCACAAAATGAGTGTCATAAATAATGACACTCGTTGTTAATGTTTGTAAAATAATTATCACTATCATTTAATGAGAATGAAAGTGATTAATTGGAGTGTTAATGATTCTTTCAAAATACTATTCTATCAAACCTATTAACCTTTATGATTTAGGGGCAAAAACACACCCTAAAAAATTACACATCTTTTAAGCTGCCCACCTACTCCCCCAATATACTATTCTCTCTCTCTCTCTCTCTCTCTCTCTCTCTCTCTCTCTCTCTCTCTCTCTCTCTCTCTCTCTCTGCGCTATGTTTTTTTATTTTGAATATTCTTCATTAGTACTCTATAATTTTTCTATAAAAAATTTGTTTATTGAATTTTTTTTACATTCAATTTTTTTATAAAAATTTGAACTAAAAATAAAAAATATATGATAATCTATATTAATACAATAAAAATGACTTTTTTTAAGGTTGTCATTTGCATAAAATTCATATTAGAGGATGGCTAAATTTAAAATTGAAGAAGCCTTTTTTGAAATTTTCTATAAAAAATACAAAATAAGAAGTCTAAAAAATATGTATATCATAAATAAAAGATTTAAAATTTTTAGAATTTACTTGAAAGTCATTCCAATAAACCAAATAAGTACTTTATAATAATACCCATTCTATTATTAAACCAAACATGTTGGGGGTAATCATCAAAATCCATACTCATAGTGGGGTTAATAATACTCATAGAGATAGTGATTGAGGAATTTGAACCAAACGGTCCCTAAGAAGCTGTTTGGTTCAAATTCCTCAATCACTATCACTATTAATTTCACTAGTCTCACTATGAGTATAAGTTTTGATGATTCCCCTTAATATGTTTGGTTAAGTAATGGAATGGGTATTATTTTTCCAAAAGAGTTAATGAGTTTGATAGAGTAGTATTTTGAGGAAATCATAGTGACCACAATTAACCACTTTTATTCTGATTGAATGATAGTGATAGTTGTTTTCTAAACATCAACAATGGGTGTCATTGCTACTCATACCCATTTTTTTGCTTGATTTCGTTAAACCAAACACCCCCTAAGGCAAAGAACCACTTAACTTTTAGTCAGACACCGTTATATTTTACACACACTTAACACTTCGAACACGAAATCTTATTTTCAATCTACAAATTGGATTAAAGTGTTGGTATTTCAAGCAACTAAGACATTCACTGCGTTAGTTGTTCAATTCTTTTATTGCACTTCTATCATTATTTTGACTATTTGTAAAATATAAAAAGTAAAACAAGCTACATTTTCAACATCTAAAACTATAGTTTATCTTGATTCATTTAGCAAACTTGTTCTCACCCAAAATTTTTTTGTAAAGATCATTTTTCTTTAATAAGAATGTCCATAACTTTGATGGGTTTGTCGCTAGTTGTTAACAAAAGCCAGAGAAACACTTGCGCACGCAGACTGTGAGCAATTTGCAGTTTTTTAAGCACAGGTTTGCAAAACAGATCGTCTGCTGGCACGAAATGTAACATGATATGCATGCAGATAGTTTGCCTGTCCTTTCATTATTGATATGAGCAATTCAGCTAATTTTCAACGACTTAGGAAATTTTAGGTGCGACGAACCAAAATAAAGATTTAGAATGCAAACTGTAATAATAGTAGATCTAATTTATTTGCATTTCTGGAATTTTTCAATTCTCTATTTTATAAATTAAACAAAGTTAGAATTCTAAATTTTCATACTGACTAATTGTTTCGTACAATTTATATTCAAGTAATTTGAAATCACCGGTTTTTAAGAATTTTATTTCAAGCGATAAACGATAAAGGAGTGTCTGTACTTTAATTTTTATTTTACTTCATCTGCAATTATACTCGCCATTCTTTTAAAATATTAGTTGTGAACATCTGCGTCTCCCTGTCATATACCTGTAGAATGCACATGTTCAAGGGTAATTCTAATAGCTAATTCTACTTTTGTTATCAAACCTGCTTGCAAGCGGGTATCAAGTAGGTACCCAACCATCAGCTTTCTATCTTCTTTTCCCTAGACAGAATACAGTAAACGCACATCTGTGATAATTGAAATAACAATTCATTGAAATAATGACCATACCAAGAACTCAGAACTACAATTCATTAAATCCAAAAACTCTAAATTTGCAGCCTCTGTAAGCGCTGAATTTAGTATAATGCTACAACTAATGAAATTAGTAATTAATTGAGCTTAAAGAATAAATTCAATCTAAAGTGAACTCATCTATTATTGTTAAAGAATAAATTGAATGTATAGGTGTCAAATATTTATGAGCCTTTTATCAAGTTCTATCAGTCATATAATACGCAATACCAATATATGACACATAAATCATATAATCGAGTCATTTTGCAAACTCGCCCAGAGCAAGATTGGATTAAGATAGAATGAGTAATGGAGAATTTGTTTAGCTAGTTGGGTTACGCAACTAATGAGCAAAGGAACAATAATGTTTCTAAACCAAAGTTTAGCCATAAAAATAAACAACAGACTTTTAAAATAAAATATAGTTTAAGGAAAAGTTTTAAAATAAATCAAGAAAATATTATCTAAGGTTTTGATTATTATTTTTGCCATTTCTTGGGGTTTAAGTGCAAGTAAGTCGTCGCGGGTGTCTTGCGATGTATCCCCGCCTCTTCTTTATTTTTTGTATTAAAAAGTTGACTTTTTGGTGCTGACGATTGATAGTAACAAAAAACTTAGCAATGATATTTTATATGAAACGTCCAGGAGATAAAATGTATATTTTACTATAAGAAGAAAATTACAAAGTTGAACGGTCAATCATAAGGAGTAATGTGTAATTTATCTAAATGAATTTAATAAAATATTATGAATCATTTCTTGGGCGTCAAAATTTGAAGGTATCTGTTTTTTAACCAAATCCAGCGTGGTCTCCACGTGTTAAATTTTATTTGTACTTCTTAGGAATCTATATTTGAGACAAAATTATACTTGAAGTTTATTTTCCAGCCGTTTAAAATTGCAATGAGAGTTACCAAAGTTTCAATTATGATTGTCATTCATAGAAAAATTTTAGATGAATAATTTCTTTTGACTTTTGAGAGGGAACCTACGCCCACTATTCCATCGCAAAGGGAAAATAAATAAATGAATAAAGGTTCCTGCGTTGATCAAGAAAGTCCAACCGAGAGTCAAATTCCAGGCAAATTCCATCTTCCATAGCAAAAGCATCCTATCCAATGTGTCGAAAGGAGCAAAAAACTTCATTGTTCTTCTTTTCACAGCCACTTCTATTTCCAAAACCTTCTATTGCCAAGAGCATTCTAATCCAGTGACCCTCTATCCAAGAAAAGAAAATGGCTGATGTACTTGCTGTTTCCTCAATAAAGGTTCTGCGGGAAAAGACACTTTCCCTTGCCACCGATGCGATTGGTTTGATATTTGGCTTCAAGAAGGATTTGGAGACCCTGAGAGGATCTGCTGCCATGATCTGTGCTATCCTGGCTGATGCTAAGGACAAGCAAAGGCATAACCAGGCCGTGCAAATTTCACTCAAGAGGCTGGAAGTGGTGGCTTTTGAAGTTGAAAATGTGTTGGATGAACTCCACTATGGAAAATTTCATCGCCAACTCAAGGGCAAGGTATGCTCATGGTTCAAAGACTCGGAGGTATCCTCATGGTTCAAAGACTCGGCCGAGTCAAAGACAATTCGGCCAAGTCGGAACGGGATCGGAGCTTGGCGATCCGATACCGCGCCGATTTCACTCGGAGACTGCGGACTCGCCGAGAAATCGGCCGATCTCGATCGACTCGGACCGATTTGGATCCGAATTGGTGCAAATCAACCGATTTGGAACGGATCGTTCGGATCAACCCAGACACCGTGAAATTGGTGCTATTTCAAAGAATAAATCAGAGATCTTACTCACCTGTCTTGGTCCAGCTATTTTGCAGTCAGTTGGGGCTATTTTCCCGCGGTTTAGGTGTGACTTTTGGGGGTATTTTCTGGCGGTTTAGGTCTGAATTTGGGGGGTGTGATTTTGGTGTTTATGACTGCAATTTGGCTGAAGGGATGGTGGTTGAGGGTGAGGAGAGTTGTTGTGGTGCTGATGTTGAGGCTAGTTGTGGCTTTGTCCAGCTAGTCTTCCGGCGTCAGTGTCGATCGTGGGGAAGATGACTCAGGCTTTTTTTTTCTTTTTTTGTAATTGAAACCACTGTGCGTAGAGGCTTTTTTCTTTTTAATTCGACTCGTAGATTGCTTTTTTTTTTCAACGCACTTTTTAATTGATAGTGTTTTTGAAATTGCACTCCACTCCTTAGGGACTGGAGTGCAAAAAAAAAAAAGGAATTAGTGCAATAATGCACTGAAAGAATCAATAAAATAATGCACTGACATGAAGTGACTGCGCATGCAATTGGTTCAATGAATCGATTAAATTTTAGCAAAAGTTATTCAAAGGCTGAGAAGAAAGCCGTATATAATTTACTCATTCTTTATTATATTCTTACACACAATCTCTTCATTTTCTTTCTTCAGTCGGTTTCTTCATTGTCAGATATCAAGTTGTTTGTTCATCTTCTTCAATTTCATTTGCGGCAATATTTTTTGGGTAAGTTTGTTCATTTGTTTTTTTTTTTTTTTTTGTTTATCATAATAGTTATTATTCCCTAAACTTAATGATTTATTTAAAATGTAATTTATGATCCTTTTATGTTTGTATATTAAGTGATATGTTGTGTAGACACCAAATTTTGACACACCTTTGGTAAAAATATGTGTGTTATTTTATTTTAGGGGGTATTTTTTATTTTTCGGGGTCGAGTACAATTTTCGCATATTATGACTAATTCGCCACGTCAAGGGCAAAATGGTAATTTCACCATGTAAATATTAATTTATTTTATTTTATTTCCTAAATACATGACTTTACTATTTTTATCATTATTTATGATTTTAATGATTTTTAGGAGTCATTCATTATTTATTTAAAATTTTAGTATTTTTTAATTCAACGGCACATTTTCCAATGCGCTATTTTTATGAGAATTTTCAAGTGAAAATTTTATATATGCATTTTGAATACTCATAAATTTTCTGTAAAAATCTCATAATTTTTAGATGTCGTTTAGTATTTATTTAATTTTGTCTTTTTATTTATCAAGGGCACGTTTCCCAAGAATTGTGTTAATCTTAAAAATTTTGAGTGAAAACTTTAGTATATGTGTTTCATGAGATAATATATGTTGTGTAAAATTTTTTGTGATTTTTAAGAATCATTTAGTATTTTTTGTGATTTTCATAATTTTTGCCATATTACGTCACGTTTTAATGCACCTTTATTTACGAATTTTGTCTGTGAAATTTTTATATGTGCATCTAATATTTGTAGATTTTATGTAAAAAATTTTTTTTGATAAAAAAAAACTATTTAGTATTTATTTAAATTGTATCCTTTTATCTATGACATATTTTTCAATAGTGAATTAACTTTAAAACTTTAATTTTTTGTTATTATTGAATTTTCTTTTTCTAGTAATGTGAAATTTTAGTTTTAATTTTAGTTTTTTATTATTTTATTTTATTTACTTTTTATTTTTTTATTCTAAGAAGTCCATAAGATTTTTATTTTTATTCCAATTTTCTTCATTTTCTTACATTTTTTTTTCTTTTCTTCTTTTCTCTTCTTTTTTTCTTCTTTTTTTTTCTCTTCTTCTTCTTTTCTTCTTTTCTTTTTATCTTTTCTCCTTCTTTACAAAAAAAAAAAAAAGGGGCTGGAGCAGGTTACGTTTTGCAGCCTGCTACAGCAACAAAACAGTTGCTCAAGTTGCAAAGTATCTTCATGGCCATACTTTCAGCCATCCCCTATCACCAACTCCACCTTCCCCTCAGCAAATTTTGAGGGATTTGGAAGGGATTTTGTTCATTTTTTCCTCACTTCTTCATCATCCTTCTCCCTGCCTTCTCTGCCTCTCACCAGTTTTTCATTCACAGAAAATCTCACAGCAATTCACTCACTCCCTCGGCTTGCTCTCCCCCTGCACACTCACAATCCTCACCTCTCCCTCTCTACACCGTCTTCACCTCACTGCACTTCACTTTAGACACTAAACTTCTTCTTCACACACACAGCACACAACTCTTCTCCCTCTCGGTCCTTTTCCCTGCAAATTCATCACACAAGCCACACAATCCTCACACAGGCACTCACAAATCCACTCTCTGCCTCCCCTTCCCTCACACACACAGACCTCTCTCTCGGTCTCCCTCACAGCACAACATACACAATTCACCTGCACAAATACACACACCACACACGGATTTCACACACACATACCAGCTTCACAACACACCTGCAAAAATCACAAGACACATTCAAGGCACATACACATTTTCACACAAACAGTTCACAGGCACACACACGCACCACACAACCCAAAACAGCTGCAAAATCGCTGAAAATCACAGCCAAGAACAACCAAAAATTTACCCAAAAAATAGCTGCAAAAATCACTGGAAATTGCAGCCAAGAACAGCTAAAATATACCCAAACAACAGCTGCAAAATCACTGAAAATCGCAACCAAGAAAGCAAGAAAATTCGCCCAAACAACAACCCTCCAATCAGCCACCCAAGAACCCACAAAACCACCAAATCGCAGCCTGCAAAAATCACCCAAAAAATTAACCACATCACAGCCATAAAACAACTTAAAAACAGCCCCAAGACCACCCAAAATCATTGCAATTACAGCCTCCACCACCTGCACAAAAAAAAAAAAAAAAAAATCTCGCAGTACGTCCGGTCACACTCGCAGCCAATAATCACATCCACCATTGCAGTCATCATCACCACCACGCACCATCACAGACAAGTTACCGGCCAGTCTAGCCGTCGAGCCACTTCACCAGTTTCTCCACTGAAAATCGCTATCTTCTTCAGCCAAAGAGGTAATCTTCTTGGACTTTCTTTCAATGGATATTGTTTGACTTTTGAAGATTTTGTTGATGGAGTTCAAAATTTAAGGTTTGATCTTGAGGGATTTCGGTGTTTGTTCTGACTTTGAACTTGAAGAAATGGGTTTTGTTTTGGTTTTCATTCGGTCAAAGCCAAATTGAGGGACTGAAGACTTTGAATAATTTGGGGGCTAATAATGATAAAGAGGAATAACGACATGGGGAAAGGAACTGGAGTTTTGTTTGTTTTTGTATATAGTTGTCTTTATTCCATTTAGTTAACCGATGGTGTTCTCTATTAGTCATAGTATAACTAATTAATTTGATCAGTTAGGTTAGTTTAGTTATTTTGTCATTTTTTATTGTTTTTATTTTTTATGAATTAATTATTCATGTTCTAATCTCTATGTTTTTAGGTGATCATGTTTTTGACCCAAAACTTTTGATTTATGCAATGAAGCTCTAGAAATTTGTAGATTGACCCGCTTAGACTCTAATTTCTTGCAACTAGGGTCCTAATTTGCTTTACCATACTTGTCATATTTATCAATTTGACCCTTCTAAACTGCTGATTTGCATTTTTGTCCTTCCACGTTGCTGATTTTTACAATTATCTCCTCAAATGTTACCGGAATTTATACCTCCCAAGTAGCTAGAACTTGCATTTTTACTCTTGAATGAATGTTGCTGAAAATTACAAATTTGGTGTTTAATACTTGTTGGAATTTACAAATTGGGGCTTATTGTTGCTGTAAAATTCATTTTTATCCTTGAATAGTTGCTGGAAATTGAAATTTAGTTCTTAAGTTGCTGGAATTTCAATTTGATCCTCAAATGTTGCTGGAAATTTGATTTTTATTTCATCAAGCTTGCTGAAATTACATTTTTTGCTTTTAAATGCTGCTGTAAATTATGTATTATTTAATGATTTTGCTAAAATTATATTCTTGGCCTTAAGTATTGCTGGAAATTTTTATTTTTGGCATTATACTTGCTGGAAATTATATTTTAGCCTTTTAAATTCGTTGTAAATTATATTATTATCTTAATTATGGTTTGAAATTATAATTTTACCCTTTAATTTGTTCTAAATTACATTTTTACTCTAGAATGTTGCCCAAATTTCCATTTTTAATCCAAAACCTTGGAACATTTTATTTTGGCAAAAAAAAAAAGGAGATTTAATTAAGTCCTCAAAGCTTTTAATTATTTCTTTTCACATTTTATTTTTTATTTTATCAAATTTATAATTAATGTTCTAAAATTTGGTCTTGTTAGTCTAATTAATGTTCAAATTAGTTTCTTTATTTTCCTTTTAGTTATTTTGATAATTCTTATTTGGGTGTTAAAAGTTTAAGTATGTATTATTGTATTTTATCTTCTATTAATTTTTTTAATTTTATTTTCAGTTGTTTTACTTTATTTATTTATTTACTTATTTATCTTTACTTAAACAATTTTCATTTTCTTCCTAAATATTATTATTATTATTATTATTATTATTATTATCATTATTATTATATATTTTTATTTATTTTTTAATTTTATTTATTATTGCTATAATTGTTTGAATTATCGTAGCATGTCATAGCGATTGGTATGAAATTATTTAATTAAGTGGTTTATTTATTAAATAGTGATATTTTTGACATGTTTGTTCATTTAGTAGCAATTTGTACCGAGTTTACGAACGGGAGGTACCTCGATTACCCTTTTAATTTCTTTTATGTGCTCCTCCGTGCTCCTATGTGTTTTTCTATGTGTTTTCATGTATCTTTGTGCTTATAATTTTTATCCATGTATGAGTGTTTATTTATTTATGTCATATTATTTGCTCGAATTTAATTTTTGATTATTCAAAGAAATGTAATAGATAGGTAATATTCTGTTTAGCAAAATTTTTGTATTTAGATAGTTAATGTAATAGATAGTTTATGTGTTATTTATTCAACAAAAATCTTATGTATTTTAGATAGAAAATGTAATAGATAGGCTAGATAGGTTACCTTTTACTTTTATTTTAGATTGTAATTAGGCTTCCCCGGTGTAATAGTTAGGGCTTTTGTGTGCTATGTGTGCTATGTGCTTATGTGTTTTAATTGCTTTCTTTAGGACTTTGCATCTAGAATATCATGCTTATGTGTTATGTGCTCCTATGTGCTATTATGTGATTTTATGTGATTATTGCTTCAATCTATGCTTTAATTATTTACTTGCTTTATTATTATATATGTGTATCGTCGCCACACTAGTCCAACGCTAGTTGTGGTTAATTTCGGTTTCTTCGCTAGTCCAACGCTAGCGGAGAATATTTTAGAAAATAGGTTAGTCAAATACTAGACCTTTAGGTCATTTTAGTGATAGAATCATTTCTTGCGTGCATTTCATGATCATTACACACACATTTACTCTTTTTAGGCCTTTTCCATTTTTTACATAATTTTCTATATATATTTTATCATTTATCATCTATTTTAACACTTATTTTAGTGCATAATATTTAGATTCCACCACACATAGAACCTTAAGTCATTTGTGTGATTTGACTAGAAAATAGTCATCTACTCACGTGGGAAGCGATGGCGTACATGTCAGTTCCCCCCCTCCGTGAGTAGGAACAGTTAGTCACGAGTCCATTCGTCCCCCGTACCCGTTTTGTTGCATCCCTACTTTCTTTGTTCACTTACTATCTATACTACTACTTTCCTTTTCTTTTGCATTCTATTTTGCACCTAAACTCGTGACTCCGTCGAGGTCTACATTCGGGTTTCGCAATTAATGCGGTAATTCCGACTAAACCTCAATGGAACATTTTGTCCCTTAACGATACCCATTTTTAGGACTAGATTTGCATTCATATAGTTGCATCCAAATGCGATAAAATTTTAGGGTTATATTAGGAAAATTCAGACTAAACCTCGCAACTAGTTTCGGACTAGGTTGAAAGGGTGCCTTAGGCGCAAGCCTTTGCCTTCCCTTTCTTCAACTGTGACTCCCGAACCTTTTTCTCTTGTTTTTCAAAGACCTGGAGTCGTCTAAAAGGGTTTTCTTATTTTTCCTATATTTTTTCCAAAAACTATTTCCTTAAATAAATCATTCTTGATTTTCTTATCTTTTATAAAATATTTTCGGGTGACTTGGTACACCAAAACTCAATACCAAGTGGCGACTCCCTTTTTAATAAAAACCCTTTTTAAACTCTATTTTCGGGTCCAAAAACCGTCGCATTTTCAAAGTCCCATTTTAGGCCCTTTTCTTTTCTTTTTTAAAATAAAGCATTTGTTTATCATGTTTTTATCGAATCATCTTTTACAAAGCATTTTCTAAAAAATTATTTTTACAAAAATTTACACACTTCTTTTTTCAAAAAAATAAAATCACATTTAATTCTTCCTTTTCCTTTTTTTTCGACTTTAACTAGTTCTATTTATTTTCGAAAAAATGGGGCGCGACATGTTGTTTTATTTTGTTGTGATATGTTATTGTTTTTTTGAAAATAAATTTAGTTTGAGTGATTAACAAACTAAGACTAAATTCCAAATGCATTAAGAATAGATATTTTACTAGTTTATTACTAAGATAAATAATTAATTACTTATGCTAAGATACACACACACATATATTGTATTAGACATCTTCTCTGTTTGTTTCCATTGTTAATATCTTTAGTTTATAAAATAGATAATAATATATTACTTTGTGAAGACATAATTACCGTAGCTACACTTTTATATTATCTACTTAGGCGATTGGTCCAATACACATAATTTATCTTTGAATTATCCAGTAGTGCATGTTTAATTCAATTGGTACCTATTGGATAATTCAATGACAATGGTGCTAATTCATCAATTCACATAATTTATCTTTGAAATATTCAATGACTTTGCATAAAATGACAACGGTGCTCATAGGGATCAAGTGTCGTAGGAAAAATTACTTCTAAATTTAAAACTAATCTAAATTTAGTATGCAAACAAGTTAATATGTAAATAAAATTTGCAAGTTACTAACATAATCTAAATAATTATTTTATTTAGTTAAATATCAACTCATTACTTGTAGTACTTTTTGATGCATTACTGACACTAACCATTTTATGATGGTGTATGTAACAGGTTAAATGGCAAGTAAGAATATTGGTTGGGAACATGGTACACCTTTAGGTGGAAATAAAAAAGTTGTGAGATGTAACTATTGTAGAAAAATAGTGCATGGCGGTATTACAAGATTGAAAGAGCATGTCAGTCATATTACAGGACAAGTTGAAGCTTGTCCAAAAGCTCCAAGAGAAGTTACAAATACAATAAAAATGTATTTAAAAGCTGGTAAGGCTCAAAGAGCTAGTCTAAAAAAGAAAAAAGAAGAAATATTGAGCTCTTTGCAAGAGAAGAATATGTATGGCGACGAGGATGAAGAAGACTTATATGAGATTGATGAATTAGAAAAAAAACAGATGAGGCAAGCAATGAGAAAGAGCCGATACTTAGAATTTGTTGAAGAACAGCGAACGCATTCAGTGTCTGGAAGTCGACCATCCATATCTATGACAGGTATTATTTGTAAATTAAAATATTATGATAAGTGTCATATCAATTAATTAAAATACATTGAAATTATTATTTATTTGTTTATTTTTTATTTTTTAAAATATTTTTTACTCCAGAATATATGGGTGTTGGTACTTTGGAGCAAGCAACTACTGGAAGTAAAAGAGGCATGTCTCGCAATTTTAGTGTCAGACAGGTAGATGAAATGATAAACAGAGGAGTTGATTCGCATATGTTTCCTTCGAAACAAAAATCAATCCAATCAATGTTCGCGGGGGGAAAAAATAAAAAGAGTCGATAAGGCAATTTCAAAATTTTTTCATTTAAATGTTGTACCATTCTTTGCAGCTGATAATCCATACTATCAATTAATGATTTATGAAATTGCCAAAGCTGGTCCTGGAATTAAAGGCACTTCAGCTTATCAAATTAGAAATGAATATTTAGATGAAGAATTTGATGAACTTCATAAATATTTGAGAGATGTCTATGATAAATTTTCAACTTTTGGCTGTACACTTATGTGTGATGGTTGGAGTACTCACACTAAGCACCTAATAATAAACTTTATGGTATACTGTGATAGGCATATGCTGTTTAACAATTCAGTTGATTGCACAAATGTGAGAAAAAATGCAGAATAATTTTTAAATTAATGGATGAAGTAGTAGAGTCTATAGGAGAAGAAAATATTGTACAGATTGTGACAGATAATGAATCTAGCATGAAAGCTGCTGGACAATTACTAATGCACAAAAGAAAACATCTATATTGGTCACCTTGTGCTGCTCACTGCATTGACTTGATGTTGGAGAATATCGGCAAGATGGATGAGGTGAAAAAAACCATTGCATGGGCAAAGAGGATTACTAGTTTCATATACAACAGTGATAAAGTAGTGAATTTGATGAAGACATATACAAGAAGAAGGGAATTGTTGCGTCCTGACATCACAAGATTCGCTACTAAATTCATTTCTTTGGAAAGTCTACTTCGGCATTGTACAGAATTGAAAAGAATGTGCACCTCAGATGAATGGATAGATTTGAATAACACTACCAAATGAAGAATAGAAGCTGCTGAAATAGCTGAATTGATACTATCAAAAAGGTTTTGGAACAAAGTCAGATTGGTCTGTCCAATAATGGAGCCTTTGGTCAAAGTCTTAAAGACTGTTGATCAAGATAATAAACCGACCTTACCAATTATTTATGAAGCCATGGATAGAGCAAGAATGGCCATTAAAAAGTTCGTAAAATGTTGGAGGAGTATTTGGGATGTGATTGACAACAGATAGTACGACCAATTATATTGTGATTTACATGCAGCAGGTAATTTAAAATAATGCACGCAATTTAAATATGCATTATATATGTATTCACTTGTTTATTTAATTTTATGATTTTTTTTATTTAGTATATTTTTTAAACCCGATCCTGCAATACTCTGGAACATGTGAGTATAACCTTGATGAGGTTCGTAAAGGGTTGAAAAAAGTCATTGCAAAGTTGGAGCCTGAATTGGATGCACAAGTTGATGCCATAAATGAGGTATATTTATGATTATGCTATTTATATGTATTACTGATCATATACTTAACCAAATTCTAGAATTTCAACATATATGCATGTGTTATTTTTGTAGATTAAAATTTTTACAGACAAAAGAGGAGGATTTGGAAGTTATATTGCAGTAAGAGCATTATCGAAATCCTTACTAGGTTTGAGCTCAACTCAATATATACTAACATTTAAGTTGTATGAACGAAGTGAATATTTTTTATGTTATTAAGATTATCATTATTATGCTAATTAATTATTATTTTGTTTGTTTAGCTGAATGGTGGCTCAATTATGGTGAAGATGCTCCACATCTGCAAAAGATTGCAGTGAAAATATTAAGTCAAACATGCATACCCTCTGGTTGCGAAAGAAATTGGAGTACTTGGTCATTGATTCATACAAAACTTCGCAATCGTCTAGCAATTAAAAAATTACTCAAATTGGTCTTTGTGCATTATAATATGCGATTAAAGGTGAAAAATATGATGCATCAAAAGGACACTGATTATTTCTACAATCCAATTGATTTGAATCACATTTTTCATCAAGATGACATATTAGATGAATGCATAAGAGAAAGTGATGAACCTGCCTTATCTAAAGATAATCTCGAGTGGTTGGATGAGGGTATTCGCCAACACGAATCAAAAAGAAGTTGTTGGCCCAAATGCAACCTAAGAGGGAGGGGATGAATTAGGTTTCTTTAGAAATTAACTTGGTTACAATAATTTATCTCAAAACAAAATAAATTTATCAAGTTGTCTAAATGATCAAATAAGTTTATGATGCAAGAACCAATATAGAAAATAAACACAATAGACACAAAATTTAAATAAGAGAGAAGTTGTGACAAATAAACTCAATTGCTTCCAAGCTTATAAACTTGAAACTTTGATCACTTGAATTCCTTCCTTTGTTTTGTGACTCAATACCAATTTGTACAACAAGTTGGATCACTTCTCACTCACCCTAGACACTCTCTAGTTGAGCTAAGAAGTTTTACACCTATCTAGCTAACCTTTCAACTATACAATTGAATTGATTACTCACAAATTGAAATTCACTCTTGCTATTACAAAGCTCACTTAGTGAGAGTATCTACTAATCTTTCAACTATACAATTAAATTGATCATTCATAAATTGGAATTCACTCTTGCTATTACAAAGCTCACTTAGTGAGAGTATCTTTATTTTACAAGAATCACTCAAAAATCACTATTATATCAATTGCCAAAAGTCTCTTAACATTCTGCACTATTTTGCTTTTATACAACATGAGAAAACAACTTGATTTGACCTCTAACTGCTAAAAAGAAAAACTAGCCCTTAGACACATTTTGCCTGGTCCAGACGTCCACATAGAGAGGTCCGAACATCCGGACATTTGTCCGGACCAACATCCGAAAGCTGTATCTCTTGATGGTCCGATCGTCCACACCACGTCTGAATCCTTGTCCGTATATCCTCTGAACTTCTCCTCGTTTTGGTGTTTTCCTGTGTCTGGACATCCGTATGAGCGTCCGAACTCTCGTCCGCATGCCTTCTGACAATCCTTAGTTTTGATGCTTCTATGTATCTGGACGTCCGCATGATCGTCCGAACCCTCGTCCGCATACCTTCTGTCCATCTTGAAATTTGATATTTCTATCTGTTCGAACGTTCACATGAGCGTCCAGACCCTCGTTTGGATACCTTCTGATCATTTTCAGTTTGGGTGTTTTTGTGCATCCGGACGTCCGCATTGTGCGTATGGATGGTCGTCCGGGTAACCAAACTTCTTCCTTTTTCAACCTATCTTTCTATCACTGCAATAGAAACCCATTTAGCATATTAGTACTCTTCATCATAAGTTTGATACTCATCAAAATTTAGATGATTTAGACCATGAGGTCATTAATCTTCCCCTTTTTGATGATGACAAACTTATGATGAAGTAAAACATTTAGAAATACTAACATTACCTTTTAATGCTTGCTCCCCCTTAATATATACATTATCAAATACCTTATGCAAACGCTCCCCCTCAACATATGCATTATTATTCTCCCCCTTTTGGCATCATCAAAAAAACTTTAAGAACATAAGAAATTGAAGGCATGAAAAAAAAAAGAATAGTTTACTAAATAAACATAAAAAAACATTCAAAACATGGCAAGTTTAAACAAAGAAATCCAAAGGTCTTGAACTTTTACATGACAATAATCTTAATAATCTAAAAACAAAGATCCTAGTCTGTGTCTCGTCATCGGAAATGTCTTCACTACGAGTGGTGGAGGAAGATGAAACATCATTTCTTGCTTTTCTTCTAGATTCTTGCTCTTGCTGCCTCATCCTAATGTATGCTGAAAAATTGGCACGATCATTGGAGTCCCAACCATACTCTTGAGCTAACTCTATACGCTCAAATCTATTGTGAATTCTACGTACGTCTCTGTGAAAATCTCGTTGCAAGTTGGTCATTTGAGTGTGCATGGAAGCAAAATCACTTCTCATCTGATTCATTTGAGTGGATAGGCCGTTGATAGCATTGAAGAGACGACTTTCCCCAGAAGATGAAGGTATACTTGGATGAATAGTATGAAGAGGTTGCTCATGAAGAGGTACATATTCTTCCATATCTTGTGGTCCTTCTTCCATGTGTTGCCCCTCTCTAATATCATAAAAAATAAAAGCATCCATATAGGCACCGCAATTTACTTCTTTTGAATAACCATTTTCCATAAAAAAATCCCAAATGAAGTCTTTTAAAATATTCTTTCTCAATCTTATCTCCTTCCCCAGGTCTAGTACCCACTATGCCATCGAAAACAATTCCATTGTTCTTAAATAAAAGAGTCAAGATTCTTCCATAAGCTAATCCTTTATTAGATTCACTCTTACATATAAACATGTATTTAATCATAAAAGCACTCAAATTGATAGAGATAGATCTCATAATTTCATAAAAGAAGTGTAAGTCTATATAAGTAACATCCGTCTTATGTCCACTAGTGGGTGGTAAGATGTTCACAATAATGTGATATAACACTCTATTAGAAGGAGTAAATCAATTTATCTTGAGATTTTTTAAGCTAGTCCTAATGGGATTCCCAAAGAAAGATCTTCTTAGATCATCATAATCAACAATAGGGGATTGCTCCTTAAGAACACAAAATTCACTACTAGTATTATCCATGCCAAAAAGCTCATTTAGCTCTCTAGAGTCAAAAGTAAAGTGAGTATTATTTACTATAGATTCAGCATCTCCATTTACCTCTCTCAAATTGGCATAGAATTGTTTCACTAAATCAACATAGACAATTTCCTTGACTTCACATAGCTTATCCCAATTAGTTGCCCTCAACATAATAGGAATGTCTTCCAAACCACCATCAAAGTCTTCAAATTCACAAAACTTCAACCCAATGACATTCTTATTTTCTAAACTGTTATAAAGTTCAAGAGATTGAGGATCAAAAAAGGTCTTACCCCTCAATTGGACAAATCCCTCTTCATTGATGTTGTAGGTGATACTAGATCGTCCTCTACTACGTCCACTACGTCCTCCTCTTCGTTCCCCTTGAGAAGAACTAGCCATAGATGATCTTAATTTGAGGAGAAATTTAAAGAAAATAGAAGAAAAAACAGATACCCAAAATAGAGAAACCCTGGGAGAGAGAGTCTAATTTCAGATGAGGATGGACAGATTGAAAGGAATGAAATTCTTAGGACAAAAATTAGTAAACAAATATGGGTGTAATTTGTGGGGATTTTGTGTTTGGAAGAAGAAGAAACAGTTTTTAGAGAGAGTTGAAGATGAAGAGGCGCGAAAGAAAAAAAACAACGATATAAAACAGTGCTTTCTTGAACTTTATACGCACGATCCGGACGTTCGGATCGTGCCGCCTGCGTCCGGGTAGTGGTCAAGTTTGGCCATAAACGAGGTGACTATCCGGACGTCCGAGTTCTCTGGGGGGTCGTCTGAATGAAGATAAAAACTGAAAAACTACTAGGATGTTTTTGGAAAATAATTTTCTACTACTCCCAAATTGTTTCGAAGAAAGCTAAATCTTTCTTTGGCTAGAGCTTTAGTAAAAATATCCGCTAGTTGATCTCTAGTACAAACATATTCTACATTAATCTCTCCTTTTTGAACCAACTCTCTAATGAAATGATGCTTAATGTCAATATGTTTCGTTCTAGAGTGTTGGATGGGATTTTTTGTCAAATTTATGGCACTAGTGTTATCGCATTTGATAGGGACACTTTTGAATTCTAAACCAAAATCGGATAATGTATGTTTCATCCACAATAATTGAGCACAACATGCTCCCGCAGCTATGTATTCAGCCTCTGCTATAGATAATGAAATTGTAGACACCAAATTTTGGCACACCATTTATTTTCAAACACTGGGGGGCATGTTTTCACTTTTTAGGACAAATTTTAAATTTTTAATAATCTCGGGGGGCAAAATAGTAATTTTATTTATAAATATTTTTTCATTAGTTTTGGGGATTTTAAATTCACATTTTTACTTTCATACGTATTTTTTTAATTTTCTGTGATTTTTTCAGATTTAATTGGTATTCTTTTATAATTTTTTAACTCAAGGGCAAAATGGTAATTTTGCCTTGCAAACACCATTTTATCTCCTTTCAGGTTCCAAATTTATTTTTCTAATTCTTTAAGCATGTTTCTAAATTTTCTTGATTTTTTCGGAGACGATTGCTATTTTTTTTCTGTAAATACTGCATCCAAGGGCAAAATCGTCATTTTATAGTTTGAATTCATTTTTCGCCAATTTTTTAGTCATAAATGCATTTCTTAGAGTTCTAAACTTATTTTTAATTTTTGATAATTTTTCGAGACCAATAGCTATTTTCTTCATATTTTCATTGTTCAAGGGCAAAATTGTCATTTCACATTCTAAACTCATTTTTCACCAATTTTTGGGTCCCAAATTCGTTTTTAAGTTTTTAAGCATGTTTTAAAGTTTTTTCTAATTTTTTTAAGGTGAATTTCTATTAACAAATTTGTTATTTATATTTTTCTTAATTTTCTTTTTAATTTTTGTAAGAGAAAATAGATTTTTAAAGATAAAGTTGTAATTTTGATATTCAAGGGTGTTTTGGTCTTTTAGCCATTTCTTGGAGGTTAAGACTTGTGCAGTATAAATACCCCACTGGGGAATTTTAAAAAGGGAGGAGAAAAATAAAAAGCCTAGGTAGAGTTTTTAGTTTTCTTAGTATTTTTTAGTTTTTTCTATTTCACCAAGAACACACTTTTTTTTTACACACATTTTCAAGTTTTCACATACCACACCAAGAACACACACTTCTTTTTTCCACACATCTTCAAATTTTTACATACTACACCAAGAACACACACCACACACCTTCAAATTTTCACACACCACACCAAGAACACACACTCACATTCTCTCTCATACATTACACACTCACACTCTCTCTCACACACTACACACAGTCACACACTCTCTCACACACATTACACACAGTCACATTCTCTCCCACACACTCACACTCTCTCTCATACACTACACACACTACACTCTCACACACACATTTACACACACAACCAGGCACGTAAACACACACGAAAACTCACGCCTTCATACACACACCAAATCCACTCACTTAACACACATTCCCAAACACGCATTAACACAAACGCACAAACAACACACAGGCACACACATTACACACAAACACACAGGCACACACTAATATATGTTCATAAACACGGACATCAATCTGCACACAATCACACATTTCAGCTCACAGATGACACATAATCACTCACATCCATATTTCTCACACAAACACACACAATCACTGATTCATTCGTTCACACACTTCAATCCAAAACACACATACACACACAGACACATACAATCATTCCATGCACACACAAAACACACAAACAACACTCACACATACACATAAACACACTCGCAATACACACACACACTCACAGATTCCCTTTCACACAAAGGTATACATGAACAGACAAACCCTCAGAACACATACACTGGAACACACAATCATCTGCACACACATACAGAGACTCAACATCATCATAAAACAATCAGTCACCAATAACTTTAGCCCCCACTAGCCATCAGACACCAAGACCAACCTTCCATTTCCATCTTCATTATCTAGAACCACCATCTTTGCTGCAAACCTCTTCCATCACCACAACCATAACCAACAACAACCTGTAAAAAACACAATAAATCCTATCAAAGCCCAGTGAACCTCCCCAATTACGTTCAAATCCCACCTATAGTCCCAAAGTATCCAGTAATTCACTAAAGACAGCCCACCTGCTTCCAATTTCACCTGTGGAAATCCCATATTATGCAATCTTAACAGTAGCTATTTAGCCACATCCATCTCCCATTCACCACTTCAAACTAGCACAATCACCAGAATCTATCTCCAGCCCCAATTCAAACCTGCACAATCTCCATCCCATCACCGACTAGTCACTGCTTAAACAACAAATACTCACAACCAGAACAACCAACCACACCCACAATCCTACCTCTGCTGGGGTTCTAAGCCACCGCCAGTCACATAGCCAGAAGCTAGTAACCATCAAAACCATCAACAAACTTCCTCCTTCATTCTATCGTAGCTCCTTCCACCCCTCTACTACACTGCCATCACTCCAATTCACCGTCCAAATTCACAATTTCAAGCTGTAAAATGCCACCGCTACATAAACACATCACACAACTACCAATTACCACCCCTCCCTAATATTCAATCCAGCCAATCAAACCAACACCACCACCAAGCATTAGAGCCTCCACTAACACGCTCCACCACAGGGAGTTACAAACGGCCAACAAACAACTTCACCCCAGCTCCTTCACCGTCAGAAGCTCAGCCTTCAATTACCACAACAACCACATCAACTCACCAGATAACAGTACAAATAGCCAAATCAAACATCCATCAGTACCCAATCATCACCACAACATCCTTGAACCACCCCTCACCAACCCGAAGCTCTTCCACCCAACTGCCAGGCAAACCCAGCCCGTTGCCACCTTCTCACAGCACCATGGCCGCCACCCACAGCAAGCAGCTACTGGTCAGAGCACTGCCACCAATCCAGTCTGCCAGTGGCCTCATGGACTCTGGTAAGCTCCTTTAACTACTTTAATTCCTTCAGTAACTTGTTATTAGTAAAATGTTAATTGAATTTTGAGCGCTCCTAAGAAATTTGAGAAGAGAGAGAGAGAAAGAGGGACCAAGGAGACGCGCGAGAGAGAGAAGTGGGAAGAGCTGAAGAAATAGAAAAGAAAAAAAAACAAGAAGAGAACAGAGAGGAGAATTGGGGAAGACGAATTTAGTGAGAAACACAGAGAGAATAGGAAAGAGCTGGAGAGGAGAAAAGAAAACAAAAAGAAGCGGACAGAAAGAGAAAGGAAGAGAAAGGGAAAAAGAAAGGGGAAAAGAAATTGAGAGTGAAAGCATGCCAAAAGGAGAGAAGTGAGCTAGGGAGGGGGAAGAAAAGCTAGAGAAGATGAGAAAGAGAGCCAAGCAAGAGAGAAATCAGAAAGAGAGAAAATAACGAAGGGAGAAAGACAGATTGAAATCTGAAAAATAGGAAGTTTCGGGTGAGAAAGGAAAGATCCGATTAATTGGATTCGGGCATTGAGATAAATTTGGGCATTTCATTTTGCAAATGCTAATTTAGTTTTAACTTTAGTCATTTTTATTTTTCTTAGTTTTTATTTGTTTATGATATTTTATTAATCTAGACTTAGTTTGGTTAATTGATTCAATCAATTTAACTAATTTGGTTAGCAGAATTAGTTTAGTGGTTTACTGTTTTGGTATGTTTTAATTGATGCAACTATTTTTTTCTTTTCTTTTTTTTCTTTTCCTTTTTTAGTCTTTATTTATTATTATTTTTTGACCAATATTATTATGCCCCTAAATAATTATGTTTTATGCAATTAAGTCCATTGTTTATTATGGCTTGACATCTTGAATTTGATTGCATTTCAATTAAGTCCTTTAATTTACAGTTTTGCCCCATGTTTGTTTGGATTCATGATTTTGCTCTCTAATTTTTCTTGAATTTTATTTTAGCCCCCTTTCAATGAGTGTTAATTTATGATTGTGCTCTCATGCTTACTCGAATTTATTATTTAGCCCTTAGATTTGCATGATTTTTTTTTGAGCCCTTAGTTTCATAAATTTTATATTTTACTCAAATTTTGTTAGTATGTCATATTTTTAGTCTTTATTTATATTGAGGTACCTTGACGAGTGTATTCATTTTGATTAGTATTGGTAACGGGTCTTCAAAGAGGTATCCATATCCCTTATTAATCTCTCTTTTATGTGCTCCAATGCGCCTTACGTGATTTTTATACATTTTAGTCACATATTTCCTATTTGGCATGCTCTTTGCGTATTTATTTCTTTCACGCGATTTCATTTTAAATCTTATTATTTCTTTATTATTATTTTGATAAAAAGTAATATTTTTTGTATTTAGCTAGTTAATGTAATAGTTAGATTATTTTTCTCATATTTTTAGCAAAAATCTGTGTAATTAGATAGAAAATGTAATAGATAGGACATTTTTAATTTCCTCCCTTTTAAATTGTAAATTAAGCCTCGATCTAATAGTTAGGGTTTATTTGCTTTTGCGTGCTTACATGTTTGTTTCTTTTACCGCTTTCCTTAGGATTTTTGCATCTAGAATATTATGTTTATGTGTTATGTCCTCCTATGTGATCTTATATGTTTTTATATGTTTAATTTGCTTTTAATTCACGCTTTAATATTTAATTCATGATTTATGGTATTCCGTCACCACACTAGTCCAACGCTAATTGTGGCTTCATTCTTTTCCCGCTAGTCCAACGCTAATGGGATTTTTTAGAACGGACTAGTCCAACGCTAGACTCTTAGGACATTTTAGTGTTAGGTGCATTCACGTGCATTTCACATTTCACACACTTTTAGTTTTCTTTCCATTTGGCATGATTTTATTATTACTATTATTTATTATTATTATTATTATTATTATTATTATTATTATTTTGACACATTTTTAAAATGCATGACATCTAGGTTAGCATCTCACTTAGAAATTAGGACATTTGTGTGATTCGACTAGAAATAGTCGTCTACTCACGTGAGAAGCGGTGGCGTACAGGCCGTTCCCCCCTTCCGTGAGTAGAAATATTCAGTCACGAGTTATTAGTCCCCTGTACCCGTCATGTTGCATACCCATCTTCTTTCTTCACTTACTATATATTATTATTTTCTTTTCTTTTTGCATCACATTTTGCATAAAAACTCGTGACTCCCTCGAGGTCTCCACTCGTGTTTCGCAATTAATGCGATAATTCCGACCAAGCCTTCGACGGGACATTCCGACCCTCCCGATATTCACATTTAGACTTAGGATTTGCATTCATTTAGATACATCCGAACTGCGATAGAATCTAGGGTTAATTTAGGAAAATTTGATTAAACCTCGCAACTAGCCTCGGCTAGGTTGAAAGGGTGCCTTAGGCGAAAGCCTTTGCCTTCCCTTTCTTCAAATGTGACTCTCGGACCTTTTTCTCTCGTTTTTCGTAGACCGGAGTCGAAAAAGGGTTTTAATATATTTTCTAAAATTTTATTTTTATAAAATGGTTTTTCGGGTGACTTGGTACACCCTAACTCAGTACCAAGTGGCGACTCTATTTTCTAAAATAAAACCCTTTTTTAAAAATTATTTGGCCAAATCTGTCGCACTTTTAGTCTTGGCCTTGTTTTCTTTTAAAATACCATTTTTCTTAAAATACACTTTTTTACTAAAATTTGATTTTTTCTCACACACACAATTTTTTCAAAAACCTTTATTTTCGAAAGGGTCATCGAGACCGGACCGTCTTTTCGGGACGTGACATTCAATGACCCCACTAGCACCCTTTTTGCTCACGATTTTGAGGACGCGGCAGGATTTTGGCGACTCCACTAGGGATCACTAGTGAGCCCGAGCAATAGGCTTAATCATCTTTTCCTTATTTAACCATTCTATTCTATCACGTTTGGATGTTAGGATTGCATTTTTCTTTTTTTAGGTTTTTAGGTTTTTCTTTCGCATCTCACACACTTCCCGTCTCTCGGCTACTTATGTAATGTATGTATGATTTATTTACTTATTATTTCTTTATTCGACCTGCGCTTGCATTTGGGGAGGGGTCAGTCACCCTTAGAGCCCACGCTTTATCATTCCCTCCTCTCATAAAGAGCACTTCATACGTGCATTCGATGTTTTTTACCCTTTTTCTCTTTTTGGATGGTTGCCTACCCACCCATCCCTTTAGGAACTAGGACCGATCTGCCTAGACATGCGGCCATCGCATTCGTGCATGTAGCGGTGTCTAGGGGATCACTCAAACCACCGACCGAGGCCCTTGGAATTGATGGATTTGTTACTTTTGGGTCCCTAAGTCTGAAGGTTCGGGAGCCTTAAACCAGTATCGTAGGCTTGATCCACTTGGATATGTGATCGGGGCACGATGTGCACGTGATCATAGTCTAGGAGATCACCCAAACTCTCAGCTTGAGTCTACAAGTCTAGAGATTTGGGCTTTAAAATAGACCCACTCGGACACCTGGCCGGGGTATGATGTGCACGTAGCAGTGTCCTAGGGATCGCTCGAGCCACCGACCAAGGGATTTGGGATTGATGACCCTTACCCTTAGGTCTGAAGGCTTGGGAACTGACAGCCTAATTGAGTCTAGATGCATTAGTGAGCCTAACCTCATGCATCCATGTAGAATAACCTAGGGTAGAGTCAGCCTTACCCTATCAGGTACACTAAGGCACGAGAGGAGGGAACCAACCTCCCTTTATTCTTGTTATGCCATTTACTATTATCTATGTGTATTATTTGTTATGCGGTATTTGTTGAATAAACTAACACAATTTCTTTCTTATTTTGATTGCATTTACAACCATAGAATAAAAAGCCCTGGCATGGTGCTCTCGTAGGAAACCAACCCTCTTTTGGCACTTTTAAATTTTGTTTTCATAAGTAATTTTTTCGAGAAAAATGGAAATGGAATTTCAAAAATTTTTGCAAATTGCATTTTGTTATAAATACCCAAGGGATCAATTGTTGTAAATTTCTTAAAAATCCTGAAAATTTGATTTTTCATCTTGTATATTCTTGAATAAAAATTGTAGCTTTTAAATCCTTTTCAATCATTACTCATTCTTGTTGTACTTGTCAGTTTTATTTGAACCAAATTTTCTTAGAGTCAATAAATGCACCTAGGTGGTCAAATTTTTGCACAGCTTGCATTTATCATTAAAAAAAATTTTTTGAAAAATTGATACGTCATTTTTGCTGTATCCCCCGCCCTCCCATCCCACATTACACAAAAAATGATTTTAGCATATATTTCATTTGACTTTAATAAACTGACATTTTGACTTGTATATTTCTAGATAAAGTCATGATTTTAATTTTCTTTCAATGTTGTGTCATGTAGTCTTATAGAGGCTCAATTTTTCAATCAAATAAATTTGAAGTCAATAATCTTTTATACAATTCATGTTCCATCTTTCTCAAAGAAATTCTGTATCATTTTTCAAATCTTGCATTTTTGCATATTTTAATCAGCTTTAATAATTGGCATCATGCATAAACCCTAGAGGGAATGCCATTTCGAGAATCCCATGATAGAAAAGCCGTCCTTTTGTCTTGGGTATGTAACCCTAAAAGATGTGCACATTTATATTTTCAGTAAATCCTTTAGGGTGAAACCCTAAGTAAGGTAATATGAGCAGAATGGAGGCATCTCTTCCCGGCGAATCTAGCCCATCTATGATTAAAAAACGAAGGCCTCACCCTAAAAGATTGCATTTCATGCTAGGCCTACCCTTGGCATAATAAAGGCTCTCCCTAGGACATGCATCCACTTTCGTTTTTATTTATACTAATGTTGATTTTTTCATTTTTACAGGTCCTCTAACGAAGGCGGTAAAATAAGAAAGACATCTGATATATATTTGATCTTACGTTCGAGTATTTTTAAAATTATGGTCCAATTCTAAATAAACTGTCACATGCTCGAGACCCATAAGGACATCAAAAGCACGAGTGCTTTTTTCGAGTTATTTAAAGGATCGTAGGGAAGACAGTTTTAGAATCGATAGTACTGAGGGGCTAGATAAATGATTTTGACTAGGATGACTAGTGGGATGGATGAAATTGTATTTCGTAGCTAGACAGTTGTTCATTATTAGATGTAATAAGAATAGTAATAATTTGGATGTTAATAATTGCACTCCTTCTGTAAATTTAAGATTGCTTTGTGTTCAAATTTTTTCTCAGATGAGGTGTTCAATAAGTTGCTTTCTCAAATTTGTTCATGACATGTGATTTTCCCTTCATTTTTTGTATTTAGTTTTTGAAAATAATTTGCTTCAAATCTTTTTGCTATATTGAACAAACAATTCTTTGATGAGGTCTCAAAGTAAATCACATTTTTCTCAAAACCTGATGCTGGGTTTATGTAATTATAAGGTTTTCTCTTTTGATAAGTTAATGAGTTCAAATTGAATGAAAAGAAAAATATTTTTCTTACATCTTTTGAGGGTGAAAATAAATGCCCATGGTCTTTGGATGTCATCTTATTTGAAGCTGATAATTGCCACTTCGATTTCTCTCCAAATTCCAAAATAATACAAGCTGTTAATGAGGAGTTAGAGTGATACCGAAAAGGAATCTAGATTCCGTGTTAAGGATTCCAAAGGGTACAAAAGAAAATTTCAAGCTTAACTTGGAAGAGATAGAAACCACAAACATTGACACCAAGATATCGGTCAGTGAGTTAAGTCAGAATGCACTTTTGATCCGAAGATCTGCAAAATGTCAAGCCAATTTGGATGTATTTTTGGGCGATTCAAGCACAATGAAAGAACAAACATGTAGGGGATGCCACTTCGACCAATTCACAAGGGGAGTTTTATTATTTCATGTCCACACTGTCTTATTCACCTTTGGAATGTGTTGTATAAGTTGTTATAAGAATAAAATAAGGTGGATGCCACATGCTTGTAAATTATTGCTCACAATCGTGATGTTCGTCTAATTCCCCTACCAGTTGAAGTTACTTTATGTGCTTTGACAAATACTTTCTTCAAGTATTAAGAAATGATTATTATGTAGTTTGGACTTTTGTTCTTATAGAAAGTATAACTTGTAAAGTGGTTGGAATTATGTCTAAATTTTGCACATTTGATGAAATTTTCTCTTCTTTACTTAATTTCACGTGTTAAACATTGATTATGATCAATTAGTGCATTCATGTAGTATGTGTTATGACATCTATCATGAGGGATTTAAAAAAAAAAAAGAAGAAAAAGGGAAAGAAAGAAGAAGAAATAATACTCCAATGGTTCTTGTGCTTAGTAACCGGGAGTCTTCATAAAAAATGTCAACTTTCGCGTTAAACGGTACTTGAATTATGAGTAATGCATTGCAAATTCGAGTGAGTAAATTGTTGAGTAATAAGAGATCTTCATCTAACCAATGTCGATTCTTGCGTAAAAAGACAGTTTTACTTCTCGAATACAGTTTCTGCTATTGGTTTAAGATCTAGATGTTGAGTAACCTGAACTTTCATAACCAATGTCGGTTTGCGCGTCAAAAGACACTCGTATTTTGAGTGGCTAGGTCACTAGAATAAAATTCCCTCATGCGAACAATAAAATTGATCATAGACATGTGATGTTTTTCGATTGATCATATGATTCGTTTACTTGTGAAATTCAGTAAGGCAAAGAAATTAAGCTGAAATTGCTTAATTGTGATATAATTCCTTCCCCTTTGCTTGATATTATGTGTATTAAAGGCAAGCCAATAAATTGTATAATGGTTATTTACTTGGTTTTGAAGAAGTAAATTTTAGAATGCACATGTGTGATTTCAATGCTTGAATCATTAACTGATCTCACATTCTTCAAACAATTCGAGGACAAGTGATGATTCAAATGTGGGGGGAATTGACAAGTGATGCATTCTAGCACATTGGCAGATGATATTAATATTCTATCCCAATCAACAAGGGAAGATTGCCTTACTGATGCCAAATATTCCTCGAGCAGTAGTTTGTTTTAATGAAAAAGGGAAAGATCACCTTAGTATTGGACACCGTCGCTCATTTCATTTCTTCCCCTGAAGTCAGTAATTCGGAAGGATCCTATGGTTAAGAGAATGTGACATTTGAAAGTTCCATAAATGAGAAAACTAGTATGACGGCATGGGATTCATTGGGAAGTTGATGACAACAGTTAATTGAGATTTCTTATCTACATTGGTCATTTTGTGGCAATGTCAGAATTCAAATGAGAACGACATTCAAAGTTCATAAGGCACCTTTTAAGCCATCGTTTCAAAATCAATTTTTAAAAAAATCTTTCATTTAATTTTATTTCATTTAGTCTTTGCGTGTTGTTCACTATACATAATTTCTTTACATTATTGCATGTGAAGCATTTTTCTGACCAATTCATGTTTTGAAAATTTTGACATTTATTTTGTCTAAATTTGATATAAAAGGGAAGGCAATCCTAAATTTATCAGAAGCCAAAATCATGCATGAACTGCAAGACTATTTTGGGAGATTTGGTCTGAGTCGTGAATCAGAATTCATTGAATCGGGAAACTTGCAGAGAGTAAAGCAAGAGATTGGTCAGAGACTCAGAATGGCAATACTCATGTTTATATACGCTAGCAGAGTCAAGGGACCACCAAATGGTAGCATCACTTTTGCAATTGTAGTTGCTTCCTCTTTTTGTAGGTGCAATCACATTGTCATCAATTGAGGCCTTCGTCAAGAATGAAAACTGGGGCAATTATTTTTAAGATAATAATGATTTGATCAGGAGCACAATTCATTTCAAAGATTAATTTCAAAATTGACACTGGGGCAAATTTTTTGGCAAAAATTTAATTTTAAAATTGATTTTGAGATTGATTTATACTGAGACAAGCTTTTTGCAAGGGATGAATTTAAATGGATTTTGATACCAAATCTCAAAAGAGTGCTTTCGGATCAGTTTGATGCCATACACTGGGGCAAAAAATTTTTTAAAAAATTTTGTTCTTTGGGATAATTTGGATGCAATGTTTGACAATTGTTTCAAGTTTTCATATGTCTCAAATTTCTTTATGCATTTTTTTAGCAGTTTGGATCTCATTTTGTTCACTCTAGTATGGTGCATTTTGTTCATCACTTTAGAATCATACATTCATGCATTATTGTTTAGTAGCCTATGCTGCATCATTTTGTTTTATATTTTCGCACCTACACTTGTTTATTATTGGTTTAGCATGTGACATGTTGCTTTGATTTTGTCCAACATTACGCGTATTTTGCATTTATGTTTAAGCCCTATCTAGTCCGTTGGGTTTACTTTTCTGCTTAAGTCCCAACTCGTCCGTTGGGCCCCATCTCGTCCGTTGGGTTTACTTTTCTGCTTAAGTCCCAACTCGTCCGTTGGGCCCCAGTTCGTCCGTTGGGTTTACTTTTCTACTTAAGTCCCAACTCGTCCGTTGGGTTTACTTTTATGCTTAAGTCCCAGCTCGTCCGTTGGGCCCCAACTCGTCCGTTGGGTTTACTTTTCTACTTAAGTCCCAACTCGTCCGTTGGGCCCTAGCTCGTCCGTTGGGTTTACCTTTCTGCTTAAGTCCCAACTCGTCCGTTGGATTTACTTTTCTGCTTAAGTCCCAGCTCGTCCGTTGGGCCCCAACTCGTCCATTGGGTTTACTTTTCTACTTAAGTCTCAACTCATCCATTGGGCCCCAGCTCATCCATTCGATTTATATTTATGTTTAAATCTCAGCTCGTCCGTTGGTCCCCAACTCGTCCGTTGGGTTTACATTTATGTTTAAGTCTCAACTCGTCCGTTGGGCCCCAACTCGTCATTGGATTTACTTTTATGCTTAAGTCTCAACTCGTCCATTGGATTTACTTTTCTACTTAAGTCTCAACTCGTCCGTTAGGCCCCAACTCATCCATTAGGTTTACTTTTCTGCTTAAGTCCCAACTCGTCTGTTGGGCCCCAACTCGTCCGTTGGGTTTACTTTTCTACTTAAGTCCCAGCTCATCCGTGGGGCCCCAACTCGTTCGTTGGGTTTACTTTTCTGCTTAAGTCCCAGCTCATCCGTTGGGTTTACATTTATGTTTAAATCCCAACTCGTCCGTTGGGCCCCAACTTGTCCGTTGGGTTTACATTTATGTTTAAGTCCCAACTCGTCCGTTGGGCCCTAGCTTGTCTGTTGGGTTTACTTTTATGCTTAAGTCCCAACTCGTCCGTTGGGCCCCAACTCGTCCGTTGGGTTTACTTTTCTACTTAAATCCTAGCTCGTCTGTTGGGGCCCAACTCGTCCATTGGGTTTACTTTTCTACTTAAGTCCCAGCTCGTCCATTGGGTTTACTTTTCTACTTAAATCCCAACTCGTCCGTTGGGCCCCAACTAGTCCGTTGGGCCCCAATTGGTCCGTTGGGTTTACTTTTCTGTTTAAGTCCCAACTCGTCTGTTGGGCTCCAGCTCGTCCGTTGGGCTCCAGCTCGTCCGTTGGGTTTACTTTTATGTTTAAGTCCCAGCTCGTCCGTTGAGCTCCAACTCATCCGTTGGGTTTACTTTTATGTTTAAGTCCCAAATCGTCCGTTGGGTTTTAATTTCCGTTTATTTTAATATGGCCGCTTAAACTCTGCATTTTAATTTTTATATATCATGCATTCATTTCTCAATCCGTACCCCATTAGCATGTTTTACTTTTCTCAATTTGCATTCATTTAAAAATTGTCTTACATTGTCTTACATTTGTCTAGCATATTGCCCGGTGTTTTAATGTGTTTAATAGTTTGCATATTGTGTTCGTACTTTTTCATTCATTTTTAGTTCGCGGTAGGCTCAATCGTCAGCATTGAGTACCGTCTCTATTTTCTGTTCTTGGTAGGCTCAATCTTTACATTGGGTACCGATTTTCATTTTTAGTTTGCGGTAGGCTCAATCGTCGGCATTGGGTATCGATTTTTCAATTTTTAATAGTTATGTTTGTAGCATTAGATACCATGTCGTTCTAATTGCATACTCATGCGTCTTATTTTACCATTCTTATTCTTCTTATGTCATCATGCATTGATCATCATGTTAGTTTATATACTTTCATATTTCTTCTAAAAAAAAAAAGAAGAGACAAAAAAGAAAAAAAGAGAAGAAAAAGAAAGAAAAAAAAAAGAAGAAAAAAGGTGAAAAAAGAGGAAAAAGGAAAATTTTGAGTTAGATTGCATCCTATGCTCAATACTTATTTCTCCCTTGTTTAGAATCTTTATCTCATTTATTTCGTCCAACAGCCTGGACTCGCTGTAGACACCAAATTTTGACACACCCTTTATTTTCAAACACTGGGGGGCATATTTGCACTTTTGAGACAAATTTTTAATTTTTCAATAATTTGGGGGGCAAAATAGTAATTTTATCTGTAAATATATATATATTTTTTATCAACTTTTGGGGGTTTTAAATTCGTATTTTTACTTTTATATGAATTTGTTAATTTTCTATGATTTTTTTTAGTATTCTTTATATTTTTGCTAGCACAAGGGCAAAATGGTAATTTCGTCTCACGAATACCATTTTAGCTCATTTTAAGTTCCAAAATCATTTCTCAAATTTTTGAGGCATGTTCCTGAATTTTTTTTAAGTTTTTCAGAGACGATTACTATTTTTCTGTGAATTTTCATTGCCCGAGGGCAAAATCGTTATTTTACAAATTAAATTCATTTTTCACCAATTTTGATTCGAAAATGCATTTTCTAATGTTTTAAGCTTATTTGTAATTTTTGATAATTTTTTGAGGATAATAACTATTTTTCTGAAAATTTTCATTGCCCGAGGGCAAAATCGTCATTTTACAGTTTAAATTCATTTTTCACCAAATTTTGATTCGAAAATGTATTTTCTAATGTTTTAAGCTTATTTGTAATTTTTAATAATTTTTTGAGGACAATAACTATTTTTCTGAAAATTTTCATTGCCCGAGGGCAAAATCGTCATTTTACAGTTTAAATTCATTTTTCACCAAATTTTGAGTCAAAAATGCATTTTCTAGTGTTTTAAACTTATTTGTAATTTTTGATAATTTTTTTAGGACAATAACTATTTTTCTGAAAATTTTCATTGCCCGAGGGCAAAATCGTCATTTTACAGTTTAAATTCATTTTTCACCAAATTTTGAGTAAAAAATGCATTTTCTAGTGTTTTAAGCTTATTTATAATTTTTGATGATTTTCTGAGGACAATAACTATTTTTTTGTGAATTTTTGTCATCCAATGGCAAAATTATCATTTCACATTCCAAACTCATTTTTCACTAATTTTTGGGTCCCAAACTCGTTTTTAGATTTTAAGCATGTTTCTAAGTTTCTAATTTTTGCAGAATGAATTAGTGTTAATAAATTTATTATTTACATTTTTCTTGATTTTTTTTTCTTTTTCATTATTGTGAAAAATAAATTTTTAAAGGATAAAGTTGTAATTATTGTAGTCAAGGGTATTTTGGTCTTTTAATCATTGCTTGGAGGTTAAGACTTGTGCAGTATAAATACTCCACATAGGGATTAAAAAAAAGAAAGAAAATGAAAAAAAACCCTAAAAACACACTTTGATTTTACCCTAGAAGATCAAAACACACATAAAACATCTAAAAACACACACAATAGCTGCCACCTCTCTTCCTCAGTTACTGTTCATCGGAACAGTACCAAACCATTTTTAGGCTTAAACAGGTAAGTTCTCCTCTTTGCTTTTGTTTTAATTCATGTCTTTTCCCTAATCTTTGTGGATCTGATTGTTGTTTTTTTATTAAGCATTCTTTTAGGTTTAATTTCTATTTTCTAGTTTTGCTGTTTAGGAGCTTATCTCCGTTTTCTGTTTTTCTGATTTTCTATTCTGTTTGCTGGTTTTTCTACTTTGGTTCATGGATTTTGCTCTGTTTATTTGTTCTGGAATTTTACCCTTTCTCCCTCTCTTTCATTTCCACCGCCTCACCACCATTCTCCTCCTTCCTCCACCGGAGCTCCACCCATCAAGAATTCTCCACCGTCTCCCTCTAAGCCAGACCCCAACCCTGTCCACTACCACCTTCATCATCCCAACCACCACCACCACCTTCCTCAGCCCAAGTCATCACAAACCATCATCAGAATTATAGCCCAAACCCCAGTTCCCCTGTTCCCCCCAGTTTCCCCCATCCTCACCACCACAACCACCTAACTCAGCCCACAAAACACAACAATAGCCATCGGAGCTGCCTTCTTTTCAAACTCAAAACCACAGAAAGCTGCCATCTCCATCTTACTGCTCCAAATTCCACCACAATCAACAACAAATGACCACTAACCGAACCAATTTCAATACCCACAGCCCTACTTCTCCCAATCATCACCCTCACTGGCATATTGAGCCCCTCGATTTGTAAGGTAATAAGGGGAGTAACGCAGCGGAAAATTTAAAAATTTATTACCTTAGCCATGGATCTCTTTGATGTAATCTATACGATTAAAGGGTGTTTAGCACAAATACCTCAAGCATAGAAGGTTTCTATACTTCAAAGGGCAAGATCCTATTTGATGAAGGTGTTGATCTACCACGAAAAGCCCTCCAAGTGTCGAGCCTCCAACGGTATCCACACGAACATGATCTTTAGGAACCTTTGGGCTTGCTTGCCTTGCCTTTTGAGTGCTAGCTCCCTTGAATATCATGAAGAACACAAGAACAAGAAGAGGAGGAACACAAAACCCTAACCCTTAGGGAGAAGAGGGTGTGGCGTTTTTCTTGGGAGAAAACACGCCTCTCTCAATTTTTCTCTCTCTAAATTTTATCTTGTGTTTCATCCATCAATCAAGAGTCAAGGCATGGATTTATTTATAGATGTAGTATCCTAGTTTTTAAGGAAACAAGAGTAATTAGAAACCAAGAAGGTTTAGGAAGCTTACCTTAAACTAATCCTATTCCTTTAGGAAACCAATTCCAAAAGGAAACCAAATAGCTTCTTAATTCCTTTTAGGAAACTAATTTCCATCAAGACTTAGAATATTTATAATTAAGTCCTTTAAGTTAATTTATCACATAAATTAACCCTATAAGTATCATATACTTATCTTAATAACAATTTAACCCAAAGACCATGTTCTTATTGTGTGTGACCCATTAGGTTCCATTCACGTTAGCAATAAGTACAAATTATAACTCATTAATTAATTAATTAAGAGCCAGATAAATTAACACTTTAATTTATCATTAATTCACTAATTAATTAATTTGCACTTACAGATCATAAGTGGCGTCTAGCAATGCATCATGACCACCCAAGTGAATAGGAAAGTCATATGGTAGACTACACCTATCAATGACAATGTTACCGTGTAATTAATATCCTTTCACCACACTATATCCCAATTAGTCTAAGAGTGTAGTGCGCAATCTTTAAATGACTAATTAATGATTTCTTGTTCCCGAAATATAACTTTCCATAAAAGTATAACCTTGAAATTCTTTCAAGTCATACTTTCACTTTTGCGCAAAAGATTCTTTAAGTCATATTTCAACAAGTGGCTAATCCGGGATATACTCTCCTATAATAAGGAGTGGTGAATCCTATATCGATTGCTCACTATCCTTCCATGCTTCATACTATGCCCAATCTCTACCGTATGGGCTACTCTTTTACGAGCACCGAGCAATAGAGTCAAAGCATAGCAATCCACACTCAGGATGCCATGGTAATCTCAAGTCTAAGGATCACTTACACCATTGCCATTAAGAGTATAATTCATTAGCATTATGAATAGTAACTCTTGGCGGATCAATCCAATGAACTTGTTCTCTAACAAGCATCCACATACCAGCTTAGGTGTCACACGCCATAGTTGACGAGATCAACTACTACTTACCATAAGTAGAGGCAAAGTATGTGCTAGTCTTCCCATATTAATGATGTCCAATCTCATTAATACTACGACTAGGGATATTTAAGAATATAACTTAATGTGTAATAAGAGTCTCATCATCGTAACTCTTACAATCTCTTATACACAGTTAATATTCTATGGACTTTATCAAATAAACAAGTAATATTAATAACAAGTATTAAATGACAAAGAAAAATGCCACATATATAAGTATAACACGAAATAAGCGTAATAAAAATCTCAAAAACCAACTTGGTTTTAGGGCATACACTAACAAACTCCCACTTGCACTAAAACCAATCACTTATAGGTTTTAGGCCATGAGCATGACTATCATGCCTATTCTAGGACAAGGCCATGGTGAAAGGATTAGTGACATTTACATTGTGGGAACTTCCTTTATCTTTTCATCATTTGTACCAAACTATTTCCACAAATAGATGGCGGCACGAACCTACACTTTAGGATCATGGATGAGACTTTAGTTCCTTGATTAAGCGATGGCACAATTGTTTCATAAAACAATGGAAGGAACTATTCTTTGTCCAATAAAGAATTCCTTGATCCATAGTAACTTCTAAAGTTACCATGTACTCGCCTTTGCTGTAGAATATGTTATAGTGTCTATCATAAAACGCTTTTATCCACTACAGTTCAACGTGAACACCAATTCATCTCAAGATTTACTGATCATTCCTATTGGATTAAAAGTTTGTATCTTTAAATCCACACACTTCCTAAGTGTGATCTCCATAGTCAAGAATAGTCTTTTTAGTGCTACTCGAGTACTTAAGAATATACTTTGATAACCATCTAGTGACACTCATTAGAATTGCTCGTAACACTTAAAGCAAGGAGACATCGGGTCTCGTACATAGTATAGCATACAAAATAGAATCCATTGCAAAAGCATACGGGATCTATTAATGCTATCAATTTCAACAAGTATCAAAGACACATGTCTCTTGAAAGAGTAATCTCCTATCTCATAGGTAAAACCCCTTCTTCGATTGCACTATGCTAAACCCTTTAGCATCTAGCCTATGTACGTGGATCTAGGGAGACCAAGCAACCTCTTGGATCTATCTATACAGATCTTAATTCCCAGATTAGATATCGCCTCTCCTTTATTAAGAAATTCTTGGACAACCATATCTTTACCTTTAAAGTGTGTTATTTCCATCAACGTTATGTCGTCCATATATATTATCAAGAAAATGACAATGCTCCCACTCAACTTTACATTTACACAAAGCGTGTCTTTGTTTTCAAGAAAATCCAAACTCTTTGATTATCTTATCAAAACAAATGCTCCAACACCTTGACACTTGCAAGAATCCACAAATGGACCCTTGAAACTTGCGTACCCAATGACTATCAATGGAAGTGAAGGCCCAAGGGATGTGTCATATACATACCTTTTAATTCCCGTTATGGGATGAAGTCTTCATATCCATTTGTCATAGCCAAAAAACAGCTATTGCAAGTAAAATCTTAAATGGATTTAAGCATGGCTATTGGTGAAATGGTTTCTTTCAAAGTCAAGCCTTTGAATTGAATCCTTTTCTATTAACCTTGCTTTATAGGTAACTACATTACCATCCATGTCAGTCTTTCTTTTAAAGACCTACTTGTACCTTGTGGGTTTTATCCGATTGGGTGTCTTGAGCAAGGTCTACACCTTGTTCTTGTACATGGAATCCATTTTTGAATTTTATGGCATCTTGCCATGTCAAGGAGTCTACATTAGACAAAACCTCTTCGTGACTGGTAGGTTTGTCATCATATATGACTAATACATTATTGCTCTTTCTAATGAGAAATCTATATCTCTCATGTGTGAGAAATCTATATTTCTCAAATGTATAACGCACTCTACCAGTCTTTTGAAGATTTTGTGCACTTTGAACTTCCGTTGCGCCTCATTAACATGTGGCGTAAGCTCTAGTTCCAACTATTGATCTTTGTCAATTCATGGTTCTTGAACCTTTCAAGTTCTGTCTTGCTCCCACTGTCTCTTTTAAGAATAAACTATTATTCTAGAAAAAGACATTTCTTGAGACAAATATTTTTCTCAAGGGAATTATAGAAATGGTATCTATTGTTTTCACAAGGATACCCCACAAATAGACATTCGTCGGAACATGGTTGAGTGTATAGAAGTTGGCGTCTAAGACAAGAACCCCTAAAATGAGGTTAGGAATTGTAGTATGGCTCATTATGGTTTGCACCATATCTCATAAAGTACAGCCACATACACATGCAATTAACACACAAGCACACAACGATTCAAGCCATACAAGTTGATTAGACAATCACACTACCATCGAGAACTACCCCTACCAGCAGAAAATACAACACACAGTCATCAACAAACACAACACACGCACACAGAAACGCCACAGTTCCTCCCTTCAAATTCTATTTCAACACCACCAATAAAACCTATCACGATTTTCACAAATCTCAGCCCAACCTGCACAAAAAAAATTTCACCAAGATTCAAGTCATAATCGCACACAAAATAGAATTAAAACCCAATCGCAGATTGCCCGGAAAACACCTCCCACACCCAATCCCTTTCTAAATCCAGTAAATTTGGCTTTGGGATCAGAATTAGAAAGAAGAATCAATGGAGAAATCAAAGAAGAGGGGGACGCGAGAGAGACAGAGGGGCGAGACAGAAATAAGGAAGAGAGGGAGACAGCAAACAAGGGACACAGATGGAAACAGAGACAAGAATCGAAGGAGAAGGAAAGAGATGGAAAGAAAGAGAAATGAAGTAGACCAGAGAGAAGAGGGAGTAAGAAATCACAGAGTGAGAGAGAGATAGAGTGAGGAATAGAAGCAGGAGAGAGGTGGAGAAGAGGAGAACAAAGAGAAGAAGAGAGTGGGAATCGGACAAAGAATGAAGAACAGAGAAGGGGTGGGAAACAGAGAAAACAGCGAGAAGAACTAGAAAGAATAAAGGGGAGAGAAAAATAGAGGGAGAAGAAAGTAATTAAAATTAAGTAATATGGGATTTTTTTTTATTTTTGGTCTTTAGTTTCAGATTATGATTTTTTTTAATTTTATTATTATGCAGCTTCATTAATCAATTATTTGGTTCTAATTTACTTGACTAGTTAATTTAGTTTAGTTTAATTAATTAATTGCATTAAGTTAATTTATTCAATGAATTTATCTAGTTTGGGATTTCTTCTTTTTCTGCTTATTTTATTACAAAATAGTTATTTATATTTCAGCCTTTAGGATTTTTAGTCCCGGCCTTGTTTTTCTTTTACAACACCATTTTTCTTGAAATACACTTTTTCTACCAAAATTTGATTTTTCTCACACACGCACAGTTTTTCCCAAAAAATTTTTATTTTTGAAAGGGTCACCGAGATCGGACCGTCTTTTCAGGACACGACAGTCAACGACCTCTACTAGCACCACTTAGCACACCTTTTACTTTACGTCTCATAACCTCATAATGGCTCGATTTTTCTTATTAAGCAAATAAATTTAAAGTCAATAATCTTTTGTACAATTCATATTCCATCTTTCTCAAAGAAATTCTGCAACATTTTCAAATCTTGCATTTTTGCATATTTTAATCAGTTTTAACAATTGGCATCATGCATAAACCCTAGAGGGAATGCCATTTCTGGAATCTCATGATAAGAAAGCCGTCCTTTTGTCTTGGGTACCTAACTCTGAAAAGGCATTGCACGTTTAAATTTCAGTAAATCCTGATGGGTGAGACCTTAGGTAAGGTAATCTGATCAGATCGTATTTTGAATCAGTATGAGTACTCCATGACGCATCAAGCAAATGTTGACAATCCCGCCGGAAGTTCGGAAGTGGCCAGAGCTTCTTCTTCCTAGTGAGATCAACCAAATAGCAGCATTTTTAGGGCCCATTGGTGATTTTAAGGAAATAGAGACAAACGGGTGTTTGGTAGAAGCTCTGATTTTAAGGAATTGACCATTACAGTTGAAGAGGTAGCCGGCCTACTTAATTTGCCAGTGGAGAAGACGACCGTGATCTTTCCATATGTTTCCGGAAAAGTTGAGTTCTGCCATTTCGCAGAGTTGAAGGAGTCTGCAGTGCAAAATTTCGATCAGAACATAAACGTAAAGTTCCTATTTGACAGATTCGCAGACAAAGACGAGTTCTACAAGTACCCGGAAGATTTCACACTAGCATCCAAGATGGCATGGGCACAAAAGAGAATCTGGGTATACGGGTTTGTCATGGCAGGTATTTATTTGTTTCCGAGAGAAGACAAAAAGATCAGTTTCAAGATAACCAAACTTATGTTCGACCTTTTCTCTGAGATCGGGGGTCAGAGAACTTCCATAGTGCCCACTGTGTTAGCAGATATATTCGTTGCCTGCACTAATTGCCAGAAAGGAACGAACTTCTTTCATGCATCTAACAGAATCCTGCATATTTGGACAATGGAACATTTCAACAGGCACATGTCTATTCCCCACAACTTGCCACTGGTCGGACATAATTGGATAGTCACTCATCATAAAAGGATTGATACGAATAGCCCAATGAGAACAGCGTCAGAATGTCTAGACCTTTTGATGACGATACCTGATCAAAGGATTCGATGGGTTCTGGATTGGACAGACTGCATCAAAGCTGCTCTCCGTACTAAGTTGGCCGATTTCATACCGCTACTGGGGACTCAGGGTATTGCCGCTTACACTCTGAAAAGATTTCTTCGACAGTTAGGGCGTATCCAAGGATTACTGCCGACACCTGATTTATCAGACTTTCTCATTATCTTTGACAAAGGAAACTGTCCCACTGAGATTCCTAGAAGATCAGAGCTGATGAAAGCGTAGGAAAGTCAGTGTAGAGACCAAAACCTCCCGTTCGATGCAAAAAACAAGGTTACTCCTTTTACCACTCTACAGTATGAGATGTGGCTCAACAATCAAAATATTTCAACAAGACAAGTTGTCATTAATCCTGCTGAAGAGATTGCTCAATTAAGAACCCTGTTAGAAATGAAGGATCGTGAATTAATACTAGAGAAATAGAGTTTCAAAAGGAAGGAAGAGGCATATGAGTCTGTCAAAGAATTTTACATAAAAGCCAAACAAGAGCTGCGAGAGAAGAAAAGAAAATGCTTGAAACTGAAAGACGACATCAATCACACCATGAACAGGCACTCTTGGGAGCCGGATCACAGTAAGACTCAGCGCTTTGAATACCAGTTGAAGAAAGTTTTAGAATATGTAGATGAGTTGACAGTACGATGTACTCTCTTATATTGAGATGTCAATGAAAATAGTGAGGATTTTGTCTTTTATGTTCAAGTTCTATGAAAGTTGACTCAAGAAATGAAAAGGCTATTTCTTTTGGAGCTGAAGTTTATCCTGTTCAAATATTGAAAGGGGGGTCTCACCTTAAAGGATTGCATTTCATGCTAGGCCTACCCTTGGCATAATAAGGGCTCCCCCTAGGACATGCATTGAAATTATTCATACACTTACTAACTTCAGTATTTTTCTTTTTCTTTTTGAACAACGAATTTTGACAGCACCAATAACGAAAAGACGACTAAATCAATTTCCTTTCCAATATGTATTTCAGGTACTCTTAATCATAGTTTCATTCCATCGAAGCCCCATTTACACGAGGTTAGTGCCAGATTATTGCATATAAACATGAGTAACCGCCTGGAGTCTCCCGAAGCGTCCACGGGAAATCAGTTATCTGAGATGACAGCACTAAGGGTCCAGATGAACGAAATGCTGTCCAAAATGAACGATTTGACTCAGGAGGTATCTTCTCACAGTCAGATTATTGCACATTTCATTAGCAACATGAACAATGGAGGCTCTATCTCTAATGCACCAGCTGCTCAGGGAACTCTGCATACCCGACCTAATACAGGAGGAAACACACCAGATGTGAATAACACTGTTCCGATTGCCTAACAGACTCCGCCCCTGGATAATCAGAATACTCAAATGCCTCCTCCACCTCCAATCATCCAAAACCAACCAATGCCCATTCCAATTCCCCCCAGCCCTAAACAAACTCAAAACACCCTGGAACAACCTCAATACCCTCAACAAACCATCCACTTCACTCTGAACAACTAACCCTTGCCAATTCATACTGGGAGCCAATTTGTGCTGGATCCCGGATTTCAAGGAGGAGCGGATGCAGAGCCTTATGCCAGAGAAGAGAATCCCAATATGATGGAGAAGGCTTTGTTAAGGAGGCTGGATAGATTTGATGACTTTATCAAAGAAAGTCAGGGATTCGATAGATATGGAGGATTGGATTATGAGAACTTTTGTATGTTTCCAGATACCCAATTGCCACCAAAGTTCAAAATTTCAGAGTTTTCTAAGTACAACGGCAATGGGGACCCTGTGGTTCATCTCAAGATGTTTTGTAACAAGTTGGAAAAGCCGACTGAAGATGATAGATTACCGATGAGGTTATTTGGTGAAAGTTTAGAAAAGGATGCATTGGAGTGGTATTTGAAGTTGGACTTTTCGAAAATCCGAAACTGGACGGACCTCTCTAGAGCTTTTATTAAGCAGTATGAGTTTAACTGTGATCTAGTACCTGATAGATTCTCTTTGGTAGAATTAAAAAAGAAACCTTCGGAAAGCTATGTAGCCTATGGTCAGAGATGGCGAAGCGTCGCAGCCAAGGTGAGCCCGCCGATCGATGAAAACGAAATGGTGAAGCTGTTTATTGATGCCCAAGACCCATCGTACTACCAGGCGATTGTGGGTTCCATTAGAAAGTCTTTTGCTCAGGTTATTGAACAAGCAGAGGCCATAGAGAGAGGTGTGAAAAAAGGAAAAGTAGTGGATATGGTGGCTGTAAAAATGCAAGTTGAGTCTTTGCAAAACATGAACAATGTGAAAAAGGCCATTGGAAAGAAGCCCGAAAAGAAGGAATGAGAAGCAGCTTTTGTCATAAACCAAGGTCCCAATCCTAAACCCAGATTCAACAACCGATCAAATAACCCGACTCAACACCTACAGTATCCCCAGTCAGCACCTCCATCACTTGTTTACCCTCAATATCCTCAACCCGTTTTCAACACCCAATCTCAACCAGTAAATGTTCAACCATTCTACCCAAACACCCAACCCATGTTCCAAAACCCTCGACCCACACAAAATAACTTTCACCCACCCATTCAGAATCGCCCGAGACTTGTTTATCCTAACAATTACGCTCCACCCAATCAGCCTCAAAATACAACAGGTCCAACTAACCCTCCACAGAGGCGGCCTAGGGCTTTTCACTCCCCTTGGTCGTCCTTTAGATCAGATATATGACCAATTGAGAGCATCGGGCAAAATTGGCACAATACAGCAGAAAACTTTTCTTAATGGGTTACCCCATGATTATGATCATCAAGCCATCTGTGCTTACCATTCCGGAAGGTCGGGGACACCTCACGGCTAACTGCTAGGCTTTGAAACACAAGATTCAGGACATGATTGATGATGGAGAAATAGTATTGAGAAGAGGAGAGGGGACAGGCACCCAATGTAGACAATAACCCTTTGCCTTCAGCATGGATCTACAATTGGAATGGTTACCTTAGATGAAGAGTTTGCTGATCCCTTCTGAGATGATAGTTGCGATTGAAGAGATAGTTGGCGTTACTAATGGGGATGACAGGCGAGCTAGAGCGATGCTTATCTGGAAAGGAATTCATGAGTCAATATATGGATGATATTTTTACTGAAAATTGGCATCACCTGTAACCCAACCAAAAGAACCGATCATGTCAGAAGAAGTACTTGTCAGCCTGTCAATTCATCAAGCCAGCCATTTCGTCCTAGATGTTTCACCCTTTTGAGTTGGAAGTTTTTGAACCTGAGATCATCGATTTGCCAGAACAGCTGCCAATAGAGGACGTACAACAAGTGCCTTGGAATTATGAAGGACTCTGAATATAATGGTGATGTAACAGCAGTTTTGAGGTCTGGAAGAGTGATGGACTGAACCAGAGATTATGATTTCAGCTAAGGGGAAGGAGAGCACTCTGCCACCCAAACCACCCGTTAGTGAGAAGGACGCTGAAGACTTTTTTAAGGATCTTAAAGAGAAGTGAATACAAGGTAGTGGAACAGTTGAGCCGAATGCCGGCGCAGATTTCGATTCTCAACCTCCTATTAACATCTGAGTTGCATCGGGATGCCCTCTTAAAGATTCTCAATGAGTCTCATGTTCTCAAAGGATATTCCCACTGAAAAATTAGCTGGAATAGTAAGAAATATTTTGGCATCTAACCATATCACCTTTTCTGAGGATGAGCTGACGCCCGAAGGGAAGGGGCACAACAAAGCTCTGTACATATCCGTGCGATGCAATGGGAAACATCTGTCCTAGAGTTTTGATTGATAATGGGTCTGCTCTGAATATCTGTCCTTGGGGCACTCTGCAAAAATTGGGATACTTGAAATCACAAGTCCGTCAATCGCCAACTATAGTCAGAGGATTCGATGGATCAAGGAAAGAGACTATGGGAGAGATCGATTTAGTGCTTGAAATGGGTCCAGCCCAATATCAAGGTTACCTGTCAAGTCATAGATTTTTCGGGAATCTACAATGTGCTACTTGGGGCGACCATGGATTCACTCTTCAGGATTCGATACCGTCATCTTTGCACCAGTTAGTAAAATTCATTATGGATGATAAACAGATCACTGTCTTTGCTGAGGACGACTGCACCATGATGATAAACCCGGATCTTCGGGAAAAGCAAAAGACAAGTTGCCATTGGATCAAAATTTTCGCGCTTTCCGACATTGTATCGGTTAATTGGATCCCTGAAGGAAAGCCACCTGTGGAACCGATGTTATCTGATGCCAGTATCATGATTGCCAAAGAACTAATCAGGGCTGATTACCAACCAGGTAAGGGCATTGGAAGGATGCTACAAGGAGTGGTAGAACCCATTCAAGTGACAGAGCGGAAGGATACCTTTGGGCTTGGTTTTCACCCAACTGGTAAGGATGTGAAAGAGATGAAAGAAAAGAAGAGAGCTGAGAAGGAAGGACGGACACATCCCACTCTATATTCCCCCACTTTATCATAGCTTTCCGAGGTCATCTGGTGTTACTATCTCTGAAATCTGCAATGACGATGATAATGTCGAAGAAGGAATGAGTCGCCTGTTCATCGGAATGACTGACGTTGAGGAAGCATCTGACACTGCCTAGTTTCGATGAAATTGAAGAAGGGGCATTGGACAACTGGATTGCCGATTATCTCTCTATGCAAAGGGAGTTTCGGTAAATTTGGGATCACTTCTGCTCAATGTCCATATCTAGACAGAGCCCTAGAGTGGACTTTTTTCTTTTATGTTAATAGAGTCAGGCTCATATCATGTTTTGCATTTTACTTTTCAATGAAAATGGTTTTCTAAACCTTTCTTTAAAGTTGAATTGCGTCTTTATATTTTTCTTGAAGGATAGTGCCACACTTCTGTGGTTGTACATATTCCACTTTTTAAATTAATGCATTCTGAGTTTTAATGAGATGAAGATTATGTTTTTGTCTATTTATTTATGTATTCTTTACTTTCATTTTTTCAGATGGCCGAAAATAACTGCTTATGATCCTTTGGATGTCACTTTACTTGAAACCAATGATTGCAATTTCGATATCTCTCTGAATTCTGAAATAGTGCAAGCCGCTGATGAGAATGAGAGTGATATCGAAGAAGATTATGATTCCAGTACTTAAGAATCTTGAACAATACGAGGAAAAACTCAAGCCAAACCTGGAAGAAACAGAAATTATTAATATTGGCACTAAGGAGGAGGTGAAAGAAGTTAAAATCAGTGTGCATTTAAACAAGAAGCAGAGAAATGAAATGATTGAATTCCTCACGCAGTATTCAGGATGTGTTTGCATGGTCATATGACGATATGCCTGGGGTTTCTACTGATATAGTAGTTCACCGATTACCCACTGACCCAAACTTTCCTCCAGTAAAGCAAAAACCTCGTAAATTCAAACCTAAATGAGCCTTAAGATTAAAGAGCAGATAGTCAAGCAATTCAATGCCAATATCATTGTTGTGTCCCACTATCCTGTTTGGCTATCGAATATGGTTCCGGTTCTCAAAAAGTCGGGAGAAGTGCGAGTTTGTGTGGATTATCAGGATTTAAACAAAGCTAGTCCAAAGGATGATTTTCCTTTACCCAATATTCACATTTTGTTGGACAACACAGCAGGGCATGAAATGGATTCGTTCATTGATTGTTTCGCTGGGTACCATCAGCTCTTGGTAGCAGAAGAAGATAGGGAGAAAACATCATTCATCACTCCATGGGGTACATTTTATTATAGAGTCATGCCTTTTGGACTGAAGAATGTTGGGGCCACTTATCAAAGGACTATGACTACGTTGTTTCACGACATGATCCACAAGGAGATAGAAGTTTATGTGGATGACATCATAGTCAAGTCTAAGAAGGTCCTGAAGACCATTTGGTAGATTTGAGAAAACTTTTTGAAAGGTTGAGGAAATATAGTCTGAGATTGAATCCTGCAAAATGTGCTTTCGGATCTCCTGCTGAAAAGTTATTGGAATTTATTGTTAGCAAGAAGGGTATCGAGATAGATCCCATAAAGATAAAAGCTATACGGGAAATGCCAATTCCAAAGACACAGAAGGACGTGAAAAGTTTTCTAGGAAAGATAAATTTCATCGGCAGATTTATCGCTCAGTTAACCCTCACTTGTGAGCCACTGTTTAAGTTGTTAAGGAAGAATGCTCCTAATGGATTGGAACGAGGACTGTCAGCAGGCTTTTGATAAGATTAAAGATTATCTGTTGAATCCTCCTGTCTTAGTGCCACCAAAGCCGGGCCGACCACTCATCATGTATATCTCAGTTCTGGACGGAGCGATGGGTTGTGTCTTGGGTCAGCATGATGATTCAAGGAAGAAGGAGCAGGCAATCTATTACTTGAGTAAGAAGTTCACGGCTTATGAGACAAACTATTCATTTCTGGAAAGATTGTGTTGTGCATTAGCTTGGGCTGCTCAGAAACTCAGACATTATCTTCTTGATCACACCACCTACCTTATATCTCGATCAGATCCTTTGAGGTACTTACTTGAGAAACCGATGCCCACTGGACGCATGGCTAAATGGCAGATGATTCTCAGTCAGTTTGACATTGTATTCACAACTCAGAAGGCAGTCAAGGGTCAAGCTATTGCAGATCATTTGGCAAGGAAATCCTCTGGAAGATGATTATACACCCTTGCACACTTATTTTCTAGATGAAGAGATATTGTTTGTGGGAGCAGTAGATCATGCAAATGAGGAATTTTCGGGATGGAGGTTATTTTTTTACAGGTGCCTCAAATTCGTGCGGAGCTAGGAATAGGTGCAGTTCTGATATCACCTCATGGAAAACATTATCCTGCTACAGCTAAGTTGAAATTTGATTGCACTAATAACATGGCTGAGTATGAAGCTTGTATTTTGGGTTTGAAAATGGCATTGGATATGGATATTAGAGAGTTAGCAGTGTTCAGTGATTCTGACTTGTTAGTTCATCAAACATTGAGAAAATGGATAACTCGGGATTCTAAGATCATTCCGTATCATTGTTGCTTACTCACTCTTGCCAGGCAATTCAAAACCTTGGAATTCACTCACATTCCGCGTACTCGAAATATATTTGCAGATGCTTTAGCAACTTTGTCTTCCATGATCAGTCACCCTGATGAATATGGTGATCGAATCCCATCTCCATCAAGATTCAAGAAGAACCAGCTCACTGTCTGCGCATTGAGCGGGAGTCCTGATGGTCTTCCATGGTTTCATGATTTGAAAGAGTATTTAAAGAATGGATTCTATCCCTCAGGCATCAGTACAAGAGATAAGAATTTTCTCGAAGGATGTCTACGAGATTTTTCTTGAATGGAGAAGTATTGTATAAAAGGTCAAGCGATCTGGGCCTTTTGAGATGTGTAGATGAAAAGGAAGCTGAATATTTGATGAGAGGAAGTACACAGCGGCGTGTGCGGGCCACATATGAATGGACACTTGCTGGCCAAAAAGATAATGAGAACCGGACATTTTTGGCTCACCATGGAGCATGACTGTGTTGAGTTCGTCAGAAAGTGCGTTAAGTGTCAAATGCATGGTGATGTGATACATGCTCCTCCTTCGGAACTCCACAGTATGACTGCTCCTTGGCCGTGCTCAATGTGGGGAATGGATGTCATTGGGTAATTGATCCTCCTGCTTCAAATGGGCACTAAATTCATCCTTGTGGCAATTGAGTATTTCACCAAATGGGTAGAAGCAGAATCTTACAAGCAAGTGACCAAGAAAGTGGTAGCAGATTTTCTCAAGAACCATATCATTTGTCGTTTTGGTGTACCAGAAACTTTGATCACCGACAATGCAAGGAATCTCAATAATGACATGGTAGATGGATTGTGTGGTCTATTCAAGATCAAGCACAGAAACTCTGCTATCTACAGACCTAAGGCTAATGGTGCCGTTGAAGCTGCCAATAAGAATTTGAAGAAAATCATTCGAAAGATGATTGATACTTATCGAGATTGGCACGAGAAGTTGCCCTTTGCACTTTTGGCCTACAGGACAGCAATTAGAACTTCAACTTGGGCAACTCCTTATTCTCTTATGTATGGAATGGAGGCAGTTTTACCTGCAGAGATAGAAATTCCTTCTTTACGCATTCTAATGGAAGCCCAATTGGAAGAGGCCGAGTGGTTAAGGGAACGCCATGAACAGTTGGCACTCATTGATGAGAAGAGGTTGAATGCTGTTTGTCATGGACAATGTTACCAACGACGAATGGCTCGAGCTTACAATAAGAAAGTCAGATCGCGTCTGTTTGAGGTGGGAGATAAAGTCTTGAAGCAAATCCTTCCAAATCAAGAAGAAGCTAAGGGCAAATTTGCTCCAAATTGGCAAGGTCCATTCATCGTGAAAAAGGTACTATCAGGAGGAGGCCTTATTCTGACAGAAATGGATGGTCAAGTGTTTCCCCAGATCATCAATTCAGACATGGTAAAAAGGTTTTACATTTGATTGGTAAGTTTTCTTTTAAAATTGTTGCAAAAGAGGACGGATCAAAGGCGGGCCTTCTTTCTTTTCCTTAAACATTTTTCCTTAGTTTTTCCCATTTGAGCCTTCAGAATCTATGAATTTCGTTTCATAACCCACTTGATGGTCGCACCCCATACTGGGGCAATTTTTATCTATTTGCTGTTGCGTTAAAAAAATGAAATGAAATGAAAAATGAAATGAAAAATGATACAAAAGAAAACCCCATGGAAAGTAAAAACTGGGGCAAAAAAAAAAAAAAAGAGTAAAACCCAAAAGGGCAAAGAATAAAGTTAGGATAAGTATTTTCTGAAAATGCGACCTCAAGATAATCAACCTTTTCATGAATTCTGCTTTCCGACCTTAACCTTTCAAGCACCTTACCTGACCCCGTTACAAAAACTGAGAATGTTACCGACCTCTGTCTTTATTTTGTGATAATTTTGAAATGAAAATTTGCAAATCAATAAGGCATATGATGTTAATATATCTATCCCTAATCCATCAAGGGAAGATTGTCTTACTGATGCCAAACTATTTTTATACCTAGTCTGATTTTATGAAATGGAAAATGATCGGCCAGGACTTGAATGTTGATTGTTCTCTTTTCTCTCTACAAAAGCGAAAACCCGAAAGGGCGCTTCACAAAAAAAAAAAAAAAAAAAGAAGAAAAAAGAAAAAAAAAAGATAAAAAAGATAAAAAAAAAGAAGAAAAAAAAAGAAAAAAGGGAGGGGGAAACCTCGGTGAAAACCTGAAAGGGCGCTGAGGTCGGGAAGTTACAAGCCAAAGGCTCACAAGTGAGGAAGTAAAATACACCTGTGATAGATGTGGAATTCTTTGCAAAAGCTGGTGACCTTGGTTACTTGAGAATTTTCTTCTGTATTGATCATCTTGGAGCAATATCGGAATTCAAGTGGAATGACATCCAGAGGATCAAAATGGCAGATTTCTTCGAGTCGTCGCTTGGAAATTAATTTTTCATTCGAACATAATGATTAGTTGTTATTGAAAGTTTTATATATACATATACGAAAATATTTAGTGTACAGAATTTCTTTTGTCGTTGCATCTGTCAGATTTTTCGGTGATATATTCATTTTTCATCTTGTTCGAAAAAGATGACATTTTTTGTGTCTTAGTGTGCAATATAAGCAAAAGTGATCCTAAATTCATCGAGATCCAGAGAGGCATATGGGAGAGCACACAGGGCATTTATTGCAAATCATGGATCAGAGAATTTAGGAATAAGAAAATGTCATGAAGCAAGGGCCAGAGACCAATTCAGGATCCTGGATTATGATACTTATGTTTATATGCAATAGTGGATCGGGGACTGGTCAAGTGGTGGCATAACTTTTGCAATTATCGTTATCTTTTTTCTCTTTTGCAGATATGATTACACCATCTTCAATTGAGATCTTTGACCAAAAATAACAACTGAGGCAATTTTGCTAAGTTAATGACAGTTTGATCAAGGGCAAAAAAAAAAAATTTTGAATTAGTCATGATAATTCATGTTTGCAGCAAATTTTGAAAAGAATGTTCTATATCGAGGTGGGTAGTCGGAAGGTTTAAATCAAATAAGATTTCAATGTTTGCATTTGGCATCTAAACGTTAAAAAGAGTGATTTCAAAGAGTTTTGACGCCCTACACTGGGGCAAAAATTTTTTTTTTTTTTGTTTTTTTTTTGGAAAAATTTTGACAAGTAGTGTTGATTTGGATGCAACATTTGACGATGACTTTTAAGTTTCTCAATGTCTTAATTTTGTCATGCATCCGTCCAGCAGCCTAGTCGGCATCTTTTATTTACATTTCCAAGTCTGACAACCCAGATCTTGCATTTATGATTTCTGGCAGCCCAGGATCACTTATTCACTTTTTCAAGTTTGGCAGCCTAAACTTTGCATTCATCAACCTTGGTAGCCCAAGGTCATGCATCCGTCCAGCAGCCTGATCGGCATCTTTTATTTACATTTCCAAGTCTGGCAGCCCAGACCTTGCATTTATGATTCCTGGCGGCCCAGGATCATTTATTCACTTTTTCAAGTTTGGCAGCCCAAACTTTGCACTCGTCAACCTTGGCAGCCCAAGGTCATGCATCCGTCCAGCAGCTTGGTCGGCATCTTTTATTTACATTTCCAAGTCTGGCGGCCCATACCTTGCATTTATGATTCCTGGCAGCCCAGGATCATTCATTTACTTTTTCAAGTTTAGCAGCCCAAACTTTGCACTCATCAACCTTGGCAGCCCAAGGTCATGCATCCGTCCAGCAGCCTGGTCGGCATCTTTTATTTACATTTCCAAGTCTTGCAACCCAGACCTTCCATTTATGATTCCTGGCAGCCCAAGATCATTCATTTACGTTTTCAAGTTTGGCAGCCCAAACTTTGCATTCATCAACCTTGGCAGCCCAAGGTCATGCATCCGTCCAGCAGCCTGGTCGGCATCTTTTATTTACGTTTCCAAGTCTGGCAGCCCAGACCTTGCATTTATGATTCCTGGCAGCCCAGGATCATTCATTTACTTTTTCAAGTTTGGCAGCCCAAACTTTGCATTCATCAACTTTGGCAGCCCAAGGTCATGCATCTGTCCAGCAGCCTGGTCGGCATCTTTTATTTACGTTTCCAAATCTGGCAGCCCAAACCTTGCATTTATGATTCTTGGTAGCCCAGGATCATTGATTTACTTTTTCAAGTTTGGCAGCCCAAGCTTTGCATTCATCAACCTTGACAGCCTAAGGTCATGCATCCGCCCAGCAGTCTGGTCGGCATTTTTATTTATATTTCCATGACTGGCAGCCCAGACCTTGCATTTATGATTCCTGGCAGCCCAGGATCATTGATTTACTTTTTCAAATTTGGCAGCTCAAACTTTGGATTCATCAACCTTGGCAGCCCAAGGTCATGCATCTGCCCAGCAGTCTGGTCGGCATTTTTATTTATGTTTCCAAGTCTGACAGCCCAGACCTTGCATTTATGACTCCTGGCAGCCCAGAATCATTTATTTACTTTTTCAAGTTGGCAGCCCAATTTTGCATTCATCAACTTTAGCAGCCCAAGGTCATGCATCCGTCCAGCAGCTTGGTCGGCATCTGTTTATTTACTTTTTAAGTTTGGCAGCCCAAACTTTGCATTCATCAACCTTGGCAGCCCAAGGCCATGCATCCGTTCAGCAACCTGAACGGCATATGTTTATTTACATTTTCAAGTCTGGCAGCCCAAACATTGCATTTGTCTTGTCAGTATTTGTTTTGTTTAGCAATCTGAATTCATTTTCTTTGTCTTTTAGTTTAAGCACTTTATTAGATTTTGTAGTCTTTACCGATTTATGTTATCCTTGTTTAGCAGTTTAAATGTCGCAGTTCCCTCTCTATGTTGATTACAAGTTTTGAAAATTTTGAATTCTTGACTCACCATTTGCAATTGTGTTTTGCATCCATAGTTCACTTGCATTGGAACTACGTTTGACCTGATTCCTTTCATCGGGATACGTAGGCAGCTCTTTGAGAGCTCGGTCACATGTTTTATGATTCATCTGTCTATTGATTTACGTCTCAACATATTTTCATACTATGCATATTTAGATACTTTAGTTTACATTCTTATCTGTTTCTACATTTTTAAATGAGTCAAAATTTGGTGTTGTCTACGTCTTTGTCTGAAATCTCTACGAGATTCTCGACAAAGAGGGGCAAACTGTAGACACCAAATTTTGACACACCCTTTATTTTCAAACACTAGGGGGCATATTTGCACTTTTGAGACAAAATTTTAATTTTTCAATAATTTGGGGGGCAAAATAGTAATTTTATCTTTAAATATATATATATATTTTTTTTATCAACTTTTGGGGGTTTTAAATTCGTATTTTTACTTTTATATGAATTTGTTAATTTTCTATGATTTTTTTTAGTATTCTTTATTTTTTGCTAGCACAAGGGCAAAATGGTAATTTCGTCTCACGGATACCATTTTCGCTCATTTTAAGTTCCAAACTCATTTCTCAAATTTTTGAGGCATGTTTCTGAATTTTTTTAAAGTTTTTCAGAGACGATTACTATTTTTCTGTGAATTTTCATTGCCCGAGGGCAAAATCGTCATTTTATAAATTAAATTCATTTTTCACCAATTTTGATACAAAAATGCATTTTCTAATGTTTTAAGCTTATTTGTAATTTTTGATAATTTTTTGAGGATAATAACTATTTTTCTGAAAATTTTCATTGACTGAGGGCAAAATCGTCATTTTACAGTTTAAATTCATTTTTCACCAAATTTTGATTCGAAAATGCATTTTCTAATGTTTTAAGCTTATTTGTAATTTTTAATAATTTTTTGAGGACAATAACTATTTTTCTGAAAATTTTCATTGCCCGAGGGCAAAATCCTCATTTTATAGTTTAAATTCATTTTTCACCAAATTTTGAGTCAAAAATGCATTTTCTAGTGTTTTAAGTTTATTTGTAATTTTTGATAATTTTTTTAGGACAATAACTATTTTTCTGAAAATTTTCATTGCCCGAGGGCAAAATCATCATTTTACAGTTTAAATTCATTTTTCTCTAAATTTTGAGTCAAAAATGCATTTTCTAGTGTTTTAAGCTTATTTATAATTTTTGATGATTGTCTGAGGACAATAACTATTTTTTTTGTGAATTTTTGTCATCCAAGGGCAAAATTGTCATTTCACATTCCAAACTCATTTTTCACTAATTTTTGGGTCCCAAACTCGTTTTTAGATTTTAAGCATGTTTCTAAGTTTCTAATTTTTGCAGAATGAATTAGTGTTAATAAATTTATTATTTACATTTTTCTTGATTTTTTTTCTTCCTCAGTTACTGTTCATCGGAACAGTACCAAACCATTTTTAGGCTTAAACAGGTAAGTTCTCCTCTCTGCTTTTGTTTTAATTCATGTCTTTTCCCTAATCTTTGTGGATCTGATTGTTGTTTTTTTATTAAGCATTCTTTTAGGTTTAATTTCTATTTTCTATTTTTGGTGTTTAGGAGCTTATCTCCGTTTTCTGTTTTTCTGATTTTCTATTCTGTTTGCTGGTTTTTCTACTTTGGTTCATGGATTTTGCTCTGTTTATTTGTTCTGGAATTTTACCCTTTCTCCCTCTCTTTCATTTCCACCGCCTCACCACCATTCTTCTCCTTCCTTCCACCGGAGCTCCACCCATCAAGGATTCTCCACCGTCTCCCTCTAAGCCAGACCCCAACCCTGTCCACTACCACCTTCATCATCCCAACCACCACCACCACCTTCCTTAGCCCAAGTCATCACAAACCATCATTCAGAATTATAGCCCAAACCCCAGTTCCCCTGTTTCCCCCAGTTTCCCCCATCCTCACCACCACAACCACCTAACTCAGCCCACAAAATACAACAATAGCCATCGGAGCTGCCTTCTTTTCAAACTCAAAACCACAGAGAGTTGCCCATCTCCATCTTACTGCTCCAAATTCCACCACAATCAACAACAAATGACCACTAACCGAACCAATTTCAATACCCACAGCCCCACTTCTCCCTAATCATCACCCTCACTGGCATATTGAGCCTCTCGATTCAGTCCCAATCTCCCCTGCCCAACCATAGCCCCTCGAACATCAGTGACAGATCCACCATGGAGAACGAAAAAAAAAAACAGTCCAAACGCCCCTCCCCTGTCACTCGACTCACAGCCTTCCTGCATCAACTTCATCCACCGTCTTCCCCCTTTCACCGCCATAGAATCACCAATTTGTTCCACCTGCAGAGCAAACAGAATACAGCCACATACACATGCAATTAATACACAAGCACACAACGAATTCAAGCCATACAAGTTGATTAGACAATCACACTTACCACCGAGAACTACCCCTACCAGCAGAAAATACAACACACAGTCATCAACAAACACAATCACACGCACACAGAAATGCCACAGTTCCTCCCTTCAAATTCTATTTCAACACCACCAATAAAATCCTATCACGATTGTCACAAATCTCAGCCCAACCTGCACAAAAAAAAATTCACCAAGATTCAAGTCATAATCGCACACAAAATAGAATTAAAACCCAATCGCAGATTGCCCGGAAAACACCTCCCACACCCAATCCCTTTCTAAATCCAGTAAATTTGGCTTTGGGATCGGAATTAGAAAGAAGAATCAATGGAGAAATCAAAGAAGAGGGGGACGCGAGAGAGATAGAGGGGCGAGACAGAAATAAGGAAGAGAGGGAGACAGCAGACAAGAGACACAGATGGAAACAGAGACAAGAATCGGAGGAGAAGGAAAGAGATGGAAAGAAAGAGAAATGAAGTAGACCAGAGAGAAGAGGGAGTAAGAAATCACAGAGTGAGAGAGAGATTAGAGTGAGGAATAGAAGCAGGAGAGAGGTGGAGAAGAGGAGAACAGAGAGAAGAAGAGAGTGGGAATCGGACAAAGAATGAAGAACAGAGAAGGGGTGGGAAACAGAGAAAATAGCGAGAAGAACTAGAAAGAATAAAGGGGAGAGAAAAATAGAGGGAGAAGAAAGTAATTAAAATTAAGTAATATGGTTTTTTTTTTATTTTCGGTCTTTAGTTTCAGATTATGATTTTTTTTAATTTTATTATTATGCAGCTTCATTAATCAATTATTTGGTTCTAATTTGCTTGACTAGTTAATTTAGTTTAGTTTAATCAATTAATTACATTAAGTTAATTTATTCAATGAATTTATCTAGTTTGGGATTTCTTCTTTTTTTGCTTATTTTATTACAAAATAGTTATTTATATTTCAGCCTGTCGTATTTTTAGTCCCGGCCTTGTTTTTCTTTTACAACACCATTTTTCTTAAAATACACTTTTTCTACTAAAATTTGATTTTTCTCACACACGCACAGTTTTTCCCAAAAAAATTTTATTTTTGAAAGGGTCACCGAGATCGGACCGTCTTTTCGGGACACGACAGTCAACGACCTCCACTAGCACCACTTAGCACACCTTTTACTTTACGATTTTTCGGACGTGACACTCGCTTTTTGTCATTTACATTTTCAAGTCTGACAACCCAGACTTTGCATTCCATGATTCCTGACAGCCCAAGATCATGCATTTGTTATTTAAATTTTCAAGTCTAACAGCTCAAACTTTGTATTCCATGATTCTTGACAGCCCAAAATCATACAATTATTATTTACTTTTCCAAGTCTGACAGCTCAGACTTTGCATTCTATGATTCTTGACAGCCTAGGATCATGCATTTGTTATATATTTTACCAAGTCTAACAGCTCAGACTTTACATTCCATGATTCCCGATAGCCCAAGATCATGCATTTGTTATTTATTTTACCAAGTCTGACAGCTCAGACTTTGCATTCATGATCCTTGACAACCTAGAGTCATGCATTTGTTATTTACATTTTTCAGTCTGACAGCCCAAACTTTGCATTCATGATTCCTGACAGCCTAGGATCATGCATTTGTTATTTATTTTACCAAGTATAACAACCCAAACTTTGCATTCATGATCCCTGACAGCCCAGGATCATGCATTTGTTATTTATATTTTTAAGTCTAACAGTTCAGACTTTGCATTTCATGATTGCTGACAGTCCAAGATCATGCATTTGTTATTTACTTTTCCAAGTCTAACAGTCCAGACTTTGCATTTCATGATCCCTGATAGCCCAGGGTTATGCATTTGTTATTTACATTTTCCAGTCTGACAACCCAGACTTTGCATTCATGATTCCTGACAGCCCAGGATCATGCATTTGTTATTTATTTTACCAAGTTTGACAACCCAGACTTTGCATTCATGATCCCTGATAGCTCAGGGTCATGCATTTGTTATTTACATTTTCCAGTCTGACAGCCCAGACTTTGCATTCATGATCCCTGACAGCCTAGGGTCATGCATTTGTTTATTTACTTTTCCAAGTTGGCAACCCAACTTTGCATTCATCCACCTTGGCAGCCCAAGGTCATGCATCCGTCCAGTAGCCTGGTCGGTATCTGTTTATTTACTTTTCCAAGTTGGTAGCCCAACTTTGCATTCATCCACCTTGGCAGTCCAAAGTCATGCATCCGTCCAGCAGCTTGGTCGGCATCTGTTTACTTACTTCTTCAAGTTTGGCAGCCCAAACTTTGCATTCATTCACCTTGGCAGCCCAAGGTCATGCATCTGTCCAGCAGCCTGGTCGGCATCTTTTTATTTACGTTTTCAAGTCTGGCAGTCCAGACCTTGCATTGTATTTTATGATTCCTGACGGTCCAGGATCATTTATTGGCTTTTTTCAAGTTTGGCAGCCCAAACTTTGCATTCATCAACCTTGGCAGCCCAAGATCATGTATAAGTCCAGTAGCCTGGTCGGCATTTATTTATTTATGTTTCCAAATTTGGCAGCCCAGACTTTGCAGTGCATTTTATGATTCCTGGAAGCCTAGGATCATTTCTTTACTTTTTTAAGTTTGGTAGCCCAAATTTTGCATTTATCAACCTTGGCAGTTCAAGGTCATGCATTCGTTCAGCAGCTTGAATGGCATATGTTTATTTACATTGTCAAGTCTGGCAGCCTAGACATAATCTTGTCGGTATTTATTTTGTTTAGCAACCTGAACTCATTTTTTGTCTGTTAGTTTAAGCACTTTGTTTTGTCTTGCAGTCTCTTACCAATCTATGTTATCTTTGCTTAGCAATTTGAATGTTGCATTTCTTTCTTTTGATCACAAGTTTGAACTCTTGTGTTTACCATTCGCATCCACCATTCACTTGTATCCGAACTACGTTCGACCTGATTCTCTTCACCGGGATACGTAGGCAGTTCCAAAAGAGCTCGGTCGCATGTTTATATATGTGTTTTCTGGTCATTAGTTATATCTCATCACATTTATGCACTATGCATGATTAGATGTCTTGTTTACAACAATGTCTGTTTTCACAATTAGGTGAGTCAAAATTTAGTGTTGTCTACATCTTTGTCTGAAATCTCTACGAGATTCCTGATAAAGAGGGGCAAACTATAGACACCAAAATTTGACACACCATTTATTTTCAAACATTGGGAGGCATGTTTGCACTTTTTAGGACAAATTTTAAATTTTTAATAATCTCGGGGGGCAAAATAGTAATTTTTATTTATAAATATTTTTTCATTAGTTTTTGGGATTTTAAATTCACATTTTTACTTTCATACGTATCTTTTAATTTTCTGTGATTTTTTCAGATTTAATTAGTATTCTTTTATAATTTTTTAGTACAAGGGCAAAATGATAATTTCGTCTTGCAAACACCATTTTAGCTCCTTTCAGGTTTCAAATTTATTTTTCTAATTCTTTAAGCATGTTTCTAAATTTTCTTGATTTTTTCGGAGACGATTGCTATTTTTTTCTATAAATACTGCATTCAAGGGCAAAATCGTCATTTTATAGTTTAAATACATTTTTCGCCAAGTTTTGAGTCATAAATGCATTTCTTAGAGTTCTAAACTTATTTTTAATTTTTGATAATTTTTCGAGACCAATAGCTATTTTTTTCATATTTTCATTGTCCAAGGGCAAAATTGTCATTTCACATTCTAAACTTATTTTTCACCAATTTTTGGGTCCCAAATTCGTTTTTAAGTTTTTAAGCATGTTTTAAAGTTTTTTCTAATTTTTTTAAAGGTGAATTTCTATTAACAAATTTGTTATTTATATTTTTCTTAATTTTTTTAAATTTTTGTAAGAGAAAATAGATTTTTAAAGATAAAGTTGTAATTTTGATATTTAAGGGCGCTTTGGTCTTTTAGCCATTTCTTGGAAGCTAAGACTTGTGCAGTATAAATACCCCACTTGGGGATTTTAAAAAGGGGGAAGAAAAATAAAAAGCCTGTCGCGCCCCATTTTTCGAAAGACGGAAAAAGGAAGAATTAAATGTGCGTTGTGTTTATTTATTGAGAAAAGAGTGTAGGTTTTTAGTAAACTAATCTTTTAGAAAATACTTTACAAAAATGTTTGACAAAAGATATGATTTTTTTAGAAAATGCCTTATTTCAAAAAAATAAAAAAAAACGGCCTAAAATGGGACTTTTGAAAATGCGACGGTTTTTGAGCCTGAAAATAGAGTCTAAAAAGGGTTTTTAGTAAAAAGGGAGTCGCCACTTGGTATTGAGTTTTGGTGTACCAAGTCACCAGAAAATATTTTACAAAAGTAAGAAAATCGAGAATGATTTATTTAGAAAAATGATTTTTGGAAAAATATAGGAAAAAAAAGAAAAACCCTTTTAGACAACTCCAGGTCTTTAAAAATAAGAGAAAAAGGTTCGGGAGTCATAGTTGAAGAAAGGGAAGGCAAAGGCTTGCGCCTAAGGCACCCTTTTAACCTAGTCGAAACTAGTTGCGAGGTTTAGTCTAGATTTTCCTAATATAACCCTAAGATTTTATCATATTTGGATGCAACTATATGAATGCAAATCTAGTCCTAAAAATAAATATCGTTAAGGGACAAAATATTCCATTGAGGTTTGGTTGGGATTGTTGCATTAATTGCGAAACCCGAGTCTAGACCTTGATGGAGTCACGAGTATAGATGCAAAATGGAATGCAAAAGAAAAGGAAAACAGTAATATAGATAGTAAGTGAACAAAGAAAGTGGGGATGCAACATAATGGGTACGGGGGACTAATAGACTCGTGACTAGCTATTCCTACTCACGGAGGGGGGAACGGCATGTACGCCATCGCTTCCCACGTAAGTAGATGAGTATTTCTTAGTCAAAAAATCACACAAATGACCTAAGATTTTATGTGTAGCGGAGTATAAATGTCATGCGCTAAACATTTGTTCAAAAATAGATAATAAGTGATAAAATATATACAAAAAGTCATATAAAATGGAAAAGGCCTAAAAGAGAAAATGTGTGTGCAATGGCATGAAATGCACACGAAAAAAGATTCTAATACTAAAATGACCTAAAGGCTTAGCATTGGACTAGCCTATTTTCTATAAATTCTCCGCTAGCGTTGGACTAGCGAAGAAATCGGAATTAACCACAACTAGCGTTGGACTAGTGTGGCGACGATACACATATATTATAACATGTAAGAAAATAAATAAATAAGGCACAGATTAAAGCAATAATCATATAAAATCAAATAATAGCACATAGGAGCACAAAACACACAAGCATAATATTCTAGATGCAAAGTCCTAGGGAAAGCGGATAAAACACATAAGCACATAGCACACATAGCACACAAAGTCCCTAACTATTACATCGGAGAAAAACCTAATTACAATCTAAAAATGGAAAAGAATAAAAGATAACCTATCTAACCTATCTATTACATTTTCTATCTAAAATACATAGGCTTTTGTTAAATAGATAAAATATAAACTATCTATTACATTAACTATCTAAGTACAAAATTTTTGTTGAATAGAATGTTACCTATCTATTACATTCCTTTGAATAATTAGAATTAAACTCACATAAATAACGCAACATAAATAAATGTTCACATATAAATAAAATAATAAACACTTAAAAATACATAAAGAAAAACACATAAAAAAAAACATAGAAGCACATATCAGCACATAAAGAGAAATAAAAGGGTAATAGAGATACCTCCTATTCGTAAACTTGGTACAAATTGCTAAGAAGATGAACAAACATGTCAAGGTACCACTATTTAAAGTATAAAATATGAAATACTTAAAGTTGGGGATAAAATGTAAATTTGAGCAAAGTTAGGGGACTTAGAATAAATTTTTCAGCAAACATAAGACTTGGGAATGAAATTTCAGCAAGTTTAAGGGACTTAGAACTAAATTCCAGCAAGTATCTAGGGCTTAAAACTAAGATTTCAGCAACTTTAGGAACTTAGAATAAAATTCCAGCAATTATCTAGAACTTAAAATGCAATTCTAGCAAAGCATAATGACAAAAATAAAATTTCAGCAAGGTTGGGGGACAAAAATGCAATTTTCAGCGACATAAGGGACCAAATTTACAATTTTCAGCAACATGCAAGGGCTAAAATACAATTCCAAGAATAATCTAGGGTCAAAATACAATTCCAGCAATGCATGGGGGGTAAAAGGTGAACTAGAACAAACCTAGGGGGTCAATTAAATAAATAAGGACTTAAATGAAGTAAACTAAAGTATCGAAGAGCATAATTAAACAATTAAGAACCTAAGAGGGCAAAATGTAAATAAATATAATATGATGAAAATAATAAAATAAATAACTAAAGAAAAATTAAATTTTGACTACGATTTTTCTTTTCTTCTCTTCGGTTTTTATTCTTTCCTCGGTTTCCCTCTATCTGGTTTTTATTTTCTCCTCGGCATCCCCCCTTCGGATTTTTCTCTCTTCGGAAATTCTCCTCGGATTTTTCTCTCTTCGGCCATTCTCCTCGGATTTTTCCCTCTTCAGCCCCTCTCCTCGGTTTTTCTCTCTTTGGCCATTCTATGATAGCCCCACCTTACCCAAAGGCGCACCAAAGGGCTTAGCGGACTGCCTGCCTAGCTCTCGTTAGGACTCAAGTCAAGGACTCACTCAAATCATTCAAACGTACGTATAACCTATAAATACTTTAATATAAGTCAACTTATCGGTACAAGTATCTCTAAAAGGTATTACATCCCAAAACATATTTTACAAGAATAGCCTAAACAAATTGGCTATTAAAATGTAAATAAAACATTTAATATGTCAAAATCTGCTTCTCCAGCTTTAATAGCACGGAAAGCCTGGGTAAAGAAAACAAATGAAAGGAATGAGCTATGATAGCCCAGTGAGTGCTCCAATCAAGCAGCACACCAATGAACAAATAAACATTTAATGTTAATAAACAGCAAATTCAATAAACAATGAATAAACAAGGTGAAGTGTCATACAATCAATGGCGGATACAGGCTCACTACGAGAGCAAGCTCAACCGCAGGAGTATCAATCATTGAACAAGATAACATTGGTATCGGGACCGAGTTAATAGCTCAGGTCCGAGATACTTGTAAAATTCAATTCATAGTTACCCTCTTTGAGGAATGAAACTCATATAGGAAAAAATATCACTCGCCTATAACCCCCAACACCTTATATCACCCCGAACACACCAAGTTGACTAACCGTGGAGTAACGGTGAAGTTAGCCACGGAAGTCCAAGTACATGCATAGAGTTCAATCATGAGTTAGCCTCTTTGAGGACTTTACTCAGATATGAACATTAACACACGCCGATAACGCCCAGCACCTTATATCTCTCCCCTACACACCCAAGTTTGACTAACTGTGGACTAACAGTGAAGTTAACCATGAAAGTCGCATGCACAAACAATTACATTGGAACAATAAAGCATATAACATTTAGCATAAGAGGTGCGATAAAGTACACACTTTTCCTCATATAGCACATGTCATTGAATAACATTTACAAGCATGATATATCATTTCACGCAACATGCACACACAGAAGCACTCACCTGGAATGCCTAGGAAAATATTTCATAAAAAGGTCAAAATTCGCTTTTAGATCCTGAAATTCAAAAGAAATAATCTAATAAAAACCCGATTAAAACTCCTAAGTAGATTAGTAAGAAAATTCAAGGAATAACCCAATTATTTCTAGGGTTTAATTTCTAGGGTTTTTAGAGTTTAGGGTTTTACCCTAGGATTAGGGTTTGTTTAGGGTTTTCTTGTTCTAGGAAAATTTAATTCATTAATAGATCATTTCTTAAAATTTCTGCACACCAAATTCCCTAAATTTAGCATATTCTAGGTTAAAATTTCACCTATCATTTTTTCCTTCTTTAATTCTACCGAAATTTCGGCAGCATCTCCCCTTAAAATCGGACTAACCCAAAATTTTACCTGCAAGAAATCAACCAACCAATCCAATTTCCAACAAGTTCTATAGCTTCCATGTCTCAATCAAACCAATTTCACTCAAAATTCCACTCAAATTCAAGATTTCTAACTCCAAGTTTCTTCAACCATTCAACACATAATACATATAATTTCAAGGTTTAAATACTATCTACTAGTCTATCTAACCAAGAAAACACTTTATTAACAAGCAAAACTTCATTTCAAAACTTAAATCTTCAAGTTTAATAACAAGTATCTAATAATAAACTTGTACAAAAAGCTATCTAAAACTTGAAAATAATAGCAAAAGTTCATAGTAGATACCTCAAACAAGCTTAAATCTTTGCTTAGGAAGAAGAAGAGCGCCCTTTCTATGGTGGAGATTGTCCAAAAATGAAGAGAAAGTTTCAAGAAAATGAAAGCAAAAGAAAGGAGAAGAGAGCATAGGGAGGGCCGGCCACTTGAGGGAAAAAGTGAGAAAGAAATAAGCCAAGAAAGTAGAAAAGAAATAAAGAGAATAATGGGAAAAGTGCAACCAATCATAGCAAGACAAGAGTCATCCTAGGGTTTAGATTTTTTTGGCATAATAGCTACTACTTGGTTAATTATGATTAGTGTAAATTTTAATCACTTATCTTCTTAGTAATTTGCAAGCTTTATGGCACAATTTTTAAAGCAAAAAGAGAGAAGAAAAGGGAGAGAGAGGACCGGCCATAGAGAGAGAAAAACAAGAGAATAAGTGAAATTTTTGGGTCAATTTTTGAACTAAAGCTCAATTGGTCAATGGACTCGAAAATGGTAGAATTAGTTAGTCAAAATTAAACACTATTATAAACTAATGGTCCAATGAAATTAATCCAAATTTAGTACTTAGGTGTCCCACTTAATAATGAAAGAATCTTATTTACTTAACCTAATTAACTTAAGAATCTTCCAACTAATAAATCAAAGATTAACACTAAACTCCAAGTAAAGAAGTTTCCTTTTAAAGTGCATTTCGATTTTTCCCTCTTCTTTTTCTTTTTTTTTCTTTTTTTTTCTACTAATGAACATAACATGAATTAAATGGTTTTTATATGAATTTCTAGGGTGTTACACATTCTCCTCGGATTTTTCTCTCTTCGGCCATTCTCCTCGGATTTTTCTCTCTTCGGCCATTCTCCTCGGATTTTTCTCTCTTCAGCCCCTCTCCTCAGTTTTTTATTCTTCGGCTCTCTCCTCGGATTTTTTCTCTCTTCGGCCCTCTACTCGGATTTTTTCTCTCTTTGGCCCCCTCCTAGGATTTTTTCTCTCTTCGGCCCCCCTGGGTCTTCTCTCTTCGGTTCACTCACTTCGGATTTTTCTCTTTGGCTCGGCCTCTCCTCTTCGGTTTTTATGCACTCTTCTTCTCTTCGGCCCTCTCCTCGGTTTTTCCCTCTTCGGCCCTCTCCTCGGATTTTTTTCTCTCTTTGGCCCCCCCTTGGGTCTTCTCTCTTCGGCTCACTCATTCACTTCTTCTCTTCTTCTCTTCTTCTCACTCACACTCTCTCTTCTTCTCTTCTTTTCTTCTTCTCTTTGGCTCACTCACACTCACTCTTCTTCTCTTCTTCTCTTCTTCTCTTTGGCTCACTCACACACTCTCTCTCTCTCTGAAATCCAGAATCAATAATTAAAGACTACAAATCTCTTAAATCAAAACCCAAAATCCTCAAATCCAAAAATATAAACACCATAAATCGAACATCCTATACACAACTTATATTAATTGGAATACAAATCAGAGCGATTAAGAGAGTTCCATGAAGCTTATCTTTTTCTACCGAGGGAAGAGGTGGCCGGTTGTGATAGTGAAGATGATGGATACCCTGTCGGTGGTAGTGGTTCAGCTTTGACTAAGTTCTCTTTTTTGTGTGTGTTTTATGTGTTTATATGTGTTTGCCGTTTGTATGTGAGTTGCGTGGGTGTATGCTGTGAGAGAGCTGAGGAGGAGGAAGAGGAAAATGTGTGTGTTGTTGTGCATGAGCTGAGAAGGAAGAAGATGGGAAAGAAGTGTGTGTTTGAAAGAAAAAAAATGGAACTCCCAGTTGAGTGTGTGTGTTGTGTGATATGAAGTGAGGTGAAGAAGGAAGAAAAATCAACCAAAATCTCCTCAAAATCCATTTTTTGCAGGAGGATTGGATTGATTTCTCTGCTGGCTGCGTGCAACAGCTGCAGAAACACTGCAGCTGCTGTAGCAGCATTTTTTTTTATGAAAAATCTAAATAAATAGTAAATAGTATTGAAAAATTATGAAAATTTTATGAAAAATCTATAAATTTATAAAATGCATGTATAAAATTTTTTGATACGAAAATATTAATAATAAAAACATATTTGAATATGTGTCATATGTGACAAAATTATGAAAAGAAAAATAAAAATACTAAATGACCATTAAAAATCACAAAAATTTTTACAAAAAATATATTATCACAGAAATATGTATATTAAAATTTTCACTCAGAAATTTTAACATATATGCATTCTTGGGTAACGTGTCCTTAACAAACAAAAAGACAAAAATTAAATAAATACTTAAATGACCTCCAAAAATTATGTAATTTTGATAGAAAATTTATGAATATACAAAATGCACATATAAAATTTTTCACTTGAAAATTCTCATAAAAAGAGTGCATTGGAAAACATGCCATTAAGTTTAAAATACTAAAAATTTTAAATAAATAATAAATGACTCCCAAAAATCATTAAAATCATAAATAATGATAAAAATAGTAAAATTATGTATTTATAAAATAAAACAAAAATAGAATAATATTTACATGGTGAAATTACCATTTTGCCCCTAATGTGACGAACTAGTCATAATATACACGAAAATTGTACTTGACCCCCAAAAAATGAAAAATACCCCCTAAAACAAAGTAACACACATATTTTTACAAAAAGTGTGTCAAAATTTGGTGTCTAGAAAGCCTAGGTAGAGTTTTTAGTTTTCTTAGTTTTTTTTAGTTTTTTCTATTTCACCAAGAACACACACTTTTTTTTACACACATTTTCAAGTTTTCACACACCACACCAAGAACACACACTTCTCTTTTTCACACATCTTCAAATTTTTACACACCACACCAAGAACACACACCACACATCTTCAAATTTTCACACACCACACCAAGAACACACACTCACATTCTCTCTCATACATTACACACACACTCTCTCTCACACACTACACACAGTCACAGACTCTCTCACACACATTACACACGGTCACATTCTCTCCCACACACTACACACACTCACACTCTCTCTCATACACTACACACACTACAGTCTCACACATACATTTACACACACAACCAGGCTCACGCCTTCATACACACACCAAACACACACACCAAATCCACTCACTTAACACCCGTTCCCAAACAAGCATTAACACAAATGCACAAACAACACACAGGCACGCACATTACACACAAACACACAGGCACACACTAATATATGTTCATAAACACAGACATGAATCTGCACACAATCACACATTTCAGCTCACAGACAACACATAATCACTCACATCCATATTTCTCACACAAACACACAGAATCACTGATTCATTCGTTCACACACTTCAGTCCAAAACACACATACACACACAGACACATACAATCATTCCATGCACACACAAAACACACAAACAACACTCATACATACACATAAACACACACGCAATACACACACACTCACAGATTCCCTTTCACACACAGGTATACATGAACACAGACCCTCAGAACACATACACTAGAACACACAATCATCTGCACACACATACAGAGACTCAACATCATCATAAAACAATCAGTCACCAATAACTTTAGCCCCCACTAGCCATCAGACACCAAGACCAACCTTCCATTTCCATCTTCATTATCTAGAACCACCATCTTTGCTGCAAACCTCTTCCATCACCACAACCATAACCAACAACAACCTGTAAAAACACAATAAATCCTATCAAAGGCCAATGAACCTCCCCAATTACGTTCAAATCCCACCTACAGTCCAAAGTATCCAGTAATTCGCTAAAGACAGCCCACCTGCTTCCAATTTCACCTGTGAAAATCCCAATTATGCAATCTTAACAGTAGCTATTTAGCCACATCCATCTCCCATTCACCACTTCAAACTAGGACAATCACCAGAATCCATCTCCAACCCCAATCCAAAACTGCACAATCTCTATCCCATCACCTACTAGTCACTGCTCAAACAACAAATACTCACTACCAGAACAACCAACCACACCCACAATCCTTCCTCTGCTGGGGTTCTAAGCCACCGCCAGTCACACAGCCAGAAGCCAGTAACCATCAAAAGCATCAACAAACTTCCTCCTTCATTCCATCGTAGCTCTTTCCACCCCTCTACTACACTGCCATCACTCCAATTCACCATCCAAATTCACAATTTCAAGCTGTAAAACGCCACTGCTACATAAACACATCACACAGCTACCAATTACCACCCCTCCCTAATATTCAATCTAGCCAATCAAACTAACACCACCACCAAGCATCAGAGCCTCCACTAACACACTCCACCATAGGGGGTTACAAACGGCCAACAAACAACTTCACCCCAGCTCCTTCACCGCCATAAGCTCAGCCTTCAATTACCACAACAACCACATCAACTCACCAGAAAACAGTACAAATAGCCAAATCAAACATCCATCAATACCCAATCATCACCACAGCATCCCTCAACCACCCCTCACCAACCCGAAGCTCTTCCACCCAACTGCCAGGCAAACCCAACCCGTTGCCACCTTCTCACAACACCATGGCCGCCACCCACAGCAAGCAGCTGCTGGTCAGAGCACCGCCACCAATCCAATCCGCTAGTGGCCTCATGGACTCAGGTAAGCTCCTTTAACTACTTTAATTCCTTCAGTAACTTGTAATTAGTAAAATGTTAATTGAATTTTGAGCGCTCCTGAGAAATTTGAGAAGAGAGAGAGAGAGAGAGAGAGAGAGAGAGAGAGAGAGAGAAAGAGGGACCAAGGAGACGCGCGAGAGAGAGAAGTGGGAAGAGTTGAAGAAATAGAAAAAAAAAACAAGAAGAGAACAGAGAGGAGAATTAGGGAAGACAAATTTAGTGAGAAACACAGAGAGAATAGGAAGGAGCTGGAGAGGAGAAAAGAAAACAAAAAGAAGCGGACAGAAAGAGAAAGGAAGAGAAAGGGAAAGAGAAAGGGGAAAAGAATTGAGAGTGAAAGGGTGCGAAAAGGAGAGAAGCGAGCTAGGGAGGGGGAAGAAAAGCTAGAGAAGATGAGAAGATGAGAGCCAGGCAGAGAGAGAAATCAGAAAGAGAGAAAATAACGAAGGGAGAAAAGAGAGATTTAAATATGAAAATAGGAAGTTTCAGGTGAGAAAGGAAAGATCTGATTAATAGGATTCGGGCATTGAGATAAATTTGGGCATTTGATTTTGCAATGCTAATTTAGTTTTAACTTTAGTTATTTTTTATTTTTATTTTTTATTTGTTTATGATTTTTCATTAATCTAGACTTAGTTTGGTTAATTGATTCAATCAATTTAACTAACTTGGTTAGCAGAATTAGTTTAGTGGTTTACTGTTTTGGTATGTTTTAATTGATGTAAGTATTTTTTTTCTTTTTTAGTCTTCATTTATTATTATTATTATTTTGACCAATATTATTATGCCCCTAAATAATTATGTTTTATGCAATTAAGTCCATGTTTATTATGGCTTGACCTCTTAAATTTGATTGCATTTCAATTAAGTTCTTTAATTTACAGTTTTGCCCCATGTTTGTTTGGATTCATGACTTTGCCCTCTAATTTTGGTTGAATTTTATTTTAGCCCCCTTTCAATTAGTGTTAATTTATGATTGTGCTCTCATGCTTACTCAAATTTATTATTTAGCCCCTAGATTTGCATGAATTTGTTTTTTTTTTTTAGCCCTTAGTTTCATAAATTTATATTTTACTCAAATTTTGTTAGTATGTCATATTTTTAGTCTTTATTTATATTGAGGTACCTTGACGAGTGTGTTCATTTTGATTAGTATTGGTACCGGGTCTTCAAAGAGGTATCCATACTTTTCGTTAATCTCTTTATGTGCTCCAATATGCTCCAATGTGTTTTTATGCATTATTTATTATTATTATTATTATTTTTTCTTATTTTACATACTTTTTGCATATTTACGTATTTAAGATATTTAATTTTGAATTTTTATTATTTTGAAAAAATATAATATTTTGTATTTAGTTAGTCAATGTAATAGTTAGATTATTTTTCTCATATTTTAGCAAAAATTGTGTAATTAGATAGAAAGTGTAATAGATAGGGCATTTTTAATTTCCTCCCTTTTAAATTGTAAATTAAGCCCTGATGTAATAGTTAGGGTTTATTTGCTTTTGCGTGCTTACATGTTTGTTTCTTTTACTGCTTTCCTTAGGATTTTTGCATCTAGAATATTATGTTTATGTGTTATGTGCTCCTATGTGATCTTATATGTTTTTATATGTTTAATTTGCTTTTAATTCATGCTTTAATATTTAATTCATGATTTATGGTATTCCGTCACCACACTAGTCCAACGCTAGTTGTGGCTTCATTCTTTTCCCGCTAGTCCAACGCTAGTGGAATTTTTTAGAACGGGCTAGCCCAACGCTAGACCCTTAGGACATTTTAGTGTTAGGTGAATTCGTGTGCATTTCCCATTTCACACACTTCTAGTTTTCTTTCCATTTGGCATGATTTTATTATTATTATTATTATTATTATTATTATTATTATTGTTATTATTATTATTATTATTATTATTATTATTATTATTATTGTTATTATTATTATTATTATTATTATTATTATTTTTGACATGTTTTAAAATGCATGACATTTAGGCTGCATCTCACTTAGAAATTAGGACATTTGTGTGATTCGACTAGAAATAGTCATCTACTCACGTGGGAAGCGGTGGAGTTCCCCCCTCCGTGAGTAGAAACATTCAGTCACGAGTCATTAGTCCCCGTCATGTTGCATACCCACCTTCTTTCTTCACTTACTATACATTATTATTTTCTTTTCTTTTTGCATCACATTTTACATAAAACTCATGACTCCCTCGAGGTCTCGACTCGGGTTTCGCAACTAATGCGATAATTCCGACCAAGCCTCGACGGAACATGACCCTCCTGATATTCACATTTAGACTTAGGATTTGCATTCATTTAGATACATCCGAACGCGATAAAATTTAGGGTAAATTTAGGAAAATTTGATTGAACCTCGCAACTAGCCTCGGCTAGGTTGAAAGGGTGCCTTAGGCGAAAGCCTTTGCCTTCCCTTTCTTCAAATGTGACTCCCGAACCTTTTTCTCTCATTTTTCGTAGACCGGAGTCGAAAAAGGGTTTTAAAATATTTTTTTAAAATTTTACTTTTATAAAATGATTTTTCGAGTGACTTGGTACACCCTAACTCAGTACCAAGTGGTGACTCCATTTTCTAAAATAAAACCCCTTTTCAAAAATTATTTAGCCAAATCTATCGCACTTTTAGTCCTGGTCTTGTTTTCTTTTAAAATACCATTTTTCTTAAAATATACTTTTTTACTAAAATTTGATTTTTTCTCACACACGCACAGTTTTTCTAAAAACCTTTATTTTCAAAAGGGTTACCGAGACCGGACCGTGTTTTCGGGACTTGACATTCAACGACCCCACCAGCACCTTTTTTGCTCATGATTTTTAGGATGCTACAGAAATGGAACTTTGTTTTTTGCTGAACCAAGAAACCAAACATTTTCCTAGAAAATGACAAGTATCACTAGTGCTTTTTTTATCAATCCTACATCCGGCAAAATCGGCATCGGAGTGTCCTACAAGATCGAACATATTAGTCTTTGGATACCAAAAACCATAATCTAATGTGCCTCTAAGGTATCTAAGAATACGCACAAAGACAAACGGCAAACATAATATCCGGTCTACTAGCGGTAAGATAAAGTAAACTACCTATCATACCTCTATACCCTTTTTCATCCACTTTAATTCCTCCTTCATCCTTGTCTAATTTTGTAGAAGTACAAATTGGTGTGCCTACTTGTTTCAAACCTTCCATATCAAACCTCTTAAGAAACTCTTTTGCATATTTGGTTTGACTTATGAAAATTTCATGTTTTTGTTGGTGAATTTGAAGACCAAGAAAAAATTTTAATTTTCCCATCATGCTCGTCTCAAATTTGTTTTGCATCATAAGTGAAAATTCTTTACAAAGTATTTCATTTGTAGCACCAAAAATAATGTCATCAACATATACTTGAACAAGGAGAAGTTCATTTTCATAGTGTTTAGTAAAAAGTGTGGTGTCTACAAGCCCTCTTTCAAAACTGTTTTCACTCAATAAATTGCTCAACCTTTCATACCAAGCTCTAGGAGCTTGTTTTAAACCATATAGAGCTTTAGAAAGTTTAAAAACATGACTTGATAATTTTTCATGTTCAAAATCGAGAGGTTGTTCAACATTGACTTCTTACTTAATAAAACCATTCAAAAAAGCACTTTTTACATCCATTTGAAATAATTTAAAATTTTTAAAACTTGCATACGCAAGTAGCATTCTTATATATTCAAGCCTAGCAACCGGTGCAAAGGTTTCATCAAAATCTATTCCTTCTTCTTGTGAATAACCTTTGGCAACTAATCGTGCTTTATTTCTCACTATTTCACCTTTATCATTCAATTTATTCTTAAAGACCCATTTTGTGCCTATTACCGGGTGATCTAATGGTCTCTCAACCAAAGTCCATACCTTGCTTCTCTCAAATTGATTCAATTCCTCTTGTATGGCTACTATCCAATAATCATCTTTCAAGGCATCTTCTACATTCTTGGGTTCAAATTGGGATAGTAAAGCAAAGTTGTCGACTAAAGGTCAATAAGAGGACCTAGTTCTAACTCTTTCAGAAGGATCTCCTATAATGAACTCCTTAGGATGATTGGGTACAAATCTCCAAGTTTTGGGTAAATTCTTTGTAGTGTCATCATCTTTCTTTTCATCAGCTACATCTTCACTAGTACTTACTACTTCGTTAGGGATACTAACACCTTCTTGAAGAGTAAGATTCTCTAATTTTTCTTGAATACTAACATCCTCATCTTCACTAATCTCTTTAGAAACTACATCATGTAATTCATCAAAAGGAACATGAATGGCTTCTTCAACTACTAAGGTTCTTCTATTGTATACTCTATAGGCTCTCTTATCACTAGCATATCCTAAAAAGATGCCTTCATCCGTTTTCTTATCAAATTTGCCAAGATGTTCCTTAATATTCAAAATAAAGTATTTACAACCAAAAACTTTAAAATAGCCAACAATTGGCCTTTTTTCAAACAAGAGTTCTTAAGAAGTTTTATTCAAAATAGGTCTTAATAAAACTCTATTCATAACATAACAAGCCATATTGACCGCTTCGGCCCAAAAATATTTTGGCAAATCACATTCATTTATCATAGTTCTAGCGGTCTCTTGAAGAGTTCTATTTTTTCTTTCAACAACACCATTTTGTGGGAAAACCCTTGCAGTAGAAAATTCATGTGTGATACCATTGTGATCACAAAAATTGAAAAAATCACAATATTTAAATTCTATTCCATTATCACTTCTAATTTTTACAATGGTCAAGTTTAACAAATTTTGAACTTTTGCAAACAAAGAGACAAAATTTTTGAAAGCTTCATCCTTGTGTGCAAGAAATAGTACCCAAGTGTATCTTGAATAATCATCCACAATAACAAAAGCATATCTTTTTCCCCCAAGGCTTGCTACTTGGGTAGGACCGAATAATTTCAAATGTAAAAGCTCCAAAGGTCTTGTAGTTGAAACACAATTTTTAAGTTTGAAAGAGATCTTGGTTTGTTTCCCAAATTGACAAGAATTACAAATCTTGTCTTTGTCAAATTTAATTTTATGAAGCCCTCAGACATGTTCTTTTTAAGATAATTCACTCAACAAGTCCATATTGAAGTGACAAAGTCTTCTATGCCAAAGCCAAGGATCATCACTAAGAGCCTTAAGACATCTAATCCTATTAGAATCTATTCTATCTAGATAAACAACATAGATGTTATTATGTCTCATTCCTCTAAAAACTACATTATAACTAGAGTCAAGCACCAAACACTCATACTTTTTGAATAAAACAAATAAATCTCTATCACATAATTGACTAACGCTTAATAAATTATAACTAAGATTATCAACAAGTAAAACATTTTGAATAAGAGTTTCATTATTGTTACCTATATCACCTACTCCAACAGTTTTAGCCTTCATGTCATCTCCAAAGGTGACTTTTCCGCTATTCTTTTGCTTTACCTTGACAAAAAATGATGGATCTCCGGTCATATGTCTTGAGCATCCACTATCAATAAACCATTTTGACTCCTTGATGGTATTTTTGAGGCTCACCTACACAAATGTTAAAGAAAAATATTTGGTACCCTTTTATTTAAATTTTGGGTCCATACTAGTTAGCACAATCTTTAACAATCCACATTGTTTTCATTCTTGTTTCATATTTCTTTTAACATAGCAATTACTTTTCATGTGGCCTACTTGAAAACAAAAATTACACATAATATGAGCATTATTCATATACATAGGTCTAATAAATCTTATTTTATTCTTTCTATATAAAGTGAATCTATTTGTACTAAGCATACTCTTGGTGATTTCCTATTCTAAAACTTCTTATTTTTGCCTTCCAAGAAAATCATTAAGTTCACTTATTCTATTTTTCAAACTTTCTTGTTCACTCTTGATTTTATTGTGAAAGAGGGATTTCTCATCTAACTTTTCTTTTCCAATTATCAAAATTCAAAGTCATGTCTACATTGCATTTCTTCAATTCATCATTTTCACTTTTCAAATTCTTGTTCTCTTCAATCAATCTAGCACTCTCACACAATAATGAGTTAATTTTCAATCCCAATTCTTTGTTTCTAGCATAAGATTCTTTTAAACTATTATGCAATTTGCAAACTAAGTTTTCAATATCGTCATCATCTTCATTATTACAATCATCACTTACATTCTTGTCTATAGAAGAGCAATTAGAGGTTACCTTATGGTCTCCTATGGCCATAAATGCCATTTGTGCCGTTTCTTCTTCTTCTTCAATTTCTCCATCGGAATTACACTCATTCCATGTCAATTGGAAGTTGTTGAATCTTTGTTTCCTTTCTCCTCTTCCCTCCTTCTTCTTTGAAGGACACTCATTCATATAGTGTCCTAGTTGTCCACACTCAAAACACTTGTCATTTTGCTTCTTTGATGCCTCTTGCTTGCCTCTATTTCTTGAGGAACTTGATTGATTGAGATTACCTTGTCCCCCTCTTCTAAATCTCCTCTTGTTTGTGAGGAACTTTTTGAAACTCTTTGTAAGTAGAGCCAAGTCATTGTCTTCCATTTCCATGTCCTCACCATCAATTGAGAGGTCTTCTTCCTCATCTTGTGAAGACTTCAATGCCATATTTTTCTTGATTTTGACCTCTTCCTCCTCTTGTACCTTAGATTTCAATTTAAGCTCAAAAGAGGTCAAAGAATTAACAAGAAATTCAATAGGCATAGTATTTAGATTTTTGGTTTCTTCTATAGCTGTGACTTTACTTTCCCACTCCTTGGGCAATGCATTTAAAATCTTTCTATTTTTCTCACCCAAGCTATACTCCTTTTGCAAAGCCTTTAAATTTTTAATTATGTCATTGAATTTATAATACATTTTGTTAATGTTTTCATGAGGCTCCATCTTAAAAGATTTATACTTAGTGACTAATAAGGCCTTCTTTTGCTCTTTAATATTGTCACTACTCTCATGAATATCTTTCAATTTATCCCAAATTTCTTTAGCCGTCTTACACCCCTTTACTCTAGTTGACTCATTTGCATCTAAAACATTATATAATACATTCATAGCCTTGGCATTAAGAGTAAGGTTGGTTCTACGGGTACCGGTATTTTGATCGACAATGTATGCTTCATAAAAACCCTCATTCACTATATACCAAAGCTCAATATCAATAGATTGTAAGAAAATTTTCATCCTAGCCTTCCAACTAGTATAATTCACTCCATTAAACATAGGAGGTCTAGTAATGGATTATCCCTCTAAAAATAAAACATTTTTTGAGGTTGCCATGGATCTCTCCTAGCTTGTTAGGCTATCAAAAAGGAGACCAATCTCTGATACCAATTGTTGGCCCAAATGCAACCTAAGAGAGGGGTGAATTAGGTTCCTTTAGAAATTAACTTGGTTGCAATAATTTATCTCAAAACAAAATAAATTTACCAAGTTGTCTAAATGATCAAATAAGTTTATGATGCAAGAACTAATATAGAAAATAAATACAATAGACACAAAATTTAAATAAGAGAGAAGTTGTGACAAAAAAACTTAATTGCTTCCAGGCTTATAAACTTGAAGCATTGATCACTTGAATTCCTTCCTTTGTTTTGTGACTCAATACCAATTTGTACAACAAGTTGGATCACTTGTCACTCACCCTAAACACTCTCTAGTTGAGATAAGAAGTTTTACAGCTATCTAGCAAACCTTTCAATTATACAATTGAATTGATCACTCACAAATTGGAATTCACTCTTGCTATTACAAAGCTCACTTAGTGAGAGTATCTTTCTTTTACAAGAATCACTCAAAAATCACTATTATATCAATTGCCAAAAGTCTCTTACCATTCTGCACTATTTTGCTTTTATACAACATGAGAAAACAGCTTGATTTGACCTCTGACGGCTAAAAAGAAAAACTAGCCATTAGACACGTTTTGCCTGATCTGGACGTCCACATAGAGAAGTCCGAACGTCCGGACAGTCGTCCAGACCAACATCTGAAAGCTGTATCTCTTGATGGTCCGATCGTCAGCACCACGTCCAGATCCTCGTCCGTATATCCTCTGAACTTCTCCTCATTTTGGTATTTTCCTGTGTCTGGACGTCTGTATGAGCATCCAGACTCTCGTCCACATGACTTCTGACAATCCTTAGTTTTGATGCTTCTATATATCTGAACGTCCGCATGATTGTCTAGACCGTCGTCCGCATACTTTCTGTCCATCTTGAAATTTGATGTTTCTGTCTGTCCGAACATCCGCATGAGCGTTTGGACCCTCGTCCGGATACCTTCTGACCATTTTCAGTTTGGATGTTTCTATGCATCCGGACGTCCGCATTGTGCGTCCGGATGGTCGTCCGAGTAACCAAACTTCTTCATTTTTCAAGTCACTGTAATAGAAACTCATTTAGCATATTAGTACTCTTCATCATAACTTTGATACTCATCAAAATTTAGATGATTTAGACCATGAGGTCATCAGAAGTCAAGATGGCTATAGAAGTGATAGTGATGATAATTTTGGTGATACATTGTCCCAGTTTATTACCAAGAGAAACAAGAACAATACAATTCAATCATCATCTCAGAAGCATAATGGGTAAAGGTAAGGGTAAGACGGGACAAACGAGTTGAAGACCTTATGGTCTCACATTATCTTAGTTTTGACGATTAACAAACTAATGATAATGTTTACTAATGTTTTATTGAGTTATCTTTGCAATAAAATCATTAGGAATAAAAAAAAAGATGAAAAATGTAAAGAAAAACTCATCCAGATGACTTGCGGATGCACCAGAAGAAATGCAGATGTCCGGACAACTGAACAGTTGCGTCCGGATGAACAGTACCGCGTCCGAACCCTCGTCTGAATGAACAGTAACTTTGGACAGAATGTATGCGGACGACCATCCGGACGTCCGGATGAATAGTAGCAGACGTCTGGACCTCAAATTTACTGTCTAACTGGCTAGTTTCTGCAGATTTATCAATTTGACCGTTAGAGCCATTTTCAACCCTTTTTCTCACCCCCATAAATACCATTATGTATAGAATTATAGAAGAACCTTTACCTACATTTATTACAAGCTTTCAAGAGTGATTTTAGTGTAAAATACTCTCTCCCTTTGTGTTATTGTAATAGTTTGTGAGGTAGTTGGTTGGGGATAAATTGTGTTCTTCAAAGTGAGGGTGGTAGTATTCAAGTGTAGCTTTGTGAGGGTTAATTGAGTGAATTGTAAAACTCTTTGGCTCAACTAGAGGTGCTAGGGTGAGCAAAGAGTGATCCCTACATTGTACATGTTGGTTTGCTTCTCCAACTTGTGAAGAAGCACAATAGTGGAATTCAAACTCTAAGTTGAGGAACTTGGGAGTGGACGTAGGTGTCAAGCTTGGCACCGAACCACTATAAATCGGTTTTGTCTCTTTCTCTCTTTTACTTTATTTATTGTCTATTTGTGAACTTGTTTTGCTATAACTTTATCATTATTATTACAAGTTCATTTTTATTATTATATTGGTTGCATAATTATTTGGGGCCAACAATTGGTATCAGAGCTTGGTCTCCCATTTGGTAGCTTAACTAGCTAGGGAGTAAAGATGGCAACCAAAAATATTATGTTTATAGAGGGGCAATCAATTGATAGACCTCCTATGCTTAATAGTGCTAGTTATGATTGTTGGAGGTTTAGAATGAAAATATTTTTGAATTCAATAGATATAGAATTGTGGCATATTGTTAATGATGGACCTTTTGAGGCCACTATTTTTTATGAAAAATTGGGTATTGTTAGACAAAAGACTAGAAGTGAACTTAACATACAAGATAGAGTAAATCTTTCTTTAAATGCTAGAGCTATTAATATTTTATATAATGCTTTGAGTGATAATGATATTAGTAGAATAAAAGGGTGCATATCGGCAAAGGAAATATGGAACAAATTGAAGGAAATGCACAAGGATGGCAATGATGAAAAAGTTCATATGGAGGAAACAAAAGAAGACAAAGAACAAGTCTTCAACAACCTCCATACTACATGGGATGATAGCTATTCAAATGGAGATATTGATGAAGAATGTGAATCGGAAAGAATGGCATTTATGGCCATTGGAGATAATGAGGTATCATCTAGCCACTCCTATCATGATGATGATCGTAGTGATGATGAATTTGATGATTTTGTTATAAAATTACATGATAATTTAAAAAAATCTTTTGCCAAAAATAAAGAACTTGTTGTCAAAATAAATTCTTTGTTGAAAGAAAATTCAAAACTTTTGCAAGAAAATAATATTTTGAAAAAGGAAAATGAAGTTTTCAAAATCAAATTTGAATTTTATTGCAAAAAGGATGACTTGAAAAGAAAATTGGATGAGAAATCCAAATTTTATGAGAAAATCAAAGAGGAGCAAGTTTTGTTGAGAAAAAGAATTGATGAACTTGCAAAATTCCTTTCAAATGAAAAACAAAAAGTTTTTGAAAAGAAAAAGGTTTCTAATACTTTTGTTTCCAAAAGATTCACAACTTTTAGAAAAGAAGGGATTCGTTTTGTTAAACCTATATTTGTTCAAAATCCCAATGTTACTTGTTTTTATTGTCATCAACATGGCCACATACATAGAGAATGCTATGTTAAAAAGAATATTGAATTGGGCATGAAAGCTATTTGGTTAGAGAAAGGTGTTGCTAACTCCTTTGGACCTAAAAAAATATGGGTACCAAAAATTGTCTCTTATTCTTGTAGGATTGATGATCAAAACAAAGAAGTCAAGATGGTACATGAATAACATTGAGTGAGGAGTAAGCTAGTTGTTTATTCTCTTTATTACTTATTTAAAAATGATTCTTGTTATGTGATATACCTTGTTGTATGAATATGTGATTTAGTAATATGATTGAAAATTTTATTTATGTGAATAAGTCAAAAATGTGTTTTATGTGCATTTATTTGTTTAGAACATATATGATATATAATAATTGAATATTAAATTTAAACATGCTTGCTAAAAATGATTTTCTTAAATCTTTGATTAGTACAAATGTGAAGCTTGAAATGATTGATGATTTTAGTAAAGCTCTAGGCACTTGTATATCTTGAATATTTTTAGTGTTACCTATGTGATGTGCATGATTATGTGATTTATTTTGGGGATTACACTTGGGTGAAAATATATATATATATATTTTGTGGTGCACACTTTTAGAATCATAGTTTTTGCTTTTGAACATATTTGATGATAATATGATTGTGTTTATATTAGTTAGGGGAGCAATACTCCCACTTTTGAAAAATCTCACTTAATTGCCTCTCAATTTAAAAAAAAAAAAAAGGTGAGTCTTGTGTTTTGTTTTAAAACCAATATATGTTTTTATGAGATGCTCACATTTAGGGAGAGCAAATGATTTTCATATATGCAAAATAATATATGCAATTGTTGAGGGGGAGCTTTGTTCATAAATCTTTAAACACACCTCTCAATTTTAGTTTTGATGATGTCAAAAGGGGGAGAATTTTTAGAATGATGATCTTGTTTGAAAATGAGCAAATTTTTTTAACTTGCACATATTATTTTTTTTGCTCATTTTCATCATTAGTTTGTCATCATCAAAAAGGGGGAGATTGAAGACCTTATGGTCTTAGATCATCTTAGTTTTGATGATTAACAAACTAATGATAATGTTTACTAATGTTTTATCAAGTTATCTTTGCAGTAAAATCTATTAGGATTCAAAAGAAGATGAAAACTGCAAAAAAGTACTCATCTGGACTGATCATGCGGACGTCCGGATGAACAATAACCGCGTCCGGATAAACAGTAACTCGGATGAACAGTGCCGTGAACAGTTGCAGTCCGGATGAACAGTACCGCGTCCGAACCCTCGTCCTGAATGAATAGTAACTTTGGACAGAATGTATGCGGACGACCATCCAGGACGTCTGGATGAATAGTAGCAGACGTCCTGAACCTCAAATTTACTGTCTAACGGCTAGTTTCTGCAGATTTATCAATTTGACCGTTAGAGCCATTTTCAACCCTTTTTCTCACCTCCAGTAAATACCATTATGTATAGAATTATAGAAGAACCTTTACCTACATTTATTACAAGCTTTCAAGAGTGATTTTAGTGTAAAATACTCTCTCCCTTTGTGTTATTGTAATAGTTTGTGAGGTAGTTGGTTGGGGATAAATTGTGTTCTTCAAAGTGCGGGTGGTAGCATTCAAGTGTAGCTTTGTGAGGGTTAATTGAGTGAATTGTAAAACTCTTTGGCTCAACTAGAGGTGCTAGGGTGAGCAAAGAGTGATCCCTACATTGTACATGTTGGTTTGCTTCACCAACTTGTGAAGAAACACATAGTGGATTCAACCTTCAAGTTGAGAAACTTGGAAGTGGACGTAGGTGTCAAGCTTGACACCGAACCACTATAAAAATTTTGGTGTGTTCTTTCTTTATTTCTTTTACTTTATTGTTGAATTGCGAACTTGTTTTGCTATAACTTTATCATTATTATTACAAGTTCATTTATTTCTATATTAGTTGCATTATTGTTTGGGGCCAACATGAGTAATATTGCTATTTCATCTTTGTCTGATTAAAGTGATAGTGACAATGATGATGGTGATGATGGTGGCGATGGAAATGGAGTAGATAATTCTTGAGACATAGTGGAAGTCACGATCAAGAAAGCCAACAAACAGGAGATATGTCGTGGGCTCAAGGTCAAGAAAATTATTATGCCACTCAAGTCACTGATCACGGCTATCGTCCTGGCATAGAAGCACAACGAGAATATCTGAACAAATTAACTGAGTTTCCAAGTCAAGATACTTTCTCTTATTCTTCAGGCTCGCAAAGACATTGAGGAGTTGAAGAGCAGATGCAAAATTTGAGTATAGATCCGAAGTATAAGTATGATTCTAGTCCAAATTGGAGCACTAGTCAACTGGGGTATGACTACGACAGGGGCTATTATAGCCGATATGGTTTATTTGATGGAACTAGACAAGTTGACAGCTCTACTAGTAGTCATAGTGGCAGATATTATGAAAAAGTAATTGATAGACATCATGACAGTTCCTCTTTTGACTCTAATAGCTTTGGCTATGATCGTACTAGTGATAGTGCTGATTATCGAGGATTCAGATATTACCATTATGCTCCGGAATTCACTGAAAATCAATCACTTTCCATGTATCATGATCATGGAATACCAAGTCAATCCTCACAATCAACCAATGCACAAGGTGGCTCTTATATGTTACCTACTCAAGGTCATGTCCCATATCTACATTTGTTTTACCATCTATTGGGGGAAAATGAAAGTGATTTTGAACCGCATCGTCATTCTATTTGGTATTGATAGGCATAAAAATTCAAAATAATATTAGACCTTTTTCCAAGTCTTTGCATTTTGTTTAATATGATTTATTTTTCAAGATATAGATTGGTTTTTTATATCCATAAAAATGGTACATTTTAGAGATTTTATTTACTTATTTTGTGGTTATTTTTGTTTAGCATACTTTTGTTTATATTTTGAATGATCATTTATAGTTTTTGAAATAGAAATTGATTCAAAATTTGTGTCTCACCGATGCCGCGACCGATATGCCGAAACCAAGGTGGAACGGCACGCGTCGCGACTGTGACATTAAGCCATGGGTATGCTCCTTCTTCTTGACCTCTAAAGCTAATATTGTTTTGCGATGGAGAATGGCTTCTAAGGTCAAGGACATGAACATGAAGTTGAAAATGATCAATGATGAAGCCAATGGCTTTGGACTAATAAGTTCCCAATCGCTCCATAATTCTCTAGTAAATCGACAAATTGATTCTATTACTCATCAAAATGTTGTGGAAAGGGCCAATGATGAATTAAAGATAGTGGAGACCTTGCTAAGCTTGTCAGAAGAAGCAGTTTCTGTAATTCCCATAATCGGCATGGGCGGATTGGGAAAGACGACTTTAGCTCAATCCGTGTACAGCAATCAGCAAATTGATAGACACTTTCAGAAAAAAAAAAATTTGGGTTTGTGTCTGGAAATTTTGAAGTCATTCGGATTTTGAATTTAGAATCACTGACGAGAAGAAATGTAAAAATAGTCAGTAGGGATGCAATCGCCCAAGAAATTCGACGACAACTTGAGGGAAAAAGATATCTTCTTGTTCTTGATGACATCTGGATTGAAGCCCCAATCTTGTGGGATGATTTTTTCCATTAGTTGGTGGGGTTGAACACAACCAATCGAAATTGGTGCCTTGTGACAACTCGTAAGCAACAAATTGCATTGATTGTGGCTGCACATCATCCTTATGAGCTTGGAAAGATATGAGATGATAATTGTTGGTCTATCTTGAAAGAAAAAGTAACTACAGATGGAGAAGTACCGGAAGAATTGAATATATTAGAGAGGAAATTACCAAAAGATGTAGTGGTGCACCACTAGCTGAAAATGTGCTCGAAGGTTTGTTACACATGAGAAGAAAAGAGGAGTGGCATTCAATTTTGGACAATAGGCTTTTGAATTTGAGTGGAGATGAAGATAGTTTCATGCAAATACTTAAGTTGAGTTTCGACCATTTACCATCTCCATCCATTAAGAAATGTTTTGCATAATTTTCTATATTTGACAAGGATACTAAATTAGATAGCAATCTAATCGAACTCTGGATGGCAGAAGGTTTTCTTTGACCAGATCTCGAAAATAAAAATAAAACAATGATGGAGGAAATGGGTGAGAAGTTGATAGGAATCCAAGTGCCTCAACTCACTATAGAAATGCTAAAGGAATAAGCTTTGACGAGTGCAAGGATGAATACCATTTTAAAGCCTTCAAGTTAGGAGTTATAGATCCAATAGCTCGAGTGAAACTCACGGATGAAAGTCAAGCAAGGAATTTAGGCCACAAGTTATGTTATTGGCTATGGATCAAATCTACATACAAAAAAGGTCTAAAAGAAGCAAATAAGCTGTTCATATCATGCGTGCAAGGGGCTAGTCACTTGGACATATTTGGAAGGCCTTTAAAAATTCAAGATGGAGGCCCAATGTTGCATAAAAGGAGGCGTCCAGCCCACAAACAATTTTTGGATGAATTTTTAAGTTTAAGTCTTTTATGTTAAGTTTTCTATTTTGTTTACAAGTTGTAATCCCTTAGAAAGTTACCATAATGTATTAGGTAACAACTAGTGCTCTTTGTTAAGTTTCTAAAACTTTTTACAAGTTGTTATGTTGGTCCTAGACTAGAAAATTAATCAAACAATTATATTAACTTCTCAAATAAAATTCAACAATAACTTAAATCATATAGATATTACCTCAATATCACATTGTAAATGTGAAAATTTTGTACCGTTCAATGTTGATGATTACGAATTTGACAGCTACTATGAAGTTCGGTAGGGCTGAGGCGCGTAGTACGCTCTCTTTAAGACGATTCGCGCCCTCTACGGATTTAATTCGGTGCAGTAGGTCACAACGCGTCGCCTCCAGGATACAACAGCCAACTCAATGTTGTTGTTTCTCTTGATCTGCCACAACTAAGAGAAGACACAGAAGCTTTACACACACCTTACTTTTGCCAAAACTATACTTATAGAATTTTGAATTAATTCTTATTTAAAGATATATTTGAACTCTTCAAAATCCTCATATTTATAGGCTAAAAGTTAGGAGTATTAATTGTACAATAATTAGATAATTAAGTAGAATAATTTAAATATTTATAATAAGTAAATTTAATGTTACAAAACATAATTATATAATTAATTATATAACGTCAAAGTAATAATAATCTGGCCGTTATGACCGTTATTATTATTAATACTCCAAAACGGTCAATTTTAATTACAATAATATTATGCCATTATAATCAATTATTAATACAACCGTTATAATGGTTATAAAAACTCCTTAATTATGTAGTCAAAAGTAACAGAAAGAATTAAATAATTCCATAATATTTGTATTTTTATTAAAATACTCCAACAATCCCCCACTTATTTTAATAAAAATATATAAAGAAAATAAATATTATTTGTTTTGGACAAAGTGAGAACATCATGCATAATGAAAGTGGCATTGCCTTGAAACCTTCATTTAGTGTTTTATAATCCCCATACTAGAGTCAAAGTGGACTAAGCCTTGAAACTAAGACTACTTTAGGGCATGTAGGATTATATCACACACATGATATTCAAGGTGTTATATAAGCTTCTTAAGCTAGCACATTACGGCCTTGTGCTTTATCCCAGTCTAATGAGTGCTCTAGAGAATTAGCCAGATTCTCATAGGAAGCGGCCCTACTTCCACACTCATATAGGGTGAGTCTATCAAGGATGCTCCCATGACTAAAGCATCCCACCCATAAGGGCTATAGAACTCATTAAGAGATTTTAATAAATCTCAACCTCCACCAATCGTCATAGGAACACGTATGCACTTACACCATAGGGATAGACATATATATTTATTAGTGTACATGTTTTCTCCCTAAACCATACTATGATTCGTTTGTCTCTAACCTAGTTCTTGGGATCTCCAGTCCCTAGGCAGTTGTATCCTCATAGATGGTTCCAATTTAATATTTTTGGCTAAAGTCTCATCCCCCTCGATATATCTCATATCTCTTACCTCAAGCTTGAGTTAATATATGGCCAAATTATAAAAACAAAGATATGAATTTTGACACTTAAGTCAATGCATATATCTTTTTAATAGTTCTCAAAAAGAATACAATCACATTGTATCCTTAGCTAGGTAATAAATACCATAATTTGGTGAGAATAATTTTTGTATAATTATAACCACCAAATATTGAATAATTACTCTTTAGTGAGAAAATCTCTCACGTAATTGCCAAAATATATAGGCAAATATATTTTCACATAAAGTGAAATCACCCCCCTTTTTCATATTTTTACTCTAGTAGCCAACAGTCTCACTATTAGGAATCATCAATTTGGAAGACCAATAGTCTACTACTAGGAGCTATTTATTTTCTCAATATATCATAATATTTTCTTAATGGCCAATAGTCTATTAACCTGCTAGGAACCATTTTTATATTTCTCAATAAATTTTCATCCCAAGAAAATTCCTAAGGAATTCAAGTGCCTTCATTTTTAGTTTGCTTGTACCCTCCAAGATAATAGCCACTAAATTATTAGTGATGTTTAATCTACACATACTCAAAAAAGAAGTATAAGTATAACCACACAATAAGAATCCAAATTAAATAAATAAATTAATACCCCCACTATTCTCAATAATTTAAAATAATGAATTATTGAGCACATTGTATAAAGGCAAGATCCCTCAGTCATGTAAAAGGTAGCCCGTATTAAATAAGCAGTGAACATGTAATATGTTTGGATGGTCAATCAAAGTCACAGTCTGTACCTACATCGTGGAATACCATCCTAATGGATAATAATCAAATTAATATTACTACAAGAACCCACTTCGACCAATTTTGGACTATTGAATCAAGCATGTATCAGTAGCACAGGTACACATTCACACATTCATCCTGCTCATCATGTATGCGTAGATTAGATATATCTTTCGCATGTCCAATATGCAGTAACATAGAAGTCACATAATGCTTTGCTTCAAGCCAATACAAAATATAATAACTTTCAGTTACTTTTTATTGGTATCAGAAAACAAACTTCTTGCGAAGCCATTCTAAAGGCATAAAGTATCTTAAATCAAGTTGCTGCCACTGCTATTTAGATATGTATAAACTTAAAGATTCATAAGCAATAGTACATATACTTGACCCCCACTATTTTTTTTTGTACTTTTAATATAACATGCCATAATCTTTTTAATTCTATTCTAATTTAATTCATAACAATCGCTGATCATAAATTCACTGGTAGAATTTGGCTCTGTGAATTGTAATTTAATTTGTACAAATTATAAACTTATCACAATGCACCAACTAAAATAAACCATGAGATAATGAGATTGAATCAGAGTATAAATACAACACCGTATACTATGATCCCAAAAGAAAACATTTTTTCCTTCTTGGCATCTAGAGGCTCAAGCAAAACAGCTAAACAAAGGTCATATTTCCAAATTCTTTCCTCAAACATTACCAATCCTGTATACGATCGCATACTTGACAAAGAGTTCCATTTAATGGAGGACTACTAACATTTAAAACCAGTTAACAATGAAGAATGGTATCTAGCAAGTGTCAAGTAGTCTTTTTCTTTTTAAATTTTTTTCCTCTCTTTTTCCGTCATACCAATCTTTCCAAATATAGTCTATCATATCATACTTGAGTTGGATAATAACAATTCAGAACTATAAAATTCAATAATAGAAAGAATACCTTCTTGTGCAGTTCACAGGGAAATTTATTGTCATATCAAATGATTTCTCCATAGAGAAACACTAAATCAATTTAAATCTTACAAATAGTTGATTGCATTATGATTCACATTATAAACAATGTTTTTTTTTTAATTTTATCCTCTTGATGTTTATCAAAATTCATTCAAGTATTCCCAGCAAGTGCTTATATTAATTAAAATCTAAATAAGTCACTCTTTACAAATGTACTTAATGCAACCTTTCAAAATCTTAACAGAAAGATCAAGTACGACTATGTTGAGGGACTGTAAAAGTCCAAAGATTGGAAAAACGACCAGTGTTTTTTTTTTTTTTTTAAAGGCTAAAAGAGGGTATTAGCATCAATGGTCCATTCTCAGGACTTTGAACTAGAACAAGATACAGAGTCCAGTAAGGATGAATAGGACAACTTTGACGGAACTAGTTTGACATCAACACTTAACGGCATAAATAACCAACACATTCATGGGAAATCTTTTGGGAGCGACATCCCAGAATGCAAGTCAGATGCCACATTTCATTATTTCAACGCAAAGTTAAATATTAGCAAGCCAAACGTCAGTGACTAAGAAAAACCCAAATACATCAAATTTTATGTGTCATCTATAACACAACTTTTTCGAAGCACAAGACTGCATCACTTCGATGTTACAAAAAAATTATCAAATCAAATTTTCTTTAAAGCAACAGGAAATATGGTGGTAAAGAACTAAGTTACAACATCAAGTCATGCACAATTTCTTTTTTTTTTTTTAAGAGAGGCTAATAGTCTTAAAATTGTTGGTCCTAGACCAGAAAATTAATCAAACAATTATATTAACTTCTCAAATAAAATTCAACAATAACTTAAATCATATAGATATTATCTCAATATCACATTGTAAAATGTGAAAATTTCTGTACCGTTCAATGTTGATGATGACGGATTTGATAACTACTAAGAAGTTCGGTAGGGCCGAGATAAGTAGTACGCTTTCTTTAAGATGATTTGCACCCTTACGGATTTAATTTCGGTGTAGTAGGTCACAACGCGTCGCTTTTAGGATATAACAACCCAACTCATGGTTGTTGCTTCTCTTTGATCTGCACAACTAAGAGAAGCACACAAACTTCTCACACACCTTACTTTTGCCCAAAATGATAGTTATAAATTTTGAAGAATTCTTATTGGAAGATATTTTGAACTGTACAAAATACTCATAGTTATAGGCTGAAAATTTAGCAGTATTAATTGTACAATAATAAGAGAATTAAGTAGAACAATTTAAATATTCTAATAAGTAAATTTATATTACAAAACATAATTATATAATTAATTATATAACGGTCAAAGTAATAACAATATGGCCGTTATGCCATTATTATTATTAATACTCCATAACGGTCAAATTTTAATTACAATAATATTATGGCCATTATAATCAATTATTAATACAACCGCTATGAGGGTTATAAAAACTCCTTAATTATGTAGTCAAAAGTAACGGAAAACAATTAAATAATTCCATAATATTTGTATTTTTATTAAAATTCTCCAACATGTTAGGTAAGCCAAACCTTAGTTACGAATTTTAACATGTTTTGATCAATAATATTGAGTGTTTTCTCTTCATTGAGAGTTTTCTTGGTTCTTTGCTGATTAAGAACTACCATCGATTTTGTTGAGTGATTCCAAGATCAAAAACTTTGAGCTTAGAGTTTGTTTTTCTTATTTGATCAATGCTTTGGTGCTGATTCTAGAGTCGTGTTCAGGGAAAGGATTCGAAGTTCACACTTGAATTTTTCAAGCTTTCCTGCTGTCTATGTTCTTCCGCGCTTAGAAGAAGTATTTTAGAATTTTGTTGCAGAATTCCTTGGTAGAAGAAGTACAAGATGAATCATGGGAAACATACTTAACATACATGATCTTGTGCATGACCGTGCAGAATCAGTGTCAAAGTCTGAAAGAATTGAATTGGAGTCTAGTGCGGTAGACAACAATAATCAAATCCGTTACTTCGTTGTAAACTCATTTGGAGAATTAACAGACAAGATTTTGAAGGACATGTCAACGTCAGTTCGCACATTATTTGTAAAGAGTAGCATATCTGGTGACATGTTATCATATTTCAAGAACTTGCACGTTTTAAATTTGTCTGGTTCAAGAATCAAGGAGCTGCCGATCACGATTGCCAGACTAATACATCTCCGGTATATTGACGTTTCAAATTCTACAATTAAATTGTTGCCAGAATCCCTTTGCAAGCTTCATAATTTGCAAACATTAAGGATACTTGGATGCGGACGTCTAAAAAACCTTCCAATGGGGCTCAGCGAATTGCTTAGCCTGAGACATCTCCACTGCTATAAAGATGATCCGAATTTTAAAATGCCAATAGAGATGGGACGATTGACTTGTCTTCAAACACTAAAGTTCTTTAATGTGGGCCAAGAGAAGGGTCGTCGAATCAATGAACTTGGATGCTTGAAATACTTCAATTGCCGGCTGTTGATACGCAAACTTGAACTAATAAAGGGTAAAGGAGGAGCTAAAAAGGCAAATTTATTGGGAAAGGCCAATCTGTTTGGGTTGAAATTTGAGTGGTCTTACCATCGAGGAGGCGACAACTGTGATGAAGATGTGTTGGAAGGCCTCCAACCTCACCCAATTTTGGAAGAGCTAGAAATTAAGGGGGTGTTTAGTTTAGGAGAATCAAGGAGGGGAATGGGTATCACAAGTAATGATACCTGTTGTTGATATTTGTTAAACAACTATCACTATCATTCAATGGGAATGATAGTGATTAATTGGAGTGTTAATGATTCCCCCAAAATACTAGTCTATCAAACCCATTAACCCTTATTATTAAGGGCAAAAATACACCCATTAAAAAATATATATCTTTTGAGTTACCCATTCTCAATACTCTCTCTCTCTTTCTCTCGTCTTTTGATTTTGAATATTTTTTATTAGTACTTTATAAATTTTTTTACAAAAATTCTTTTTAATAATTTTTTTATAAAAATTCTTTTTAATAATTTTTTTACATTCAATAATTTTATAAAAAATTGTATTGAAAATCAAAGATATATAATACTCTCTGTTAATATAATAAAAATGACTTTTTTTTAAGATTATCATTTCCATAAAACTCAAATTAGAGCATGACTATATTTAAAATTGAAGAAATCTGTTTAAATTTTTTTCAAATATACAAAATAAAAAATCTAAAAAATATGTATATCATAAATAAAAATTTTAAAATTTACTTGAAAGTCATTTCAATATACCAAACAAATATTCTTATAATGATACCCATTACATTATTAAACCAAACATGTTGGGGGAATCATCAAAACCCATACTCATAGTAGGGTTAATGATACTCATAGTGATAGTGATTGAGGAATTTGAACCAAACGCCTCCTAAGAGTTTTATGGGTGCTAAATTTCCATTATGGTTTATGAATTTGTGGACAAGTCTCCCCAAGTTAGTAAGCTTGAGCCTAAGAAATTGCAAAAGATGCACAGAGCTCCCTGCCTTAGGACAACTGCCATTCCTTCAAGATCTTGAACTTTCTAGATTGGAGAACTTGCGGCACATTGGGCTTTCATTCTACAGGATTGATGATCACATCAGCAGCAGCAGTGAAGTGTTAAAAAAATTATTTCCAGCCCTTAAATCTCTTCGTCTAGAAGATATGCAATATTTGGAAGAATGGATGGAAGCCGAAGCTCATGATGTAATGGTGTTTCCGGTGCTTGAGAGTTTGAAGATTTATAACTGCTCCCAACTGGCCACTGCTCCAAGTCTCAAAGAATTAGATATCACAAACAATGACCATGTTTTGGTGGTGCAAAATATTCTTAGCAGATCAACAAGTACTCTCTCGTCCCTCACAATATATGGTATGGCTGTCTTGACTTGTGTTTCAGATGTGGTTGCTGGTGGGCTACACAACAATCTTCCAAATTTAAAACATCTAACCTCGTCGTATTGCCATAATTTAACAAGCATAAGGGGTTGCCGCACTTCTCTTGAGAGGTTGGAACTCTCTGATTGTGACAATTTGAGGGAGTTTTCAGAAGATGTGCCTGGATTCCTGTATCTGCGTAGCTTGGTTGTGGCAGGATGCCCGAGATTCAATTTATTCCTAATAAAGGACTGCAAAACCTCATGGCTTTTGAGGATCTGACCATTTTTTGTTGCAATGGGTTGATCAATCTGCCCCGGTGAAACTTTACAATTCTGTACATCTCATAGGAGGCTACAAGTGTATAGTTGCCCCAATCTGGTCTCCTTTCCGCTTGATTTGCAGCAAACGCCTTCCCTCTCAGAAATTGAGTTATGTTGGTGTCCCAGACATGGTTCAAAGACTCGGCCGAGTCGGAGACGACTCGGCCGAGTCGTCACCGGAACGGAGGATGGCGGTCCGATACCGTTCCGATTCTACTCGGAGACACCAGACTCGCCGAGAAATCGGCCGGACTCGGTAGACTCGGTCCGAGTTGTCTCCGAGTCGAAGAGAATCGGCCGATTCACAGGCGACTCGTCCGAGTCAACCCGGGCCGAAAACCAAACGGAAAAAAAAAAAAAAAAAACAGAAAAACCATTGCATTGTAGATGTTAATGTTGCAAACCAATTCGAAGATCACCTGCTATTCTGGTTAACACATTCGAATCCCTCTAACCAACAGCTTTGCAATCACTCTCCGATGGAGAATTTGTTCCAGATGGCCTACTCCGTATGTTTTCTTGGACGGGACAAAGGATAGGAGTTTCGTGGTGAATTCTTGGGCTCCTCAGGTGGATGTATTGAATCATGATTCAGTGGGTGGATGGGTGGATCCAAGAGTTGGAGTCCTAGCAGAACAATTATCTCCTTCAGAAAATTAAAACAAAAACCAAATTTTGATAACAAAAAATTGGCTTTTTCACATTAAAAACGCACAAAAAAGGAAGCAAAATACGAAGTTGGGCTCGAAAGAACTAACTGGGATGGATGGGTTATTCCTCCTGGTGAGAAGAGGAAAGAGACGGAGCTAAGGGTTGAAGAAAAAAGAAGAGGAAAGAGACGGTTGTGCGAAAAGAGGAGTGCAAATTGTTAAGACCAAGATGGGATTGCGGTGGCAGTAGCCTTTAGATATTTTGGACTTTTAGTTCATTAATTGGGTAAATAAAATCAGACCCCTTATTTAGATTCAAAATTAAAAATTTGCGGATCTAAAAATCTAGAACTATATTCAAATTAAAGTTTAATGGATCTAAAGAGAGACAATTATTTGTTTTTTTTTTTTGAGCTGGTCAATTATCTGCTAATTTAAACAAGTCTTGAGTAACTATTGGGTACCAATAGGTAATACCGAGTTAGTTGATTAAGAATTAACAAATTATTGAATTATATAATAATATTTAAATTATAAAATTGAGTATAAATATACAATTGATATTAACTGGTAAATATTATTTCTACAATTATTACTTTTAAAATTATGTTCTGTGCTATTTTGATTTTATTTGTGATAGCATTTCGTTTAATGCTTATAGGTATATTTTTTTTATATCGGTTAAAATAGTATATTTTAGGGATTTTCTTTATTAAATTTTTCAGTTATTTTTTAGCATTTTTTATATTTTAAATTATTATTTATAATTTTTTTTAAAATTATTTAAAAATATACGTCTCGCCGAAACCGCGACCGATACGCCGAGTCCGATGTGGAACGATACGCGCCGCGACCGCGACCGCGACCGCGACTTTGAACCATGGTCCCAGATTGAAGACCAATATGATGCCCAAAGGATTTGGTTTCCTTACCAACTTATGGCAATTGCTGATTGGTCCCTTCTCAGATGATGATAAGAATTCTCCATTTAATGCATTTGATTGGTCTGGATTAATATCTTCCTCAACATTCCGTCACCTGGAATTATATGGGTTGCCTCATATGGAGTCTCTGCCCGATCAGCCCAAATACTTGACTAGTCTATCTAGATTAGAACTACATCAATTTGGAAGGATAAAAGCTTTGCAAGATTGGATTGGGAACCTTAGATCTCTTGAAATTCTGACCCTCTTCAACTGCGAAAAGCTTAAATATTTACCCTCAGCTGATGCCATTAGACGCCTCGTGAAATTAAGACTTACCCAAGTTTCTGGCTGTCCTCAGTTGAAGGCAAGGTGCACTCCTCTGAGTGGCGCTGACTCTGAGTGGTCCAAGATTTCTCATATTCCCATTGAGTGGGTCGAATACTCACGTTCCAATGGATGGATCGGTTACGTTGAATCAACTGGATTGATTACGTCGAAGTAAGTGCACTCCTTATCATCTGTCTGCTACACCTTGCTTTTAAAGGCTAATTTATGCTGCTATTCTCTAGATCAAGTAATTGCGCAACTAAAATGGTTTTCTCTTCTGAATTTTAGTTAATCTCTTTCTTTAGTTTCCTTTATCATCTTTAAAAACCGCAGTTTGGTATCCTTATAGTGACTAAATTGGCGTCTTTCAGCATTCTAAAACCATAAGTATGAACAAGCAACTGTTCCATGTTGAGATTATGAACTTTTCATCACCTTTTATTTGTTGTATACTATTACCCACATTTTGTCACCTTTTATATGTCATGGCAGATGGCCTAATTAGTCACTATGTTTCAGTATTTCATTGAAAGTTTTACTAGTTGTTATCTTTTGTCCTTAGTTAATTAGCAAATGCACAAGATTTCTAGGCTTACTAAGTATATTTTGCATAAACCAGCGGTTAAGCAAATCAAGCAACAATTTGGAAGAAATTAAGAATTCAATTTATTTTCCACTCTGCTGTTTAGTTTTGTATATCTAATATGTCTGTTACTGTTGATTGCATGTTATGCTGGCTAAAATCAGCACCCTCTCTTCAAACTTTGACAGGTACAATGATGAAATAGTTGCTCTGAAATTTCACCTGTTGAAAATTCACTTTATCATTTTAGATTCACGTATCATTCTGCTGGTACTGCACTTGTTCGTCTTACCATCTGAATGCTTTTCCAATGTATTCAGACATCTCTTTTTTTTCTGGCTCCTGTAAATCTGATTTTGATGGTTTAAACTTAGATTAGATTGTTGTTATTATTTAGCATTTTTTGCATCATTATATATAGGTGGAATTACTTAACTTTTCCATTGCAGGTTCTACATATCTAAAGGCCAGATACAAAACTACTGATGGCATATTAAAGGCATATAAATTAACATTATGGTAAAACCAAGTCTTAGTTCTCCAGCCCTTCAATATGCTACATTCAAAATCAGCCTTCATCTCTTGAGTTGAAGTACATTTTCATTTGCTAATTGCACAGATTCTTATAGAGAATTATTTTGATATCCACCTTCTGGAATCTTGTTTTGGTTGACTGAAGATTTCAAGTGAAGTAAAGCTACAAGAGGGGGAACTTCAATTGCAATTCAAATTCAGGGCTCTAAACCAATTTAGGTACACAGTCCAACATTTACCATGAAAAACTTCATTTACTTGTTGATTTGCTAGGAAGGAAGATAATGAGTTTATATTCATGAGATGAATCTGAAATGGAGTTAAATATAAGATCGTAGTAGCTGAAAATTATTCTGAGTTTTATGCCTCTATGGGTGTGCATTCTTTGCCATCTTTTGTAAAAACTAGCATTTTAGTTTTGTTCATCATATATGTCTGCAACTGTCATTTGTATGCCATGATTGCTAAATTCAGCTCACACTCCCTGTACTCAAGATTCTTTGGGATGAAATGATTGCTCTGGAATTTATGCTTTTGAAGATTCATTTATTATCTTGCTCTGAACCATCTGACTATTGATCTTGTCAATGATGTATGGTTTCAACTATAGACAGTGGTCAACGGAGTTTTTTTTTTTTTGGCCACTGTTGTCAAATTGATGCTGACAAAGAGTTGGGCAATTATGGATACAAAATCTCTTCTTCCACTAATTAATGTTGAGTTTTAAGCAGTTTGATTCACTATATGTTAACTAAACAAATGAAAACTTGTCTGTTGAAGAAAGTTTTGAAGTTGTCAAGGAAGACGGTGCTATTCTTGCACTGAAGCTGTACAGATTTCGTTGAGTATCTTAAGCTCGCTGTACCTGTAATGCCTGTTGGTTGCTACTCTTTTATAGTACTTCTCTTCTTTTGTGTCTTGGATACAAACTGGTATACTCCTATATCTCTATTTGTATTAGAAACTGAGTAGCAGGATCTAGTACCTTACTAAGCCGCAAGACTTAATATCTGCTTACTGATTTAGGTTAAGAAAATCACAGGTGATTTCTTTAGCTTTCTATGAGATTGACTGAAAACAGATGTCATGCAATTATCTGAAATTACTCATTGGCTTGGTGATTCACTACATGCTGTCCTGAGTTTGACTTTTCAGTTTTGTGGTGGTATTAGACTCGTAGCAAAGCTGGAAACCTCAGGGCTCTTACTTACTGTTTCAAGTACATACCGATACCTTTTAAAAATCTCGGTAAATAACACCTTGTTTCAGCTGAACAGTTCCCTTTGGCTTTTCGGCATCTTAAATAGCCAACATCTGAGATCCTTGTTATCGAAGCTTGCACACTATCAATTACCCATTTCTGGTCGTGATATCAAGTACCAGTTAACTTGTTAAGGTACAACAAATTTGCTTCAGACTCCTTTACAGTGATTGCTTAATATCAGTTCAGTTGGCTAGCATGAACTGAAATTTCTTTTCCCAAACTTATATGATCTCTTTCAAGAACCATAATTACCGTGAATCTCTGATAATCATGATTGTTGGGTTGGTTATAGAGATCTCATTTGAGAAGCAGATTGACAGCTTGAAGCTTTGTAAACTTTCAAGAATTAAATTGTTTAGCATATTTATTCTCACTGGATAAATCTGACAACAGTATAAGTCTTGTTGTCTGCTCATTATTCTTGAAGTAAAAGCAATGAAAGAAATTATTTATTCGTTTTTCTCCTTAATTGCATGACTTCATTTTTTTTTTTTTTTGGCCACTTACAAAAGGGAAAAGAAAAGCATATAAATAGAAATTGAGTTTTTGAAAGCCAAGTATCAATTTTTCTTGAGTCAAATAAAACATGAAATATCAATCGTTTGGCTTCAACAGTTTTGAGTTATCTTCATGTTTGTAGTGATAGAAGTACAAAAAGTTGAAAGTTTTGTTGCGATGCTTGTCGTTACTTTTTGCCATCACGGCTTTTTTTTTTTTTTTGAAAATAGATATATATCATTAACTATAATTACATCATAGTTAAAGCCGCAACAAGGTTATGTGCTTGCTGAATTTTTAATCTATCTACTTTTACAATAATAGAAGACGTTAAGTAAGAAACAGTTATAAATATATCCTAAACTATTGTTTCTAGTAAAAAAAGACTAATATTCCTATCACAAAGACATTACACCAAATGCAAGCAATCGGTTTGTAATACGACCTGAGAGAAACCATGCTGTCGAGCTAACATTGGCATCACGCCTTTAAAAGCCCCCACTTTTTTTTTTTTTTTGGACAATTGGGGGAAGGGAAAAGTGAACTTAATCCACTCAACTCCAACTGAAAGGAGGAATGATAACTAGACGTAAACTATACCCCACAAACCCACTCCAAAGCCCCCACTTATTTATTTCTCCTTATTCCAATGATTTCTCGAACGGGGTGCATAAACGCCTTTAAATACACTCAGCAAAACAGATTCTAAAACAATATCAAAATAATGCCTCCAATTCCCATAGTTTGGAGTTGTTCCCTCATACTCTGCCGGACTATGGCATGGTGGAACCCAAGGATTAATGATATTCAGGACTAGTGTAGGAGGCAATAGAGTTGTTGGACAACATACAAAAACTGCAAGAATTTATGTAAACTAACTCTGAAGCTTATATACCAAGGCAGACAATTCTTTCCTTGTGAAATTAACATAAAAAGTCACTGGCTAATTTTTTTCTAACTAAAAGCAAACAAGAGACAACATACAATCACAATTAATTTTGATTTACATGTTCTTTCTCCATATTCGGCCAGCCACTTTAAGCTTCAGCTCCTGCCTATCCCCGCCAGAGAAAAATAGTGCCATGCTTCTATGGATAATTAGTCCATCCAAACTGTCACGAACCATTTTGTGACTGTCACGGATGCTCCTTGGAACTCCTTGCCACGTTAACTTTCTACCATTTCCCCCAACTTCTAAACTATAACAAAATTTTTCAGCATCATCCTCAGTGCCCATGAATCTCAGGAATGCCATATAAACAGGGGCCATTCCTAAATGAAAAGCCTCAAAGTGCAAGCAGAATTGGTGGCCAAAACAGTTGAAAACCTGCGTGCAGATAAGAAAAGAAGACATAATTAAAAAGGTTTAAACCTGATTAGTCATTTGTTTCTCAGCCAAACCTTTTTTCAAGCAAATAATACGCCAACGAAATCTTTTGCATATTGAGGCCTGCTTTCCTGTTGTTTTAGCTATTATGACGAGGACTAAATTACCAGGCCCACTAATAGTTTTGTGAATTGACAATTAAAATTATTATTCCAAAGACAGAAGACAGCAATTTATGTAACAAAAAGAAGGTTCAACCTGGTAAAATCCGCAATTAATGCAACATTTTGCATTCATGTAGTGCACAAATTCTCAAAATTACTTTGCATTTGTGTAGTACATGCATAAATACTCAAGATTACTTGTCCTCAGAAATTTGGTACAGCTTATCTTCTATCAATAACAGAGAAAAATGGCATTATCAAAAGTTCTTAACAATACATTTGGTATGGCCTGAAGTATCAAATCCCCAGCCACGCTGGAGTTTACGGCAGAGATAAACTACATTCTAAATCCCATTACTCAAACTGAGTACATCTGAATACCCATGTAACCTAGAGATAAGATTATCACTTCTACTATTAACAACTGGGATATATAGTTTTATTAAAGATAAAATGCAAAAAAGGGGGCACTAAAAAACAGTTGACAAGGATGCTAAGTGAACAACCCTCTCCTAGCTAGTCATCCAGCACACCTAAAAGTCGTCCTAGTTTTCTTCTTATTTTTTGTTAACAAAGTTAATTATGCAAACAGTGGTATAAAAAATCCTGTTTGAACATACTCGATCAGGTTTTCTATAACAATAAAGGATACGAATTATTAACTTCACACAAACAACTAAACTAAGTGAAGAAGTTGATCCAGATCCTCTCTTTGAGAATATACAAGGGGATACATATCGTCCGTGTGAATGACAACTTCATTTTAATTAAAAAAAGATTCTTGGCTTGTGCCATGAATGAGGTATCACCAACTCAGAAACGTCAATGGAAGACCCAACAAGCAAGTGTTTACAAGTTTAACTGTCTAAGAAGCACTTCAGAAAAGCTAATGAGCCTTGCTAACCATCAACTTTCGTACCTTCTGACGAGTTCATAAAAGCAAATCCAGAAAAGCTTAAACTCAGGAATAAGCAACTGTTGAAACAGCTAAGCAATGAATATCCAGTTGTTGGACCAAGGAACCTATTTTTCTATATATGATTTTTCTTTTAATGCACGAAGATATTTCAATCGGGATTCTACTATGAGAATCTGCACCTTGGCATTGAAAGGGAATTATCAAATGGGAAAATTAAGCTAGATATAGAAAGTAAAAAGAAGAAGGTCGGGAGGACACCAGAGCACAGTGAGTAAAGTGGGAGAAAAGAATGATATAATCCTAAATGTATATTAATGCATCAGATTAATGTGTAAATCAATTAACATCTGGCTATCATGTTAGGCATACAGGTGAACAATCAAAAGACTATATAGGACACTGTACATACATGTATCATGTATGTATGTACCTACGTACATACGTACCTACCGACATACCTACATACGTACATACATACCTATGTACCTATGTACCTACGTACCTACATACCTACCTATGTACGTACATACGTATATATATATATATATATATATATATATAGAGAGAGAGAGAGAGAGAGAGAGAGAGAGAGAGAGAATGCTTACAGTCAGCATCCATGTAGCATTTTCGACTTCTTGCGGGTTTGATTTGACATAACGGTGGTTGAAAGTACATCCATCATGCATGTCAACCTTGTGATCATTCTTAAGATGAGCAACAAGGAATTGGATATCACCAGTGACAGAGCATTCAGCTCCAGCATAAGGGCAGTTGTACAGACGAAATTGGCAAAGCTGCTCATGCCTAAGCCTGCTATGGTAAGGGAATATATCTTGACACCCAAAAATCTGGTATCTGCAAGGCAACTCTAATGACTCTGCAACTTTCTCCAAGGCCAAGCACCTTATGTTACCAAGCTCATGGCGACAAACTGGGCAACATCGGACTTTGGACTTGCAATTGGAGCATAGAGTATGGCCATTCGGACACTAAACAAAGGAAAAAAGTAACAATTTCAGAAAATGGCCATAATAGACCATCATACAACAGAACCATATCTACACAACTAATTATGATACCTTTGTTTCCATTTTCATTCAGCATCCTAAATCCTAATGTAGGATGAAACATATCATATCAAATGCATGTAAGGGTGAGAATAAACTTGTGAAGATGTATTAATAAGAAGATTGAACAATCATGTTAATTACATTCCTATACTGCTGCCATGATGCTTTTTGCAGGGTAGATTAATCAGAATAAGTAGTGAACAAGCAGCAAAGAAAAGATTACAACTACAAAGATGAGTTTCCAAGTTTTCTGTCTTGCATGTTGGTGAAAACAACTCTTTATCTCTTTGTGCCCAAAGAAGGGGGGGGGGAGTGGAAGAGAGAGAGAATTCATTAACAACTATAGAAGCTAGCAATACAGAAAGAACATGATGAAGAAAACGTAGAATATGTTTCCACTAGAGATAAAAGAACCAAGTTAAATCCATAAATGATATGGTCGTGATCCCTCAGAAGATTTTAATACAATTACACTAGTGCTGACCTACTTCGATATGTAAAAATGCCTATTTAACATAGAACTGAGCAATCTCAAGTCATATGGATTTCAGATCCTTTGTTCTTGTACGAAGAACTTATAAGCCACAATATGGTGGGCATGCAAAGTCTCTATTTCAAACCAGAGTCTTGGGGTGCCTGGTCATAATGGAGCAAAAATTTGGCTCTTATTATAATCACCCTAATTATTTACATTTACCATCAATGAATGACACAACCAGGATTGAGAATAACCCTGTTCGAGTCTGTCACTGGCATTTGGATACGCAAGAAATTTTATTTGAAACTTGAAAGTTAGGTTGCAACTGGAACAATATATACAGCTCCATACAATAACAACCTACCAAACTGAAATCTTAATCTGGCATAAATACTGATTTCTTGTAGATTGTTGACTTCCTACACAAATTTACTTAAGCATTGATTTGTTTGTCTGAAATTTTATTTTTCTAAATTCTTTGAGCTACTGATAAAAAGGGTTTCAAGATATCTAATTGCACAATATGAACCTCATCTAAAATCTTAAAGATCTTAACTTTCAGATGTAAGTCTGAATAATAAACCATCTGGTCCACTACACCCTGCCATTAGGATATTAGAATGGTGAATGATGTGAACTGCTGAGACAAAAAATATGTTTAGTGAAATATAACAGCTACAGTGCCAATATAACCTCCACAGCTAAGAACCTATAATTTACATTGGTACACCAATGCAAAAGAATATACAATAACTACATGCTGTTTACAAGAATTACAACAGAACTTACTTGCTGAATTGGAGGGTACATTAAATTCATACAAACAGGACACTCAAGCAAGTCATGGACAGCAGAATCCATTGGCATTCCAAGCTTTCCACCAACAACTGCAGCCACTTTTCTATACGGGGAGCTTCGAAATTCTGCATTGTCAGGTGCCATGACATAATCAGAGTGTGCAATCCGGGATTCCGTGACATTTTCATATGCATTGCCACCAGGAGCCATGTTTTAAAACGAGACTTTGGAAAATGGTGTGCTGCCACTGCTGGTAACCAGTCAATTATATCCTCTTGCCACCTTACGTTTTAGTGTCCAAGGATAGATTTATCCTGACACATAGCCAATACAGTACGTCAAATAACTAACAGTTTTATGCCTAAGGTTAATAATAAGAAGCAAGTAACAAAAACATTTTCACTATAAGATAACCTTCACCTACCAATACTTGCTATTTCACACAAGTGTAGAGTATAAGTTCTGCCAATAAATCAGCTCAATTCGTGTATTTAGTAGTAAAAGAATGTTTGAGCAAGATAAGTGAGCTGCAAACTGCCAAATCTCTCTACATTGAAGATGAAAGAATTTTACTCAGATAGGAACCAAGGATGCAACTTAGTGTAATAATTGATGGATAAGAGGTAACATCAGGGAGAAACTGACCAAAAGCTTAACAGATAATTATATGCAAAAGTCAATAGCAACAGAGGTTACATGACTGATGGTCATGCTTGGTGATAAAGTCCAACATTTTCCAAAGCTTAAGGAGTCAATAGCAAATGTCAGGTATTTTGATTGAAAAGAACAAGGGAGAAATAAGAAGTTTTAGTAACTAAAATCCTTAATCGTATAACAAAGTTGATTTTATCACCAAAAGCAGAGGATTTTAGGCAGGACACCCACAAATAAACAAACCAAAAAAGGTAAAGTTAATACAGATGACATGCAAGTAATAACTTTCTTTGATGATATAATTAAATTTTTTGGTTAAATATAAGTAATTTTTTGTATCTAGTTGACAGAGCTATAGATGAATAAATACATTTACGAGCACCACAGTCTACCCATCACAAAGACATAGCTCAAATGGTGTTGGATTGATTTTAACAGCAATATCTAGCCTATTTCCTTTTTCAGGATTCTGATAGACGACCTAATTTCTGTTCTAAAGGTTCAGATCTTCTACTTACTATTCAACTTTTAGTGAATATCCATCAATGAAGCACCACTTATAGCCTCACTTGTCATATTTTACTGTAGAAAATCAACTCATCATCCACGGACAGAAAGATGGAAGCAAGTGTACAAAAGTATTCTTAAGATCATCATACAGTGTGTATGTCTACACACTTGCGCGCGCGCGCGCACAAAAAATCAATGAGATGGCACCTATTAAAAAGCTAAGAAAGAAGAGAATATCCACTAGGTGTAGGTAAAGGCCGATTTGGTCAAGCAATAAAAGGCACTTAAAACATAGGAAGACACTACTGATTCACATGTCCAATTCTTAAGGGACTAAAAATTTTAATGCAAACCCTACATGACAACCAGTTGCATCTGATAAATACCTTACTTAAGACAAGTTAGTACACAGCATTAGTTCTATAAGATATGCTGTCATGGTACAATGGCAGCTATTAGAATAAGCATTTCCCCTCAACCTGAGAAATGCCATGCTTCTGATCAGTTATGGACTATACCATCTAACTTGGTGATTTTAAGTGGATAGTCCATCTAATTTAACTAAATACATTCACTAAAAGTAATTTAAGATTCAGAAACAAAAACAAGCACACATATCCATAATTACATACACTCGTAAGCATTAAAAGCCACTTAAGTACACACTTGACGACTAATCAGCATTTTCACGCATTGGTGTTTGTTCACAAGTGAAGAAATGCAGATTGTAAATGTAGTGTTCATTGTCTCAAAATCATATCCTACAACTCCCAAGTTCAGCTGGCAGCCAGGAAACTCATTAATTTTCACAAGAAAATGATGATCTCCTTTCAAACATACAAATGCACCTTTAATTGGTGGTGAAAAAGCCTATGACTGCAACACCAAAACAAATTTTGAACTAAATTCCATACTACAATAATCTAAATAGCTAAGTTTTTACAGTAAAACATTCCTTGAACCATCAAGATCGAAGGATATGAAATTTGATAAAGGATTGGCTAGTTGGCCAGAAAGGCTTTCTCCAATGTCCTCAATTTAGGTTTTTTTAATGAGTTTTTGGTGGTTTAGCTTCCAGATTTTTATTTACTCGTTGAAAAAAATTCAAGCAGCATACATTTTGCTAAGTTTCTGAGTGAGTTGGGAGGCGAGCACTGTTGTGGGGGTGGTGGCGTTTGTATGTGACTGGTGACTGGTGCCTGGTGCCTGGCCGTATAAGGCTTGGTTTGAGAATTAGACAAAAGAAAGAAGATATAGGGAAAAAAGGAAGGAAAACAAGATAAGAAAAAATATTAAAGCGAATAAGGCCTAATTTGGAAGATGAGGGAGCAACTGGATTGTCGAAGGATGGCGGACTAACCATTATCACTTCAGGCCAAGTCATTTATATCCATTCAATAATATAAATGTTTTGGCTAACTTGATCCACAATCCAGTTAATAGAAACCCTTTATCAACAGCTAATCAAATTTGACACCTCTAACACTAACTACAAAGATCCTAATCAAGGCTTTCCAAAACAAAACTACAGTACATTGTCCTGCTCTATGAATCCAGTAGTTATTATGGACAAAAGGCAATCAACAAATGCCTGTGGAGAGTTAGACTTTACAAAGAGCATAATTTTTTCTGTATAAACTGAGCAGACTACCAAAGAGTTTTGGGGAACAACTGATAACTAGAAATTTTGCATTGCAAAAGATTATTTTCCTTGATTTACACACTTATTAAGAGTAACTAGTAACTGGAAGTATCCCCTGTATTAAATTTCTCAAATCATCAGGTCCACAAGATGGTACTGCAATTTGACAGCAAATGAGATATGGCCAGCGACATCAAAAATCTACTATAACCACTAATCAGACATTCCTTAACAACTATCATCAAGTGCAGACCTCTCATTTAAGCATCAAGTCAGATTGCATACAAAAATATAAATAAACTAAACTGACTTGAACGTAAGACGGGCATCACCAACAATATATATCTGTTAGTCATAATAAGAAAATGCAGTACCTTTATGCAAAGAAAGGTTTTGACATCATAGGGCATCTGATCTCTCTGCATCAGGTCCCAATATCCCACAGAAGTCAAAAGTTGTTTAAACCCAACAAGCAAAATATCGTCAATCTATAAGAAAATACCATGGCTTGATTGTTAAAATGTAGAAATGGCAGAAATCAAGGAATTATGACTTCAAGATTAAAGAAAGTACCACTGATAATAAAGGCCAGATCAATATAATACATAAATAGACATAAACAGCAATCGCACATACACCTTTCCATTGCTGAGCCAAAACATACACCTTTCCCTTGCTGAGCCAAAGCACGCTTAAAGGACAATACTTAAACAGAAGCGAATTAATTTACTTTTCACTAGAAAAATAGTTAACAGCAATAAAAGAGTCATTCATGACAAAACAGAACACAGGAGTCAAACGAAACCAATTAATGTAGGCAGAACAACATAATAAGGCAATTAAAGTCTACCCAAAACCAGAAAACCTTATTGTAGGTCAAACAAAATCGAGATCTTTCAATTCGGGGAAATAAATTATTGATTGATATTACAAAAGAAAACATAGGTTCAAATTATTAAATATCCCGTTCTACAATTCTCTGGCACAAAGTTCCTCGTTACTATCATGCAACAATTCTACTACAAGGTGGATGTAGATTCAAACAGTTACATACGCTAAAGCAATTAAGCACAAAGCATAACATATATCACTATCTTGCAATTATTTCAACAACCATGGAGGAAGAAAAACCAGAAAGACCAATAAGTCCTTTTTCTATGCATCATAATCCAGTCTTAAAACAAAAACAGAAGAAAGAAATTGCAAAGCTCAAAATGAAAACAAACATTATGCCCAAAGTTTTATTAAGAAACCTCTCATTTTCCCCAGTAGTTTCCCCTACATTTGCATATTTAAGCAGTCAAAAATTCCAAGAACATAAAAGGTGCCTAAAGAAGACCAACTATCATCAGAGTCCTCCATAACTGAACAAACTGAACTGCTTTCCAGACCTCGCTCCAACCTAATTTACAATGGAAGGACTCAAAATTCGAACCAACTTCCAAAAATTTCCCAAAGGAGAATATTGAACTTAAGGAGGTCCTAAAATCTTGATACAACTAAAACCAGCGGCAGAGAACCCAAAAATTACCTTCCAAAAAAAAAGCCATAATTTTACAAAAATAGAGCAAATAGAACAAAACCTACCAAGAACACCAAAACCCAGATGAGATTTTGTCCATAATAGCCAAACAAATCAACCCATTTGAGGAATCAATAATTAGGTCATGAATGTTTTTTCAAAGAAAACAAAACAGGATCACATAAAATATTTGTATAGAAGGAAAAAATGGGGGTTTTGATGAGTGGTAAGGTGGAACTCAATCCTTAAAAACTGCTTCCTCAAAACTAACGTGTACAAGTCCAATTATTTAAACAGTGTATTATCCGACGACGAGTCAAAGATTTTGGTGGTCACAATCTTACACCATCCATCATATGATAATGGCCCTATAATTGACATGTAACTATTGTAGTTCAAACTCATGACGTTTAGGCTTAGGTGTATGGAAGGATCTAATGGGAGTTCTACGAGTAGCAATTTGGGGATTGTTTAGGAGAGCATTAATGGGTTTTTGCTGGATTTTTTTAAATGGTGAGTCAGACTTTTGGTTTGGCTAAATTTGAGATTTTCTTGGGAAAGCCCGAAAGGGCGAGGAGACATTTCGGACACGCAACGTTGGAATCATCATAAATGTTCCTGCTGGGCTTTTGGATTATGAAACCAGCAATGCGAAGAATTATGGACCAGTTTGACACAGCATTTGTAGAACAATTAATCACAGATAAAAATCATAATTAATGAAAACTCTGTCTGAAAACATTAATTAGATAATCATTACATTTATTATTCACTTTTTAAACTCTCCCCCTCTCTCTTGTAGACTTACTAGTCTTCCTTACCGATTTATTTATTTCTAAAATAATTACAAATGTATCTAACTCATCTAGTAGCAAGATTAGTCAAAAATTGTGAAATCCGTTTGACTATCAAGCTCTTTTCTTTTCTTCTATCCTCCCGCGAGCTTATTGGCCAAAAAAGAAAATAATATCTTTTTTTATAGATCCAAAGGTTATTATCTAAATAATTAGAAAGGAACTATGATTATTGCTTTGGAAACTCAAGGACTTGAGAATTTAAAGATCTTTTACTACAAATGATGTTTCAATTTTTTTTGCTAAAGTTTGAAATAATCGCAAAACTCAAGCTTTTCTTTAAGATTAATTTAAATTATTTATGATTGTTACTTGCTGATGGATTAAATCCAATGGTTTACGATGGTTTATGAATAAGATTATGTTCTTCGAATAGTTAATTCAGCTAACATAATCCAATCCAAATAAACTTTATTAATCTTCTTCGAGTGGTAGAAGATGTAATCCAACAAGTTAATCTAGAATTGCTTATGGATGGATGAATCAAATTTTCTAGTTTTAAAATTTGAAAAATCAAATTAAACACAAGGGTTAGAATACACTGTACCCCCTCGCATATACACCTTTTTGGAGCAATATTCTCATTTAATAAAGCATTTATTTTGTTTTTCAAAGCTTTATTCCTAGCACACGACTCCTGAAGACTATCATGCAATTTAATGATAAAAGTTTCTAGATCATCATCATCAAAATCTTTATAATCATCATGAAATGAGTGACTAGAAGTTACTACTACTTTATTATTAATGGCCATAAAGGCCATATGAATCGTCTCATTTTCTTCAATTTCTCCATTCGAGTTGCAATCCTCCCAAGAAATTTGAAAATTGTTCAAATGGTTTCTTCTTCCTCCTCTTCCTTTGTTTATGCTTGAACTATCTCTTCCGAGTCTTCTTTTGTTAATAAGATATTTCTTGATCCTTTTAGTAATGAGAGGTACATCACTCTCATCCGCATATATTCATCTACCTCATCAAGTGCGAAGAGGTCTTCATCCTTTGAGAAGCTCTAAGTGCAATAATCCTCTTGGTTTTAGTTTCTTCTTCTTCTTGCACCACTTTACACTTTAACTCGAGAGGTTAGTGAATTCATAGTCAAGAGGCAAAGAATTTAAATTCTTAGCTTCTTCAATTGTAGTAAACTTTCCATAGGCGAAGCATTCAAAATTTTTCTATTTTTCTCACTCGATGAATATTCTTTGCCGAGTGCTTTTAAATTTTTGATAATGCAATAGAACCTGGGTTGTCAGACTTGGAAATGTAAATGACGCCGTTCAGGCTACTAGACAAAATAAATGCAGTAAAAATTTTAAGACAGAAGACAAACAAGTGTCGAATATAGGATGCAATTCAACTCAAAAATCAAAATTTTTTTTCTTTCTTTGTTTTTCGTTTCTTTTTATCATTTCTTCTTTTTTTTCCTTTTTTTTTGTGGAAAAACATGAAAATAAATGGACTAATATGATGACTAATGCATGATGACATAAGAAGAACAAAAATACTAAAAATAAGATGCATGAGCTTGCAATTGGAACGACATGGTATCTAATGCTGCAAACATAATTACTTAAAATTGAAAAATCGGTAGCCAATGCTGAGGATTGAGTCTACCAAAAACTTAAAATAAAGACGGTACCCAATGCTGATAATTCGTTAGTACAAGGGCAAAATGGTCATTTTACCTCTTAAATGCCATTTTCGCCAATTTTGTTTTGGGTTATAGATTTATTTTTTTAGATTTTTAAGTCTATTTTTAATTTTTGACCATTTTTTAAGGTCAATTGCTATTTTTTTCTAAAAATACCATGTTCAAAGGCCAAACGGTCATTTTACACGCAAATATATTTTTTATTGAAATTTTTTGTGATTTAATAAAATTTGTTATTTACATTTTTATTTTTTTATTTTTCAACTTTTTAGGTGTTTTTAGAAAAATCATGAATTTTTTTTAGTTTTAATTTTAATCTTTTATGTAAAAAAATTATTTTTAGGATAAAATTAAGATTTTATTACTAGTGGCATTTTGGTTATTCTTGGACATTCTTGGAGGCCAAGATTACTAAACCCTATAAATACCCCCATTAGAAAAAAATAAAAGGGGAGGGACTTAATTAGAAAAATGCTACACACATTTACTACTCTTGCACACACAACACACCTAATTTCACACACTAACACACCACATATACACACATTCAAATCAAAAGGCATACACTAACACACTGAAAACTTACACATTAGGATCTAACACACACACTAACACACCAAAAAACACATAGTAGAATCAAAGCACACACTATCACACAAGAAAATACACACACAAAAAGAAGATTCCATTTTTTATCAAGATCCTCCATCAATCATCTTCACCATAAGGCAACATCTCAAATTTTGTTTTCTTTAACAGCCTTTTCATGATTAAATAACAATCTGAATTTTTTTTCCTGATATGTTTTTGGTTAATATGTATTTTGGGATTTCTTTGAGGGTTTGGGTTTATATCTTTTGGGTTTGTTCTCTTCTTCTTCACTCCCTCTCTCCTACATCCACCATTCAACCTCTTAACTCCACAGTCCAGACCTCTCCCACACCAACAAAACAGCATCATTGCTCATCCATCATTCACCAAAAATGGCCTCTACAAAGCCCAACCAAGCACACACAATTACTACTACAACAGCAACTAAAAATCCAACCAGTAACCACCATAAATAGGCTCAACAAACCATTGACCTTGTTACAATCAGCAACCCACCACCATACATCACCAGAGAATGACTACTAGAAAATCCACAATATTCCCCACAACCTGCCATCAGTCCTACAACCAAGCTCAAATCACCTTTGGCCTCTAAGACAAAGACCAACCGTCAACAATTCCAAATCCTCCATAGCTAAACCTCCACCATAAGAACTTAAAATCATCCATCATCAGCTGCCAGACCACCAGTCAATAGTCACATGCAATTACCAAGCCACGTCACTACCTTCCAAAATCAACACTGTCAGCCCCAGTCCATCAAACACCTTCAATTGCAGCAACTGACATGGTGTAGATTAAGTACGAGAATATTGTCAAAATACATACAAATCAAGTAATAAACGTAATCTCCCAACTTTACAATAAATATACGGGTCAAGTGTAGTATGGAGAGTATATATGTATCATATCCCACGAAGAATCAAATACTTGCAAGTACTTAGGCTTCATGGCTTACTTTATTATCTAAACCATAAAAAATCAAGGTGTGTAGTAAAAAAATAAAAAAAAAAAGAGAATAGGTAAATGGTGACAACAACTTGTAGGAATTCAAATATTCAAGATGTCTAGAATATAAAATCCACTAATGAATCATAAGATGTATGCATAGCTTGCTAAGTATTATATTGCTTTGTTGAGAATCTAATTCCATTTAAATCATAACTAGCTCTCACTATGAAATAATTAGATTAAAACTATTCTCATAATAAAATCTTATGAAAACATGAATTGTAATGATTCACTTAAACATTCATCATTATCATATGGATAACTTAAGTAATACTTGTTCATTTTCCATTGGTAAGAGCATTTCTCAATGACAAATAACAACTAGATGACTTGTTTATGTTGACCATGCAAAAATCGATACCCAATGCAAGGATTGAGCTTACCGCAAACTAAAAATAACGGTACCCAATGTAAGGATTGAGCCTATCGAGAATTGAAAATAAAGACGATATCCAATGCTGATGATTGAGCCTACCACAAACTAAAAATGAAAATCAGTACCCAATGCTAGATTGAGCCTACCGACAACTGAAAATAAAGACGGTACCCAATGCTAACGATTGAGCTTATTGTAAACTAAAATAAAAATTGGTACCCAATGCAAGGATTGAGCCTACTGAATATAAATACTAAATTTGGACATACTATTTATTCTCTCTAATGTTAGGGGGCATTTTTTTATTCCGGGGTCAAATATTGATTTTTTTAGAAAGGGGGCGAAATCAGTAATTTTTGGAGGCAAAACAGCAATTTTTAGTTGTAAATATTTTTCAATTAGTTTTATAGTTTTAAATTCATATTTTGTACTTTTATAGGTATTTTTTAAGTTTTTGTAATTTTTTTAGGTTTAACTGGTATTTTTCTATATTTCACCAATACAGAAGCAGAATGGTCATTTCGCCCCGCGAATACTATTTTTGCTCATTTCATGTCTAAAATTTGTTTTTTATGCTTCTAAGCATGTTTCTAAATTTTCTTTATTTTTTTGGAAACGATTGCTATTTTTTCTGTAAATACTGCGTTTACGGGCAAAATAGTCATTTCGCACCCTAAACGGATTTTTTTATCAATTTTTGAGTCCTAAATGTATTTTGTAGGGATTTAAGCTTATTTTTTATTTTTGATAATTTTCTGAGGCTAATGTCTATTTTTCTGTGTATTTTGTTAATACAAAGGCAAAATAGTCACTTCATTCTCAAAACGCATTTTTTTTCAAATTTTGGAATTTTTAAACTCATTTTTAGTTTTTGAGCGTATTTCTAATTTTTGGTAATTTTTGAGACCATTTTTTTTTTTGTAAATATTGTGTTTAGGGCAAAACAGTAATTTTGCATGAAAATATATTTTCTCGCCCGAATTTCATTAATAAATTTATTATTTATATGTTTTTAGTTTTTCACTTTTTTGGGTAATTTTAGAAAATTAGGATATTTTTTTATTTTAATTTTAAATCTTTTGTGTAAATATTGTTTTTAGGGTAAAATTAGAATGTTATTACTAGTGGCATTTTGGTTGGTTTTGGATATTCTTGGAGGCCAAGACTATTAGATTTTATAAATACACCCATTGAGCCTATCGAGAACTGAAAATAAAGATGGTACCCAATGCTCACGATTTAGCCTACCGCAAACTAAAAATGAAAATGAGTTGAGGATACAATATGCAAACCACCAGAGACATTAAAACATCATGCATTATTGTAGACAAATGCTGGATAATTACTAGGTGAATGAAAATTTGGAAAAATAAAACTTGCAAATGGAGTGCGGACTAATAAATGAATGTATGAATATATGAATAAAAATGAAGAGTCTAGGTTGCCAGACTAAAATAAAAAAAAATTTAAAATCCAACGGACGAGTTGGAATATAACAAAAATTATAATTCAACAGACGAGTTGGGGCCCAACAGACGAGTTGGGACTTAACAGAAAAGTAAACCCAACGGACGAGTTGGGGCCCAACGGACGAGTTGGAACTTAACAAAAAAGTAAACCCAATAGACGAGTTGGGAACCAACGGACGAACTAGGGCTTAACATAAATGTAAACCCAACGGACAAGTTGGGGCCCAACAGATGAGTTAGGACTTAATAGAAATGTAAACCCAACGGACGAGTTAGGGCCCAACAGACGAGTTAGGACTTAACAGAAATGTAAAATGGTGTGCGAAATGCTGAACAAAATCAAAACAACATGCAACATGCTGAAACAAGTACTGTGTCGATTGAAAAAGTAAGATATGATGATGTGGTCTAGGCTATTGAATAAATGCATGAGTACATGATGCTAAACTAGAGAATGAAATGCGGGGTTATAGACCACCAGACTAGAATGAACAAAATGAGGTCCATGCTACTGGACAAAATGGATAGGAACATTTAAAAACAACTGTTGAGCTTTGTATCCAAATCAACTCCAAATATCAAAATTTTTCAAAAAATTTTGCCCAAGTGTATGGCATCAAAGCCTTTTGAAGTTACTATTTTTAAGATTTGGCTCTTTATGAAGCATCCAAATTCATTTCAAACCAATCCTTCAAAATATTTGCCCCAGTATAAATCGGTCTTTTACTAAGTTTTGCCTCAAGCATTTGAAATAATATTTTTCTTAAAAATTTGCCCTAGTATCAAATTTGAAATTAATTTTTCTCAAAAAAATTTGCCCCAATTTTCGTTTCTAACGAAGGCTTCACTTGATGACCATGTGATCGCACCTGCAAAAGAGGAAAAAAAACAACGGCAATTGCAAACATGATGACACCACTTGGTGGTCCCTTGACTCTACCGGCGCAAATAATCATGAGTATTACTATCTCGAATCTCTGATACGGTCTCTTGCTTTACTTCTTGCAAATTTCTTGAATTCAATAGCTTCCAATTAATGATTCAGATCAAAATCCCCCAAATTGTCTTGCAATTCATGTATGATTTTGACTTTTGATAAATTTAGGATTGGCTTTGTTTTTATTTCAAATTCAAACCAAGTAAATGTCAAAATTTTCCAAACATAAATTGATCAAAAATACTTCACATGCAATAATGTAAAAGAAATTCTACACAGTAAACAACATGAAACGTGCAAAGACTAAGTAAAATACTGTTAAATGAAACATTTTTTTTTTCAAAAAATTGATTTTGAAATGATGGCTTAGAAGATACCTTTTGCTCTTTGGATGTCATTCCCATTCGAATTCTAAGATTACCACAAAATGATCAATACTGACAAGAAATCTTCAATTACTGTAGTTGCCAATTTCCAAATGAATCCAATGTTGGCATAATAACTTTTCATTGGTGAACCTTCAACTGTCGTATCTGCCCAATTATAGTACCCTTCCAGACTATCAACTTGAAAGGAAGAAGTGAGATGAATGACAGCATCCAAATTTGAGATAGTCTTTCCCTTTTTCATGAAAATAAACTAACACTTGAAAAACGTTTGGCATCAGTAAAGTAATCTTCCCTTGTTGATTTGGGATAGATATATCAAGATCATCTGCCTTTGATTTGCAAATTTTCTTTAAAAAATCATCACAAAATATAGACGGAAGTTGGTAACATTCTTGACTTTTTGTAATGGGGTCAGGTAATGTGCTGAAAATGTTGAGGCTAGAAAATAGAAATTATGAAGGTTTTAAACAACTTGAGGTCACATTTGCCAAGAAATTTGCCCCAGCTTTGGCAGTTTCCAAACTTTTCACCCAACTTTGCTACTTGCTTTTGGGGTTCCTTTTTTTTCTTTTATTTTTCAAAGAATATTTGCCCCAGTTTTACTACTTTCTTTGGGCTTTTTCTTTCAATTGTCTCCCTTCTTTTTTCTCTCTTTTTTTTTCTTGGAAACACAAGTTGAAGTAAAATTTGCCCCAATGTTGGATGAAAATACCACAAAGGTTGCCCCAGTGTGGGGTGCGACCTTCAAGTAGATTATCAAACAAAAATCACATATTCTGGAGGCTCAAAGGGGAAACGAGGAGTAAGAAAATGTTTAAGGAAAAGAAAGATGGCCTGACTTTGATATGTCTCTTTTGCAACAATTTTTAGAAGAAAATTTACTATATCAAATGAGAAAATCCCTTATGTTGTCTGAATTAATAATTGAGGGAAATATTCGACCATCCACTTCTGCTAAAACATGGTCTTCCTTAGACAATGCCTCTGTGCTTTTCGTACTCTAATTGATACAAATTCTGTCCAAATGTCATCAATCTGCAAAGATCCCAAAAACTTGTATGTCAATCTGCTTAAAAAATTATTATTATTTATTATTTTATTATTTTTTTACCTCAACAAATTCTAATTTTGAATCAACAAATATACCAAACGCATTATTTTGACCTTTGTCAATTCCCCTACACTTGAATCATTGTTTGTTCTCAGCTATTTGAAAAATGCGAGCTCGACTAGTGATTCAAGTATTGAAATCATACATGTGCGTTCTAAAATGTATTTTCTCAAGACCGAGTAAATAATCGTTATGCAATTTATTGTCTTGTCTTTAATACTCATAATATCAAGAAGAGGAGAAGGAATTATATCACAATTAAACAAATTCAACTTAATTTCTTCGCCTTACCGAATTTCACACGTAAATGAATCATACGATCAATCAAAGAGTATCACATGTCTATGATCAATTTCATTTTTCTCTTGAGGGGAATTTTGTAATATTGAACTAGTCACTCAAGATATGAGAGTGCCTTTTGACACGAAAACCGTTACTCAACATCTCAACCTTAAGCAAATAGCAACAACTATATTTGAGAAGTAAAATTGCTTTTTTATGCAATAATCGACATTGGTTGGATGAAGATCTCTGGTTACTCAACAATTTACTTACTCAAATTTATAATACATTACTCATAGTTCAAGCGCCGTTCGACGTGAAAGTCAACATTTTTGGATGAAGACTTCTGGTTGCTAAGCACAAGAACCATTAGAGTAGAAAAAAGTTATATCATCCTTTTCCTTTCTTTTTCTTTCCTTTTTCTTCTTTTTTTTCATTCATTTTTTTTAAATTTCCCATAATAACTTTTACATCATATATTACATGATTACACTAATTGACCATAATCAACCTTCAACATGTGAAATTAAGTAAAGAAGAGAAATTTTCTTCAAACATGCAAAATTTAGACATAATTCTAACCACTTTACAAGACAAACTCTCTATAAGAACAAAACTCCAAACCACATAATAATCATTTCTTAGTACTTGAAGAAAGCATTTGCCAAAGTACATAAAGTAATTTCAACAACTAGGGGAATTAGACAAAAATCACGGTTGCTAGCAATAACTCACAAGCATGTGACATCCCCTATCTTTCCCCTCACAATTAATCTACACCATACATTCCAAATGTAAATAAGAAAGTAAGAAAATGAAACAATTGAACTCGCCTTGTGAATTGATTGAAGTCGTATCCTTCGTATGTTCGTTTCTTTTGTTGCGCTTGAATCCTCCAAATATATATTAGAAACTTGCTTGACAATTATTGTGGCTCTCTTTTTAATAACTTGAATGCTCACAAGTGAGAATCTAAGCGATAAATTTGCCATTTTGCCTTAGTGCCAATGTCAACAACTTCCACTCCTTCCCAGTTTAAACTTGGGTTTGGATCTGTATTATATAGAATCTCTTAACAGGGAATCCTTATTCCTTTTCAGTATCACTCTAGTTATTCTTAACAGTTTGCGTTATTTCAGAATCAGTGAGATCCTGGAGTGGCAATCATCAGCTTCAAGTAAGGTGACATCCAAATATTATAGACATTTATTTTTTCCACCAAAGCATACAAAAACATACAGGAAGATGCTTTTCTTTTCATTCAATTTGAATTTGCATTGACTAATCAAAAGAGAAAAGTTTACAATTACACAAACTTAGCATTAGGTTTTGAGAAAAGAAAAAGAAAAAAATATGATTTATTTCGAGGCCTCATCAAAGAATTATTTACTCAATATAACAAAAGCATTTGGAGAGAATTTTTTTCAAAGCTAAATGCATAACATAAATAGGAAAATCTAATGCCACAAACGATTTTGAGAAAATAGCTTGTTTAGCACTTCATCTGAGAAAGAATTTTGAATACAAGGCAATATTAAATTTACAAAATTCATACCACTATTAGCATCCAAATTATTTCTATTCTTATTACATCTAAAATGAACAACTGTCCAACTATGAAATACAATTTCATTTATCACGCTGCTTGTCCTAGTCAAGCTCATCTACCTAGACCCTAGGCACTAACTATTTAAAAATTGATTTTCATCCGGTCCTTTGGATAATTCAGAAAAAAACACTTGTGTCTTTATAGCATTGTAAATGTCGAGTATGTGATGCTTCATTGGAATAAAACTATGATTCAAAAGAAATACTTGGACACAAAAACTAAGTATTTATCAAATGTTTTTTCCAATTTACTGCCTCTGTTGGGGGACCTGTAAAAATGAAAAAGTCAAAATTAGTATAAGTGAAAACAAAAACGAATGCATGTCCTAGGCGGGAGCCTTTATTGTGCCAAGGGTAGGCCTAACATGAAATGCTATCCTTTTAGATAAGAACCCCCTTTTAGATGAAGATGCACTAGATCTGCTGATAAGAAATGCCTCCATTCTACTCATGTTACCTTACCTAGGGTCTTACCCGCTAGGGTTTACTGAAAATATAAACGTGTATGTCTTTTTAGGGTTATGTATCCCAGACAAAAGGACAGTTTTCCTATAATGGAATTCTCAAAATGGCATTCCCTCTAAGGTTTATGCATGATGCCAGTTTATCAAAGCAGACTAAATAAATGCAAAAATGCAAAATTTGAAAAATTTTCTAAATTTTTTTAAAAATCTAATAATGATGCAGAATTTTTTCAAGAAAGATGGATCATGAACTATACAAGGAATTATTGGCTTTAAATTTATTTATTTAACTAAAACATTGAGTCTTCATGAGGCTAAGAATACAACATTGAAATAAGACAAAAAATTACAACACTATCTAGGAATATAGAAGTCAAAATTGCCAGTTTATTAAAGTATGATGAAATACGTTTTAAAATCACTTTTTGTGTAGTGTGGGACGGGAAGATGGGGGATAAGGCAAAAAATGATGCATAATTTCTTTGCAAAGAATAAACATGAATTGTATGAAAATTTTCCCTCTTGAATGCTTTTATTGATTTTTGAAAAATTGGTTTGGACAAAACTAATGAGTATGACAAGGATGAATTGAACCTCCAAAAAGGTCTAACACTACAAATCTTATTAAAAAATATACAAGTTGAAAAATTAGATTTTTGAAACTTTACAAATCTACAATGATTGGACCCTTGGGTATTTTATTTACAATCAAATGCAATTTCTAAAACTTTATGAGAATCTCATTTCCATCTTTCTCGAAAAAATTTAACATGCCAAAAGGGGGTTGGCTTCTTAGAGAGCACCATGCCAGGGCTCTTTATTCTAAGGTTGTGAATGCAATCAAAAAAAGAAAGAGATTGCATTAGTTTATTCAACAAATATCACATAACACATTGACAACACAAATAGCAGTAAATGGCACAACAAGGCAAATAGAGGGGTGAATTCCCTTCTCTCATGCTTGGTGTACCTAGTAAGGTAAGGCTGACTCTATCCTAGACTTATTCTACATAGATACATGTGGTTGGGCTCACTAATGCATCTAGACTCGATAAGGCTTCGGTTCCCGAACCTTCAGACTGAGGTATCAAAAAAGTAACAAAACCGTCAATTCCAAGGATCCTGGGTCAGTGGTTTGAGTGATCCTTTAGACACCGCTACATGCACGAATGCGATGGCCGCATGTCTAGACGGATTGATCATTATTCCTAAAGGAATGGGTGGGTGGCAATCACCAAAAAGAGAAAAAGGGTAAAAATATATCGATTGCACATATGAAGTGTTCCTTATGAGATGAGAGAATAATAATGCTAGCACACAAGAGGCTCTAAAGGTAATTGACCCCCTCCCCAAATGCAAGCGTGGTTGAATAAAGCAAAGATAAGTAAACCATACATCACATAGATAAACGAGAGGCGAAGTGTGTAAAATGCAAAAACAAACTCTTAAAACCTAAAAACAAAAAAAAATGCAATCCTAACATCCAAACGCGATAAAATAAAAGGGTTAAAGTAGGAAAAAGTGACTTATTCAAGTGCTCGGATTCACTAGTGATCTCTAGTGGAGTCGCCAAAATCTATCGTGTCCTAAAGATGATGCATGATGGGGTCATTGACTATCGCACTCCAAAAAAGTGGTCTGGTTTGGTGACCCTTTTTGAAAAGATAGGTCTTCGAAAAAACCATGCGCGTGTGTGAGAAAAAATCGAGTTTTGGTGAAAAAGTGTCATTTAGAAAAAATGATAAAAATAAAAATAAAATAAAATAAGGTCGGGACTAAAATGTGCGACAGCTTTGACCAACTAATTTTGAAAAAGGATTTTTTGTTTAAAATTGGAGTCGTCACTTGGTATTGACTTAGGGTGTACCAAGTTACCCAAAAAAATCTTTTAACAAAATAAAAATAAAATTTTAGAAACCTTTTTTTGACTTCGGTTTACAAAAAAACAAGTGAAAAAGGTCTAGGAGTCACATTTGAAGAAAGGGAAGGCAAAAGCTTGTGCCTAAGCACCCTTTCCACCTAGCCGAAGCTAGTTGTAAGGTTTAATCAATTTTTTCTAAAATAACCTTAGATTCTGTTGCATTTAGATGTGTCTAAATGAATGCAAGTCCTAGGTCTAAATGTAAGTATTGAGAGGGTTACAAAACCCAAGTCGAGATCTCGAGGGAGTCACGAGTGTAAATGCAAAATGGAATGCAAAAAGAAAAGGAAAATAGTAATATACATGATAAGTTGTCGAAGAAAGTGAGGATGCAACATAACAGGTACGTGAAACTAATAACTCGTGACTTTGACTTTTTCTACTCATAGAGGGGGGAGCAGCTTGTTAAATCACTGCTTCCCACGTAAGTAGACGACTATTTCTAGTTGAAACACACAAAATGATCTAACTTCTAAGTGAAATGGAACTTAGATGTCATGCACTGTCAAATGTTAAAAATAGATAATAATAATAAAATATATACCAAAAATCTTGCAAATATGGAAAACTCTAAAAAAGGAGAATATGTGTGGAATGAGATGAAATGCATGCGAGTGAAACTAATACTAAAATACCCTAAGGGTCTAGCGTTGGACTAGTCCTTTTTAGAAATTCCCCACTAGCATTTGACTAATGTGGTGACGGATTAATAGAACTAATGAAACATAAATCAAAACGATAAAACATGAATCAAAAGCAAGTAAACATATAAAGACATATGAAAACATGTACGAGCACATAGTATGATATCTAGATGGAAAATCCTAAGGAAAGCAGTAAAACATATAAGCACACAAACACACAAAAGCATATAAACCCTAACTATTACACCGAGGGAATTTAGCTAAATTTTAGGGGAAAAAAGTAAACATGACCTATCTATTACACTTGTTATCTAAATACAAAATCTTCGTAAAAAGATAAGAATGGAAGGTAATCTAACTATTACAATGACTAGCTAAATAAAAAATTATAGGCCGAAATAAAGAAAATTGTGATCTAACTATTACATTTTTGCCAAATAATAAAAATTTGAAACTAAATAACATAAAGTAAATAAATACACAAAAAGTATGTAAACTAAGAAGCACATGAAGAAAACGCATAAAAAATCACATAGGAGCACATTAGAGAACACAAAGAGAAATTGATGAGAAATAGGGGTACTTTCTTTGAAGACTCGGTACTAAATGCTAAGAAAATTAACAAATGCGTTAAAGGTACCACTATTTAATGAAATAAAGTATAAAACATAAAATACTAATCGAATTGGGGGCAAAATGTAAATTCTATTAAATTAAAGGCTTAAAAAACAAATTCAAACAACCTAGGGGCCAAATAATAAATTCAAATAAACATGGGGGCACAATCGTAAATGAAAACTAGGTAAGGGGGCAAAACAAGTAAAGTTTCAATAATTTTAGGGCCCAACTTGAAAATTATGGGACCTAATTAAAAAAAATGTAAAATCTGGGGTTCAATCTGCAATTAAGGAGGGACTTAATTTTAGAGAATGACAAGTTCATGGGGGGCATAAGAACACTAACCAAAAACCAAGGACCTAAATGCAATTATTACTTTTATGTTTAAAACCAGAGAGAAAATGCCCACTTAAAATGGAATTTGAGTCAACCTAAATGATTAAATGAACTAATTAAACTATAAACTCAGTTAACTAAATAAAATCAGGAAAGCAGAACACAAATTAGAACTAAAGCAAGATTAACAAAAGAAAGAATAAATGAAAAACCTAAAAAAAATAAAATAAAATCCACCCCCCAAACCGTCTTCTTCTTTCTCTTCCCCACCAGAAATTTGTCTCTCTCTCTTTCTCTCTTCTTCTCTTTCTTTCTCTCATCTTCCCTCTTTCTTTACTTCTCTCTTTCCCGTCTGGTTACCCCTCTCTCTGTATCTCTTGTTTCTCATTTTCCTCTTTCTTTTTCTTCTCTCTTTCCAATTTCTTTCTCTCTGGATCTCTCACCTCTATTTCTTCTTCTCTGCTTTTTATTCTCTCTGTTCTTGTCGTTTCTTGCTCTCTGTCTCTTTTCTCCTCTAACTGATTCTCCCTCTCTGTTCTTCTCTACTCCTGCATCTCTATTTCTCTTCTCTATCTTCCCTCTATTTTTATCTCTTTCGTTCTCTTCTCCCTTCTAGTTTCTCTCTTTTTTATCTCTATCTTCAGCCCACTCTATCTCTCTCTTGCATTCGTTGTTTCCTCCTCTTTCGCACTTTGCTCTCTCTGTCTCTCTTTCTTTTCCGAAACAAAAGGAAAGGGTGGAGCTGATTGAGTGACTGTCTGGTTGCAACTTGGGACTTAATGGAGGTTCTTGGGGTATTTCAATGGTGGATTGGAGTAGTGGGAGTGGTCTTTGTGGCTTAATTGTCCCTGTTCAGAATGGTTTCGGGGCTGCAATTGCACGATTAATGGGGCTGCAGTGGTGAGGTGGTGAAGGGTGGATTTGGGTGGCGTTGGTAATGATTTTTGGTGGTGGTGTGTGATGCCTGGGTTGCTGGCCGGAGAATGGCAGCTATCTAGTAGGTGGTCATGGTGTGGGTTTTATTTTGGTTGTTTGTTCTTCGTTGTTTTATTGTGTTTTTCTTTGTAGGTGATGGGTTATTGTGATTGTGCTGATGGAAAGTGGTGGTTTTTGGGTGGGAACTTAATTGGCAAGGGGCTGTTTGACTGTGAGTTGTAGGTGAAACTAAGAGAATTTGACTGGTGGAGGTTAATTGAGGGTGGAGAGGGAAGAATTGGGACTTGGTGGCTATGATGTAGTTGTCCTGGTGGTGATGAATGAGCAGTTGATAGGAGATGTTGAGGGTTACCTGTTTCTGTAGGTGCTGGTTGAGCAATGGTTATGGAGGCATTAGGCGTGAGGGTAAACTGGTGGTTTTGATTGTTGTAGGTAGGACTGTTTGGCATGATATTTTCTTTGCAAGTTACTGATGGTCCTGAATTTTGGTTTTGGTTATTGGACTGGTTATTTGGTTGATCTTATGTAGGTTTTCCTGATGGGTTTGAGGGTGTTGTTGGCAATGGATTTTGGTAGTAGTTTTGGTTGAAAAGAGCTGATGATGGAGATTTGGGTGGTGATAGAGGAGTCGGTGGTTGTGGGTTACTGGTGGAGATTTTAGGAATGATTCTATGTTGGTTGCCCAGTTGTAAGGGGAGGCAATGAATATAGGAGAAGGGTGACAGTGGAACCTGCTAGTGGTTGATTGGGGTTTGAGGAGAAAAACTGGGCGCTACAGGTTTCTACTAGAATGGGTTAGTGATTGCTGGTGGGTTGAAAGAGAGAAGAGGGGTTGCGTTTTGCTTGGCAATCTGGTGAATTAAGGGAAAAGTGGAAGAAAAACCAAGAAGAAGAAATCAGAAAAATTGAAACCAAACTCAGGAAGATAAACATCCAGAAAAAAGAGAAAAGAACAAAACCTCAAAAAGAAAAAAAGAAATCCAAAATTAATAATAAGATTAAAATGGACTAACGACACAAAAGTTGAGATGATAAAATACCTTTGTAAAAAGGTTTGATGATGATCTTGTCTAGAGCCTGATGAAGCTTGATGGAACAGTAGCTCTAGGTTAAGCTAATGGCTCTACTGTGTGTAGCGGGTGTGAGAGTGTGTGTGTTTTTTGGTTTGTGAAAGTGTGTGTTTTGATTTTAGTAGGTGAAAAAAAAATTGTGTTAGTGTGTGACCTAGATTCCAGTGTGTGATGATTAGGTGTGTTAGTGTGTGCCCTAAATCCTAGTGTGTGAGCTTTTAGTATATTAGTGTGTGTGTGTGTGGAGATTAGTGTGTAAAAGTGTGTAGTGTGTGCAAGAGTTGTGTTGAGATTTTCTAATTAAGTCTCTTTTTTTATTTTTTCAATGGGGGTATTTATAGAATTTAGTAGTCTTGGCCTCCAAGAATATCCCAAAATAACCAAAATGCCACTAGCAATAAAATCCTAATTTTTATTATAAAAATAATTTTTTGACACCAAAAAATTAAAATTAAAACTAAAAAATATCGTTATCTTTCTAAAACACCCGAAAAGTGAAATAAATCAGAAAATGCAAATAACAAATTTTATTAAATCCCAAAAATTTTAGTTCAAAATTCATTTGCACGTAAAAAATGACTATTTTGCCCTTGAATATGGTATTTTTAGAAAATAAGTAGTTGATCTCAAAAAATTGTCAAAAATTAAAAATACATTTAGAACCCTATAAAATAAATATAGGAGTTAAAAATTGGTAAAGAATGCGTTCAAAGTGCGAAATAACTATTATGTCCTTAGACTAATGAAAGTACACAGAAAATAGCTATTCGTCTCAAAAAATTTTAAAAATAAAAATAAGCTTAAAACCCTAAGAAATGAATTTCGGACTCAAAAATTAGTGAAAAATGTGTTTGAAATGTGAAATGACTATTTTACCCCTGAACACAGTATTTACAAAAAAAATAGCAATTGTCCTCAAAAAATAAAAAAAATTTAGAAACATGTCTAAAAACATGAAAAACAAATTTAAAACTCAAAATGAAGTGAAAATGGTGTTCGCGAAGCGAAATGACCATTTTGCCCTTCAAATGACAAAATTTATAGAAAATAATAATTAATTCAAAGAATCACAAAAAATTCATAAACATATACAAAAGTACAAAATATGCCTTTAGAGCCCCAAAACGAATGAAAAAATATTTACATACTAATTACTGTTTTGCCCCCTAAAATTATTGACTTTGTTCCCCATTTATTGAAAAATTAGAATTTAACTCCAAAAATATAAAAATATTCCCAATGCTGAAAAAATAAACGTTGTATCAAAATTTAATATTTACAATGTGGATTAGTGCGGGGTTTTGGCAGTCACTGGTACTTGAAAATTTGCCTGTGTATTGCTCTCACTGCTGGAAGGTAGGTCATTCAACGGTGGATTGTAGCAAGGAGCGTGAGGGTGATCAAATTAGCAAGCCAAAGAGCCTCATGACCAATGATGCAGAAGTACGTTCTAGTGAATAGAGTTGCGACTGAGATGAAAGGTGAGGGTAAGGCTATTATTAATAGGGAGGCTGATCGGTTTAATGTGCCTGTGACTTCTGTAAATGATGCTACGGTGTCTGTGGTTCATCTTTCCACTGGGATCCAAGAGTCGTAGGCCTATATACCGCCTTTGCCAGATGGAAGTTCTAGTTCACAGCTAGTGGTTGATTGTGAGTTTAGGTTATATCAAAATATAGCAAGAAATTCACTCAAAATTACACGAGCAAATAATAAAATTTATAACCTAATACTCTTTCTGCAAGTGCATGGGTCAATTATAGTTGTGACGAGGAAACAAGAACTAACAATTACTTAGGCTATTAACTTGCTTTATTATCTAAACTATCAAACTTAGAGATGGTGAAAATGATAGGATATTCAAATTCAAGTAAATAAATTATGAAGTACATGAAGTGCTAAGATTTTTCTCTTCTCTCCTCTCCTCTCTTCTAATCGAACCTTTTGAAATTTAAAATTTTTCTGGTGGCAGCCATGGCTGCTCAATGGCCATCCATCTCCAATCCTTCTACTACTGATTCACCTTCCATAAAGAAATCTTTTTCTCAACTATTTTTCGCATCTACTTCTACTTCCATGGTGATTAAGTCCCCTTCTTCTTATAAGGGGAAGACGGCTGTTTTCTTTACTAAAGAGGAGATTGAACAAGCGTCCATGCCTTTCAAACTTGCTGTTGTTGGAAAATTCTCCCATGGGAGACCCAAATTGGAAGAGATCAGAAAATTTTGTGCGTCTTTGGATCTGAAAAGTTCTGTTATGGTGGGACACATGGATTCTCGGCATGTTTTGATTCATTGCTCTGCTGAAGCTGACTTCCTCTGGATTTGGACGAGGGGAATTTGGAATGTGGGAAGATTTCCCATGAGGACATTCCGCTGGTCACCTTCCTTTCATGTGGAGAAAAAGTCTTCAATGGTTCCAGTTTGGTTCTCCCTTCCAAACCTGTCAGTACATTACTTTGATAAGCAATGCCTTTTTTCGATTGCTAGGGCTGTGGGGAGGCCTCTATATTTAGATTCTGCTAGTGCTTCTCTATCTCGCCCTAGTGTTGCTAGGGTTTGTATAGAGATTGACTTGCTTAAGACTCTACCGGATAGCGTTTGGATTGGGATAGAAGGGGATTCGGGTAATCATTTTTGGCAAAAACTTGTTCCAAAAAATTTACCCAGTTATTGTCAAGCATGCTGGAAGTTAGGGCATTCAATGGATGCTTGTACGAAAGAGATGGTGGGTGGTGATTTGAACCTGTCGAAGAAGGCTTCTAAAGGAACGCAGATGAAATACGTTCCTATTGTGAAATAGGCACGTGGTGGGATTGCGCAGGAGAGTATGGATGACGTTTTTAAGGGAAAAGAGAAATTAGCTGCACCTGTTGTTGAGGTTCTCCCTCCTAGGATGTCCAGGGGCTGGTTGCAAGCTCTTCTCACAGTCCAGCTTTGATAATTGTCGACAATTCGTCTGTCGAAACTGGAAAACATCATGGTACTGAAGAATTGATGGATGCTCATATCCGGGATGATAATTCAAAGGCTGTTATCCAGCCATGCAAGCCTGCAGATGTCCAGCCATGCCAGCATTTGATCGACCCTCTTGATGTTGTGATGAACTTCTCTTCGATTATTAATGAAATAATGACTGCTTCTTAGGTCGCTATATCAGGCCTGCAAATTGCAGAAGGAGTTTTGGTGGTTGAAGATATCCAGTGTGTGGCGTCTGAACTGGAACTTGCGGCTTTTGCCAGGAACTTACATGATGGTCAAGGATGTGTGCAACCTGTTGCTTCAAAGGAGTTCACGCTGTCGGAAGAAACACAATTTAATACAAATAATCCAGAATCTTCTGCTGCAGGGATTTTGCAAACGATGGATGAAGACTTCCAGCAGCCAAGGCTTGCTCAGAAGGGAATCCGAGCTCACTTCGCTTCTAATTGGGAGTTGAGGTCAATGACAAAATTATCCAATAACTCTTTTTCACCTTTATCTCATGATTAAGTCCTTATTTTGGAATATTCGAGGCTTTTCTAAGGCCTCTCATTTTCGTCGTTTAAAGAAGTTAATAAAGATGTTTAACATCCAATTTGTTGCTTTATGTGAGGTTAAGTTAAATACTAATAAGTTGGAAGGTTTTCAATGCAAGTTAGGGTTTGATTTTGCTATGCATAATGAATTCAATTCGATTTGGGTTTTTTATAATGGTCCTTTTAGTTGTTCAGTGGTGGGCCATGTGTCAACCAACATCTATCTATTTTGGCTCAACATCCACATTTTGATAAGGGAATTCTTGTGTCACTAGTTCATGCAAAGTGTTCTGCTTAGGATCGTATTCCTCTTGGGAGGGTTTACTTAATGATAGAAATGGGAGAGACAACCCTTGGCTTGTAATTGGTGATTTTAACCTTATTATGGATCAAACTGAGAAAAAGGGTGGGAGGCCTTTCAACATGGACCATGCTTTTGAATTTTTGTAATTTTTGAGCCTTTCTAATCTGGTTGATGCAGGCTTTTTGGGTTTATCATTTACATGGTGTAATAACAGATTGGGATTCTGCTCGAATTTGGAAATGACTGGATAGATTGTTGATTGATAATACTTCCTTAGAAGCTGGGTTTAGAGTTACTAGTGAAGCATTTGGCTCCTTCTCCATCGGATCATGCCCCGTTGCTGGTTACTTCTAGTGTCAGATGTAATAACAAACCTAGGCCTTTTAGGTTTATGAATTTTTGGACTGATCATAAAGATTTTTTACAAGGTTGTAAAGGATGCTTGGGAGGGTCCTACTGTTGGTTCTCCTATGAAGACACTTGTTGTTAAGTTAAAGCAAACAAAGGAGGCTTCTGAAGAGGTGGAATAAAGTAGCCTTTGGTAATATTTTCCAAAAGGTTAAATTAGCTGAAAAAGAGGTAGAAGAGGCGGAGGCCATCATGCTTGCGAACAATTCTGAGGAAAATATCTCTTGCTTTATGGAAGGCTCATGAATGCCTTACATAATCATTTGGCGATAGAAGAATGCTATTGGAAGCAGAAAGCACATGTTAAATGGTTGAAGGAGGGTGATCGAAATTCTCAATTTTTTCATGCTACGGTGAAACAGAGGCGGGTTCAGTCGATTATCCACAGGATCAAGAATAATTCAGGACAGTGGTTGGATGTTGATGATCAAATTAGTCATAAGGCTTCCTCTTTTTTTCAGCTTCTTTTTTCGGATGAAGGCATTGTAAATGATGCTCCCTAGACATGATTTCGAAGTTGCTAACGCATAAGGATAATATCAAACTTGAGGCGCTTCCAACAGAGCCGGAGGTCTTCGAAAAGATCAAGAGCATAGATGGAGAAAGTGCTCTAGGTCCTGATGGGTTTACAGGTTTATTCTTCTTCAAAGCCCAGAGTGTAATTGGCAAGGATGTTTTCAATGCAATTTTAAGTTTTTTTGTGGGAGCTGAACTACCACGTTGTATAACTGCTACTGTATTGGTTCTAATTCCAAAAGTGAAGGGGCCTCAATACTTTTCTGATTTCATACCCATTAGCTTGTGCAATTTTTTTAATAAGATTGTGTCGGGAATTCTATTAGATCGTCTTAAAGGCATTCTTCCTAAGATCATCTCTCCCCAGCAAAGTGGATTTGTACAAGGCAGGTTGATCTCAGATAATTTTTTACTAGCTCAGGAATTGCTCTTGGGGATTGGGAAGAAGAATTTTGGTGGTAATGTAGCGCTGAAACTGGATATGGCCAAGGCCTATGATAGGGTCTCATGGCTCTTCCTGACTCGAGTTCTGAGGGCTTTTGGTTTCAGTGAGATGTGGATTGATATGGTGTGGCGAATTGTCTCCAATGTTTGGTTTTCAGTTCTTATTAATGGGACTCCTATGGGCTTCTTCAAATCTTCTCGTGGTCTTCGCCAAGGGGATCCTTTGTCCCCAGCTTTGTTTGTTATTTCTGCGGAGGTGTTGTCCCGCTTCTCTAATGCTTTATGTCAACATAAATCCTTTGTGGGTTTCAAAGTTCCTAGGGGTTGTCCTCAAATTTTGCACCTTGCCTATGCTGATGATGTTATTGTTTTTTCTGGGGCAGGTAAGAGATCGTTATCTATGGTGATGAATTGTTTGCGGGATTACGAACACATGTCTGGGCAAAAAATTAATTCTCAAAAAAGTTGTTTTTTGGTGGATCATCGTATGCAACGGGAGAATAGAAGGAAGATTGCTCATATTACTGGTTTTGTTCATAAGCCTTTTCCAGTGAAATATTTGGGTTGCCCCTTGTATATTGGCAAAAGAAAATCGGAGTATTTTTTGGAGTTGATTCAAGTTATTTCATCGAGAATTCTATCTTGGAAGAACAGGTTTTTATCTGTTGGGGGAAAAATTATTTTAATTAAGAATGTTCTTTCCTCCATCCCTACTTATATTCTTGTTGCTTCTAATCCTACCAAAAAGGTTTTACAGATGGTTGAGTCTGCCTTTGCTAGATTTCTATGGGGATCCACTGAGGAGAAAAGACGGTGTCACTGGCTAAAATGGAAGATCTTTGTGCACTCCCAGAAGAAGGGGGAGTTGGATTTCGTTCCTTGATTGAGGTTCATGATGCATTTGCCGTTAAATTATGGTGGAATTTCCGTACAAAGGATTTGTTATGGGCAAAATTCCTGAAAAATAAGTATTGTTCTTCCTTGCATCCAAATATTGTTCAAATTAATCAAAATTCTTCATTGATGTGGTCTAGGATGTTGAAGGCTAGAAACATTGCTGAATACAACATGCAGTGGATCTTAAATTCTGGCCAATGCAATTTTTGGTGCGATAATTGGACCGGTTTGGGGCCTTTATGTTGGCGGTTTAATGGAGAAAATCATCATTTGGTGGTTGATTTTGCTGGTTCTAATGGCTGGAATTTTTCAGAGCTAGAAGATGGGTAAATTCAGATTGCATTTCGGTGATTGCTCAAATTCAATGTCCGAACTCTCCTTCTCCTGACAAGATTGTTTGGACCCCTAATGTTTCTGGTCTTTTTTCCCTTTCTTCGGCCTTCCAAGTGGTTAGAGCCAGTGGTTATAAATCTTGGATGTATGGTAAATTATGGCTCCGCAATTCCCTATTAAAATTTCATTTTTCATGCTCAGACTGTTGAAATGTAAACTTCCTACGGATGAGGTGGTGGGAAAGACTTGGTATCCATGGTCCATCTAAATGTGTTTGTTGTCTTTCTCCTAATGTGGAAACAATTGATCATTTATTTGTCACAGGTGAATTAGCAAAACATCTTTGGCAATGGTTTGGGTGCTACTTCAATGTGACTGGTCCCAGGAATTCGGCTAGGGAGATGTTGGCATCTTGGTGGTTCAGAGTCTCTAACAATCCCAAGGTGATCTTTTTGTTACAAGTGGTTCCTATGATTATCTGTTGGCATATCTGGAAATATCGAAATTCTTATATTTTTGGTGATGTGGTGTATACCATACAACGGCTTATTATTGCAATATGTAAGGATATTGTGGCTATTTTTGTGCTTAAATTCATGCATCAACCTTTGATTAGCTGGAATGAATTAATCCAGCTAATTACCAAGGTACGTAGAAGAGAAAGGGTACAGGTAGTTAGATGGTTGAAACCACAGGCTAATTGCTTGCTCCTTAATACGGATGGTTGTTCAAGGGGAAACCCGGGTGAAAGTGGAGGGGTGGAGTGGTAAGAGATTCTTGTGGGGATCTCATCTTTGCTTACCATTGTTATTTTGGCATAATGTCAAGTTTTCTCTGCGGAAGTTCATGCATTACTCTTTGGCATTCGATTGTGCAAGGAACAGTGGGATAGACACAATTCACATTCAGTTGGATTCACAGGCTTTAGTTGATGTTCTTATTCATGGTACTGAAGGTCCTTGGGTGGTTTCTCGTGAAATTAAGGAGTTGAAGATGTTTCATTGGGCTTCTATTTCTCATTGTTTCCGTGAAACAAACAGAGTTGCGGATGGTTTGGCAAATACAGGTTGCTTCTTTAAAGATTAATAAAGTTTTTTCTAATGCTTTAGATTTACCAAGGCGAGTTTTAGGAGACTTTAAACTAGATAGGCAAGGTGTTCCCTCTTTACGAATTAAGTCTGCTTACATATAAAAGCTTGTAAGGGAGTAGTACTCCTTTTTTATTCCTTTTCAAATCTTTTTCATTGTATTTTGGAGGTTAGGTTTATGTCCCCCTCCATTTTGTTTCTTATTTGAATTATTAATAAAATTTAGGAGTGGCTGCCCTCCCCCGTATACGGGGTTAGCCAAAAAAAAAAAAAAGTAAATAAATCATGAAGAAACTAGTTAAACAAAGTTGACTAGGTTTAAGAACATAAAAGCTTAACTTATGGCCATGATAATTTTTATCCAAGTTGAGGATTAAATTCTATTTGTGCTTCAAACTAGATCTCTTTATGAATAGAAGTCTACTAATACATGAGCTTTCCTACTCTCGTGGTAAAGTCCAGCATGCATTAGTTCATTAAACTCATGAATTATGGCTTTAAACCTTAATCCACCTATGTGAATCATCACTACTCTTGTGAGATTCAACATAAGTTCTATTCACTCTTTTCATTGTTAAGTGCAAATCTCTTTGTCAAGTAACAACTAGATGACTTAAAGTTAGTAGCTAATCACCAAGTGTTAAGACCAAGTAAATAAATAAACGAGAATAAGTAGACCATAAACTAATTCAAATCATATTAAAGCTTCATCTCAGACCTAGTTGGTTAAACTTAGTTCAACATATATAAAATAAAATTAAGCACATAAATAAATGTAAACAAGCATACATGAATGAAACTAGAAAGAGTAATGTGAGAAATGCTCAATATGCTGTTGAACATGGCTTCAATGTTTCTTTCTCCATTCCATCAAACATGTTGAGTACAAGTTTCTTCAAGGTTTTGTTACAAGAATTGAGAATTCCTACAAAACTAAGAAGAAAACTAATCTAAGTATTTATAAGCAGTGCTCCTTCTACCAAGCTTTAGTTCAAGCTTAAATAGTGCCTAAACCAAGCATACTTTCTATGTACTATAAAGGCATCTATTTATAGAAAACACCCTAAATCAAGTCCTTTTCCAAATTGAAGATGTAATGATGAAATATGATTTCAAATCTTGAAAAATCTTGCCTTGAACTTTGCAATATTCTTCTAGAGCAATTTAGAATTAGCTGGATGTTGAATTTAGCTATAAAAGTTGTGTGAACAAGTTGCAAATTGTAGCTAGTTGAAATCTGCAAGTGGGATTGATCTGTGGGTCGAATCTGCAAGATGTGACTCGCGGATCACTTTCTCTTGACCATTTTGCCCTTTTCAATTTTTGGTTATTCCTTCCATACTCTTGAGACCTTTTTCTACTCTTTGAACCACAATTTCTTGGTAGAATTTGATGAAGAAAAATTATTCCGGAAATTCTCAAGCTTAAATGATCAAAGCATACAATCTTGAATCAATTTTGATTTTGATAGTCCATGTGCACCAATTCATCCAATTTGTATTTAGTTATCATTTTTTTGGCAAAATCAAATAACTTTGGGCATTAATTTGCCCAAAATAATAATTTTGCCTAAAAACCTTAATTTTTGAACTAAAAATCATAATTTCGGAGCAATCCTTGATTTGATGAAAATAATGAAATTGAGCCATTTTCATATAAAAAATACTAAAAATACACTCAAAACACACTAAAATTATATATAAAATATAATGTTAAAATAGGTAAAATTATCACTTATCAGTGGTACCTGAAGAAGTGCACACCATTGAGCATGTGATTGATATAGAGGGTAGCTTGCAGGTGGTAGGGTCTGTGAAGATGAGCAATCCATATGTAGCTCCTAGTATACTTCCTTTCATGGAGCTTCAAGAACAACAACAGTAGCAGCCGTGTGTTGATGTGCAGGTGGGTGTTTTTTAGGCAAATCTGAAGGAGTTTTCATCTGCGGATATTAGGCGTTCCGTAGCAGGTATTTTGGATTTAGCTCTTGATAAATTTGACCAGCCTAAGCGATCTTGTAAGGGTTTGAGAGCTTGGTTTCTTTTGGATAGGGAATTGAGATCCATGGCAAAAGTATCTCAAAATTCCTTTTCCTATTTATCCAATAATTAAGTCCATTTTTTGGAATATTCAAGGGCTTGCAAAAGCCTCACATTTTAGGAGATTGAAGTATTTAATAAGGATGCATAACATCCAATTTTTACTTTTATGTGAAGTTGAATTGGATTTGAATAAATTGTTGGATTATCGGTTGAGGTTATGATGTGATTTTGATATAGCTAATGCTGTTGGTTCCATCTGGCTATTCTTTAATCTACCTTTCAGTTGTTAGTTAGTGGGAGAAGGGAATCAACATTTATCAATTATGGTGCATCATCCTCAAATTGATTTTCCTATATTAGTCTCCATGGTTCATGCAAAATGCACCACTGTTGAACTTACTAAGCTTTGGGATGGCCTTCTTTATGATAGAGCTAATGGTGACTATGCATGGTAGGTTTTTGGGGACTTCAACCTAATTTTGGATCCATAGGAGAAGCTAGGTCGTAGACCTATCAATTTGAATGAGGCGTCTGAATTTGTGGATTTCATGAGCTTAGCGGGTTTAGTTGATGCAGGGTTTTCAGGGTCTTCTTTTACTTGGTGTAATAATAGGGCGACTTTTGCAAGAATATGGAAACAATTGGATAGATTGCTTTTCAATCAAGTTTGTCATGATTCAAGTTTAAGGGTTTCAGTTAGACATCTTTCTCGCATCCTGTCTGATCATGCTCCATTACTCTTTAGTCGTGTGCAAAGTGAGAATAAACCCAAATCATTTAGATTTCTAAATTTTTGGACTGATCATGGAGATTTTTTGTAGATTGTTCGTGGTGCATGGGATGTGCAGGTGGTTGGCTCTTCGTTGTTCATTCTTTCATCTAAATTGCGAAGAGTTAAACAGGTGTTGAAATCTTAGAGCAAGAAAGCCTTTGGTGATGTATTTTTGGAGGTGAAGTTAGCTAAAAAGAAAGTGAAGGAGGCGGAGCAAATAGTGCTGGAAGATATATCTGAGGATTCTTTGAAGTAGTTGCATGTCGCCTAGAACTTATTACAGGGAAAGCTTGCAGTGGAAGAGTAATTTGGAAGCAAAAGGTGCACATTAAATGGATGAGAGATGGGAATAGAAACACTCGGTATTTTCATGCCACGGTGAAACAGAGAAGGACTCAGTTAATTATTCACAAGATTAAATATTTTGAAGGGCATTGGTTAGAATCTGATGATCAAATTGGACAGGAAACAATTGAGTATTTCAGTTCTAATACGAACCCAAGATCCAGATTGAGACTAGCTTAAGATCCAAGGGATGGAAGAATCTTGACCCCTCTAATCCTCGCAAGCTTGAACAATTTTTGATACAATCTCAACCCAAGTTTGCACGAATTAGCTAACCAAAATTGTCAGTAGAAGTTGCCACAATCAAGTGCGGTTCTTGATTGATAAGCCAAATTTTGAAATCTTTAGGTTAAACCCTAAGAACTTCAAGTAAGACGGCTAGAAAGCCAAAAGAGAGAAACTCTCAAATTTGATGAAAAAATTCTTCTAAAAATTGTGTGAATAGTAACCAATAAGTTTGGTATTTATACATGGCTTTAAACCTAAAACCTTAACACATGGAATGGTCTAGAAAGAACAAAATTACACAATAAAAATAGTGGTCAAAATTTGTAACCACCTTTGACCAAGAGTGATCCGCGGGCGGTGATCCGCAACTGGACGATGAACAATGACTCGCAGATCAATTTATTCGCGGATAGCTCGACGTCCCCAGAAGTTGATCCGTGGATGGATCTGAGAGTTAAAGTCCATAGTTCTCTACGCATGCGGATCTCATGTACCTCCCAGAATCTTATCCGTGGGTCATTTCGCGAGTGAGGGCTAATGGTGACCCGCGGATTGCTGAAAATTTCTGTTTTTCAGCAACTTCAAAGAATCCAACTGTGTCATTCTCTTCCACTTGAATAAAGCAATATCCATCTGATCTACCAAGCTTCAGTTCTTCAAGTGGCATGAAATTTTCACTTATGATTGGACATTTTGAATGAATAATTGAAGTTGATCTTTAAAACGCTTAGGCCTCGCTCTTGTAATTGGTTCCTTTGGCATGAACACTTGGTCATCTTCTTGAATATCATCATCCATAGATGCTCTTGCATAATTCCCCTCCTCTTGAGAAGGATTTCTCTCAAATCAACTTCCAGATCATCTGCAAAGTAAGGACTTAAATCAGAAACGTTAAATATGGCATGGACTCCATACTCACCTGGAAGGTCAAGCTTGTAGGCATTGTCGTTGATGCTCTTTACGACTTGGAATGGTCCATCACCTCTTGGCATTAACTTATTATGCCTTTGAGTTGGAAATCTTTTTTTCCTCAAATGTAACCATACCCAATCTCTAGATTGGAAGGTTATTTTATGACGTCCCTTGTTGGCATGCTTTATGTATTGCTCTGTTCTTCTTTCAATGTTGGATTTCACCTGTTCGTGTAGTTTCTTCACAACTCTACCTTTTTCTTTCCATCTAAGTTCACATGCTCAGAAACGGGTAAAGGCAATAAATCCAATGGAAGTAAAAGGGTTAAATCTATAGACAATTTCGAACGGTGAATGCTTAGTAGCATAATGGATGGTTCTATGTTATACAAACTCTACATGAGGCAAGCATTCTTCCTAAGTTCTGAGATTCTTTTTAATGATGGCTCACTAATGTTGTAGAAAATGTTCTATTTACTACTTCTGTTTGACTATCGGTTTGTGGGTGACTTGAAGTTGAAAATAACAACTTTAGTACCCTAATTTTGCTAATCAAAGTCTTCCAAAAGTAACTCAAAACTTTAACATCTCTTATCGGACATAATAGTTTTAGGTACGCCGATGCAATCCTAACTATTTCTCTAAAGAATAAATCTGCTACATGAGATGCATTCATTAGTTTTATGACATGGAATGAAATGTGCCATTTTATAGAACATATCTACAACCACATAAATAGAATCATGGCCTCTCTTTGACCTAGGTAATCCAAGTACAAAATCCATTGAAATGTCCACCCATGAGCTCACTAGGTATAGGAAGTGGAGTATACAAATCGTAGGGTTATAATTTGGACTTTGCTTTGTGGCATGTAGCATATCTTTACACTGCTTTCTCAACATCTTTCTTCATGTGTGGCCAATAAAATGTTTCTGCAAAATAGAAAGAGTTTTAGTTACTCCAAAATGTCCCATTAATCCACCACTATATGATTCTCTAACTAATAATTCTCTAATGAAACCATTTGGAACACATAGCTTATCCACATACATCAATTAACCACTAGAAATGTAAAACTTACTATAAGGTGTATTCTTACATTTCTCAAAAATATCACCAAAGTCTTTGTCATTGGTATACATTTCTTTCAATAATTCAAAACCTAGTAATTTTGAATCAAGTGTAGTGAATAAGGTATACCTTCGAGAAAATGCATCTGCCACTCAATTGGTCTTACCAGATTCATACTTGATAACATATGAAAATGTATCAATGAAGCTAATCCACCTGGCATGTCTCTTATTTGGCTTGAGTTGTGATTTCAAATGTTTAAGAGACTCATGATCGATGTGGATTACAAACTCCTTTGGTCTTAAATAGTGCTACCAAACTTGCAATGTATGAACCAACACGTACAACTCGTTATCATAAGTAGGGTAGTTCAATGAAGGCCCATTTAACTTCTCACTGAAATACGCAATCGGTCTCCCTTCTTGCATCAAGACCACTCCTATGCCAACACCTGAAACATCACAGTCAATTTCAAAGTAAAGCTAAAACAGGTGCATGTGTGAGTTTGTCTTTCAATAATTGAGAAGCCTTCTCTTGGACTTCTTCCCAATAAAACTTTTCATTTTTCTTGATAATGGTAGTTATTGGTGCAGCTATGCTACTGAAATCTTTGACAAACCACCTGTAGAAATTTGCAAGTCTATGAAAACTCCTAACCTTGCTCACGGACTTAGGTGCAGGCCATTCTTGAATAGCCTTAACCTTGGATTTATCAACCTATATTCCATTTCTACTAACAACAAAGCCTAAAAATACAAGTTGATTAGTACAAAAATTGCACTTCTTAAGGTTAGCATAAAGTTTCTCCTTACGAAGCACTTCAAGAATACACTATAAATGAAATAAGTGGTCATCAAAACATTTACTATATATCAAAATGTCATCAAAATATACAACTACAAATTTGTCAATGGATGGACGCAAAACATGATTCATTAATCTCATGAAAGTGCTTGGTGCATTAGTCAACCCAAATGGCATGACTAACCACTCATATAAGCCATGTTTTGTTTTGAATGTAGCTTTCTATTCATCTCCTTCTTTAATCCTAATTTGATGATATCCACTTTTTAGATCAATTTTAGAAAAATATTCAGAACCATGAAATTCATCTAACATATCATCAAATTTAGGAATTTGATGCTTATACTTTTTTGTGATTGCATTGATAGCTTGGCAATCAATGCACATTCTTCAGGTTCCATCCTTTTTAGGCACCAATATAGCCGGCACGGCACAAGGGCTCAAGCTTTCACGAGCCCAACCTTTATCCATTAGCTCTTCCACTTGCATTTGTAACTCTTTAGTTTCTTCCGGATTACTCCTATAGGCCGGCTTGTTTGGAAGTGATGAATCTAGTATCAAGTCAATTTAATGTTCTATTTCCCTCTTTGGTGGTAAATCGCTTGGTACTTCTTCAGGAAAAACATCTTCAAAATCCTGCAAAAGATTAGAGACAAAACTGGGCAAAGAAGATTCAAATGTTTTAGTATCAACTAATGCTTCCCTGCACAAAAGTACAAACATTGGATGGTTAGTATTAAAAGCTTTCCTCATATCCTTGGTTTTTGCAAATAAGTTTTGTTTTCTCTCTTGTTTTACCTCTAGGGTTAAATTAGTCAATGCCTTTTGTCTCTCATTTTTTCTCAACCCTTTTTCCTTCTTCCTTTTCTTTTCTCTTTTTCTCATTCTCTGGATTACTCTCTTTTTGCAAAATAACTTGGTCCTCATACACTCGATGAGATGTAAGAGGCACAAGTGTAACTTTTCTTCCTCTATGCACAAAAGAATATTTATTAAATTGACCATTGTGAGTAGCATTCTTGTCAAATTGCCACGGTCTACCAAGCAATAAATGACAAGCTTGCATTGGTACCATATCACACAAAACTTCATCTTCGTATCTTCCAATCTTGAATGGCACCACCACTTGTTTGGAAATTCTCACTTCTCCACTATTGTTCAACTGTTGCAATTTATAGGGCCTAGGATGTTCTCTAGTTGGCTTGAATCTTTCCACCATTAAGGCACTTGCTACAATTGCACAACTTCCTACATCTATGATTAGGCTACACACTTTGTCCCTAACTTGACAATGTGTATAGAAAGTATTCTCTCTTTGTGCATCATCATCCTTGATTTGAGCGTTCAAGGCTCTTCGTACAACCAATCCTACATTGTGATAGTTTGTTCCTTCTTCCACTCCGGATGATTGTTTGTCTTCCTCCGTCAATGGTGTCATATCCGCATACTCTTCCTCAGCGTCGGTCACGATCTCACCATTTGGAAGCATCAACATGGTTCTTTGGTTAGGACATTGATTGGCATAATGTCCTCTATCTTAATATTTGAAGCACTTAACATCTCTATTCTTCCCTTTTGATGGTTCAGTAGATGGTTTCCCCTTTTCCTTGTCATCTCCTTTAAGTTGTTCTTTGGGCTTTGAAGGTGTTGAAGTTGAAGCTCCTTTATCATCCCTCCTTGGTGTGAATTTCTTTGAAATTGGAGGTTGATAGTTTGAAAAAGGTTTGGAGTATACCCTCCTCTTAAGCCTCCGCTCCATCTTTGTAGCTTTGTTCACCATATCATCAATATTGTCATAATGTTGGAATTCCACTACGTCATCTATTTCTTGCTTCAACCCGCTCAAGAATCTAGCCATAGTTGCCTCATCATTCTCCTCAATGTCCGCACGAAGCATGGTTAACTCCGTTTCCTTGTAGTAATCTTCCACACTCCTACTTCCATGGGAGAGAGTTTGAAGCTTTTGATATAAGTCATGATAGTAATGACTTGGCACAAATCTACTCCTCATAGCTCTCTTAAGCTCATCCCAAGTGTTGATGGTTGGTAGTCCTTTCCTCCTCACATGAGTACACACCCGATCCCACCACACAAGTGTATAGTCAGTAAACTCCGTTACTGCTAATTTTACCTTTTGATCTTCGGTGTAGCTATGGCAATCAAATATCAACTCTATCTTCCTCCTCCACTCCATGTACTCCTCTGGATCCGATTTACCTTGAAAAGAGAGAATTTTAATTTTGACTCCTTTGAATGCTTCTCTGGTTTGGGCATTGTGTCTTGGATTCCTCTGGGGTCTTCTAATCAATGGTGCGGGTTCTTTCTCATTGGATTCTTCAGATTCCTCTATTGGAGCCTTATCACGCCAATTAGTGAATTTTTTTGGCGTATCCTTCATTCGATCCATTCTTATTCCAATGGATTGAACACTTGCTCCTAATGATTGCAATTCTGCTCTAAATGTATCAAAATTAGCATCCATCGATTCCATCATCTTCTAGAAATCAAATGGTTTCAATTTCCTTTCAGTTGACATGATTTCTGCAAGGATGGTTAGTACAAAGAAGAAAATTCCTCACTTAGCCTCATGTATTTACATTTACACTTGTGTATCACTCAAGATCACTCTATTAAGCTCACTATCTCAATTGGCTTTCAAAGTTGATAATCTTCTCACAATGTACCTTGTGAAAGGCTTACCAATGTGAAATCACCACTAAATTGTACACCAAGAATGACTTATAGGTAACACAAAGAATGAGATTGAAAATTCAATGAGACACAATATTAGCTTTTGGACAATTGAGTTTTTGGAAAGTCGAAAGAATGGATTTCTTGAATATAAATCTTGAATTTGTTGACCTTGAATGAAGATTCAACAAGAATTTTCTTTTCTTTGGATTTAAAATTTTTGAGAAATCTCTATTCTTATCTTCCAAAAATCAACCACTTCTTTCTTTGATTTTCTAATATTCAACCACAATCAATCAAATTTTTTTTTAAAGCTTGGACGAATATATTTTTTTTTAACAACAACTAATCTACCCACAACAACAATCAAATGGAAGATTAGGTCAACGTTTAACCTAGTTTTGATTTCTTCCAACAACAACACTAACAAATATCAAGATTTAAGTTCAAGAAACCAATATCACAACTAGGTTTTTTTTTTCTTAGTAATTGATAGAGAAAATGAAAGTCTTGTTCAAGAGATTCAAACAAGACAAGAACAAACAACAAAAACTTGAGATTTATGCTAAAACAACACAAAGGTAGTTAGATCTACAATAACAAGAGTAGAACTTTGTAGATCTACAACAGCAACACCACAAGAACAACAAAGATACAAGATTTAGAATAGTTTGACACCAAGAGCAACAAGAACAACACAATAACACAAGCTCTAGGGTAGGAAGACGACAAGGACCACAAGGATAATACAAGAAATAAACAAGAGCAAGATTAAAGGACACAAACAATTAAAGACAACAGGATCAATAACACTCAACACACTACATCACAAATAACAAATCTTAACCTAATTTACCTCAACCTTTTGCTTTGATACCAAATGATACGAACCCAAGATCAAGATTGAGACTAGCTTAAGATCCAAGGGATGGAAGAATCTTGACGCCTCTAACCCTCACAAACTTGAATAATTTTTGATACAATCTTAACCCAAGTTTGCACAAATTAGCATACCAAAATTATCGGTAGAAGGTGCCACAATCAAGTGCGGTTCTTGATTGATAAGCCAAGTTTTGAAATCTCTAGTTAAACCCTAAGAACTTCAAGTAAGAAGGCTAGAAAGCCAAAAGAGAGAAACTCTCAAATTTGATGAAAAAACAAGTGACTAGCTTTGATGTGGATAGCAATCTACCAACAGCTGAACAAGAAGCTGGATATTTACATTGCTTATTTGCACATCATGAGGGTGCTAAAATTTGCTAATTCTTTTATTTGCCCACCACAAAGGTGCTAAAATTTGTTGATCCTTGAAGGACTTCCATATAAATCTTCAGTTGTCATGCTCCAAGCCCGCAAGCCTAACACACAATTAGAATCAATAGTTAAGTCTAACTATTGGGTCTATGTTACTTGAACTCTCCATTTACCCCGGCCGTACCCCGTGTCAACACAACATGACATTGACAAAGGTATGGGATATGTATATGATATGGTCAAAGAAATTGGGTGTGTTGACTTTATGTGGCTAAAGCCTAAAAGAAGAAGAGAAAAAGAAATAGATGAGATGGATACTTGATGAGATGATATACTTATAAATGAAGATGAGGAAATTTGTTAAGAAAAGACAAGGATTCGAATTTCAAATATAATAGTTGGACTCAAGAGTGAGTACATGCATATTATTTGCTTCAACAGCTAATAGATGCACAGTACTTCCCCTACATTGAAACTTTTTTATAGCATGAATAACTCTTTTGCTCATTTTCTCAAGAAAGGAAATGGAGTTGAGAACTTGATCCTCTTTCAAAAATAAGGATCATTAAATCTTCTTAACTCCTTCCAAGAAGAGAGTATAAAGAATTGGATGGCAAGACTTGCACTTAAATCAACCTTATAATGGGAGTGACTTCAGTTTATTAGAGACAACAAAGCAACTTTAATCACAGGAGAAATCTTCCACTTTGTCTTAAAGCAAAGGTGTCTGACATAATTTTGATGTGAGCCTGGTGACATATTAATGCATAAATTAATCAGTGAATTTAACTGAAATTTTTCTTAGAAAATCAACTTGCAAAATTTTTGTTGAAAAGATAAAAGTGATGGATGAAGTTGTCTTAAGGTAATTTGAGGTTGGATTCATAAATTCAGAAACAAAAATTCGTATATTTCTTTACTTTGTAAAAGTTTGATGAGTTTTGTTCTGAGAACATACTAACAAGAATTCAACTTGATAGCGTCCTGCTGTGAATTCATCTATAGATACTGCAAAAGTCAATTCAAATTCCTGATGTACGAACTAACATACACCTGACAGTGTCCGGATGCAAGATCAAAATTATCTGCATGAGATGGTACCTGGCTGCATTTCAAGTTCCAGTCAATCAACAAAAAGATGTACCCGTTGAAAATACAGAGAATTGGCTGAAACAAACATTTAAATATCCCAAAAAACAAGATCCAAAAACAATGAAAAAGCCAACAGAAAAAAAAATGTAGAATTCAATCTCATGCATGTTGCAGCTGTACAATCTAGCTTTAAGGCCAAGAAAGCTGAAAGTCAGGCTTCACTATATAAAAAATTACGATAGCCTTTCTTTTGCAGGAATCAAACAGTAGGGAGAGTGGGATATGAGGATAACATCTGTACCACTTGTGTCGTAACATCAACTCCTTTGAAGATTGATGAAGGCACCTTATCATTTCAAAAGGATGTGAATTATGAGAAATCAGCTGTATGGTTGTTGTAGTTGATTTCACAAGGCGAAATCTGTAAGGTTCAGAAAATATTACCGTAAGTAAAAGGCACTACAAGCACAAAATACAGTCACAAAAATATACAGATGAATACATTTATTATAACTGCAAAATACCACCTCCTTATGAACAGTCACTTAAATTTTCTTCATGAAGGAAGCGTAGGATGAAGAACACGAGTTCTCTGCTGACATTTTAGAAAGATGAACAAACTAAATCTGCACATGAACTTTTGGAATTTAATTCTTTATTTAATTGCAAATCATATGTGAAACAAGAAAGTGTACCTGAATCAACCATCAACGCCTGTGGGCTGAGCTTCTCATCAGCTGATACAATTGATTATGCAGGATGACCTCAGTGTTGAAAATAGAGCACTGGCACAGACTAAACGGAATGCAGGTTGTTTAAGCAAAGTAGACTGCGGAGAAAGATTGAAGAATGAAGAAGATATCCGCACCCGGGAAGAAGTATTTTGAAGCTGGAAAGTTTATAACAAGCAGAAAAAGCAGAAGCAGCATATGCAACGGCAAAGTCAGAACATCTAATATTAGGAAACAAATAAATTTATACAACAGGCTTCAAAAGCAGGGCAAAATGACAACATCAACTCCACAAAAATGGACATACAGTAGGAATAAAAAAACCATCTCGAAGGGGACGATGTTATAACGACAGTGAAATCAATGCAAAACTTACCGTGAACAATCAGAAGGGTAGCATAGACAATTTATGGAGAAAGCAAGCAAGTAAAAGAAGCACTACTTGCATAAGTGCTTGAACATAGCACCTTAGGCCCAGCCAGACCTAGCATGAACATAAGAAAGGGCAGCATAAACAATCCAGTTAGAAAAGAAGCACCTAGAAAACAGAGGGGACTCATAATAAAAAGGTTCTTTTCTATAGTTACTTGTCACTCTTGCATTAAAGTTGGTCCCAAGATTATGTATCTCATAAATCGTGGACAACTGTGCTTTCTTATTTTTCATCAATTATACATCGCACTATACTTAAAAGATCTAATTTGAGTAAATATTTCACAAGAACAGATCCAAGAAGAAAATGGTTATGATCTTGACGGAAAAGAAAAACTAAGAGAATAGACTCCATCACATTTGTAACCAAATAATGAAGGGCCTCACGGGTGTTTTTCAAAAAATATCTTTACAAACTAAAAGCCAAGTGATTTGCTGCACAGAAATTTTGCTTTTTATAGTTTATGGTTAACATAAATCCAGACAAAGTTTTCTCCACAATTTTTTTGCAAAACCAAGGTACATAATTGGGGAACAATCTACAGAGTGAGAACATAAACAACCTAGAATACAGAAAGAAACATTGTTTTAAGTTTCCTTGAGTGCTTGATGAACCATATTGAAAAAACCTCATTCAAGAGAACTGCAAATTCCTCGTTTTCGCCAATATAGTCCAAAAACTTGAAGATGGTGCCTATGACAATAACTAATCAAAGCTATAGTAGACGAACAAAATATTAGAAGCAGAAATAAAGAAGAAACTACTCTCTCTCTCTCTCCTCCTCTCTCCCTCTCCCTCTCTCTCTCCATTGTGGGCAAAAGAAATCTGAAACTCTAAGCAACAGCACATCGCTTAATTAAGTAGTTGTAATAAGAATAGTGATCAATGAAAAACCTGCATTGCAAATCCATTCGGCTTCTAAACAATTTGCAGTCACTAATAACAATATATTCATAAAATCTGCATTAAAATTGATTCAATTTGTAATACTTACAGCAGTATTGCCTGCATAATCTTCTTTAATTTGACTTCGTTTACCTGTGTACAATTTTAGTTGAAGTTAATTGGCTTTATGCGATCATGTACTGATAATGTGGTCTATTCTGTGGAGTTTGAAAACAGAAACTTCGTTCTTTGACTAAACGACTTGGAGAGCTCCAATGATTTGTGTCTTCAATGTTCTCTTCATCGTTATATACACCGTCCTCTTCATCATCATGCACTGGCTCGACAAATGGATGAGCTAGCAACGTTTTAGCAGACAATCTAAGGCTGACGTTCCTCTCAAGACAACAAGCGACAAAAGTTTTTGCATCCTGCGACAAATAACGTGGAATTTTAGGCGTTTGTCCCTCATTCTGCAACTTTTTCAGGATATTAGCCTCAGCGTTCGGACCGCGGTTCACATTCCAAGCAGGTTTTACTGTCAACATCTCAAGCACAATGCAACCAAGAGACCAAATATCACTGCCAGTATCTTGCACACCATCAGTAGCTGCCTCGGGTGATAAAAACATTGCGGTGCCCCTCCAATAAGGCTCCAGCATCCACTTTTCGCTGTGTTGTCCAACCCACTTTGCCAATCCAAGATCACAGATTTTTGCTGTAAATTCTACACGTCTGCTCCCACATGTAGACGATTTAGGCGCCAGCAAAATATTGTCTGGCTTCAGATCGCAATGCACGTAACCAACTCTATGAATGTGATTCAATCCCTTGAGAATAGATCTAGTATAGCACCGAACCTCCGACTCGGGCAACCCTTTGTTGCCTGCTTTGAAGATTCTGTCCGCCAGGGATCCTCCAGAAGCATACTCCAATAGCAAGTTATACGCCATGGTTCCATTGTCACCAACTGTAATCTCGTCGCCAAAGCTACGAATAATATGAGGACATCCGCGGATATTGCTTAATACTTCTTTTTCCTCCTGAATTGATTGCGAAACAGAAAGCTCGGCTGATTTCACAGCCATAGCTAATGGAGAACTACTATTGTCTGTGGATGAGAGCTTGTTTGACGTAATTGCTAAGTAAACTGAACCAAAACTTCCTTCGCCGAGCATTGCACCTCTTCGCCATGCAACACCATCGCCGTATTTATTCTTGATATGGCCTGTTTCTTGAACCTTATCATTACAATCATCTTCTCTCTTTCTCTTCATTACTATATTTAGCTTCATTCTCTAAATTCTGTCCCGGTCAACTTTCAAGTTTCAGTTGATTTTTGTTGTCGATCACAAGAAAATTGAAAAAGTATTTGTGCGTTTAAGGTGAAGATTCAAGAATGTAGAAAACCAGTTGAGAGAACAACTAAATCAAAATTTAGGGCAAACAAAGCTAAACAAGATGAGTAATTAGCAGTTTATATACGTAGAATCTGACCTATCCTATCAAATTTAGGATACACATTTTCAAAATTAGGAAATGCGTCTTCGAGATGATGTTGGAAAACTTGGTGAATTATCCCAATACAGTTAGCTCCTTTAACAGATTCCCTAAGAATAAATAATATAAAAGTATGATATGTATTTGTTCAGACAATATCTAGACAAAATTTCCACTGCCTTATTTAATTTATAATAGCTTACGAAGTATTTTAATTTCTTCTAATTTGTGATGATAAGAATGTAATCATCCCATTTTTTAAATTAATTTATTTGTTATTTCTCTTTATTTCAACAAACAAGTGCAAGAAAAAAGAAATAATTTATGGTCCTTTTTATTTATTTTTATTTTTCGGTAAACAAAATAAATTAGAAGAAAAGTTGACATGTAAAATTTATGCAAATTAAAATATAAAATATTGTACATTTACTTAATGATATTCCACGATAAAAGTATTGAATCCTATAAAATCATTCCATAAATGTTCATTAGTATATTCTATTTACGAAGGAAATCATACCTCGTCGTTTATGCTTATTTAAAATCATTGCATATGTAAGTGTGCGTGTATCTATTTTTATGAATATTACCCCACGTTTGGTACATATGAATGGCCTGAAATGGAAAGGCCTTTCCAACATACCCATTCCATTCTCATGTTTGGTATGGACTTTTTAAGTTGGAAAGCCCTTTCCACCAGGAATGCTTATTCCAACTTTTTCCTGGAAATGTCATTCCTCAACAAAACCTAAGGAATGACCTTTCTCACTTCATCCTAGAAACCTAAAATTAAGGGATGTCATGAGTATCCTACCCACTTAAGCATTTCTCAACCTCCTTGGCCTTCTTCACCAGTAGAATTTTTTAGTCTTGCACAAAGAAATTTTATAGTAATTAACAATCTCTTCCTAATATGTTTCAATTGATTAATTTCATATGTAAATATTAATTTGTTGACTTAATTTTTCGTATTTTTATCTATCAACCTATTTTTGTTTATATTACAAATTGTAATTAGGTTATTGAATATATATACCAATAGGTTTAACATCATTAAAAGTAACAAAATATATGTTTATTTTATTATTGCACATTTTTCTACATTGCTAGTTATACTACCAAAAAGTAAAAAAATAAAATAAAATATTTATTTATATTGTAAAAATAAATAATTAATATAATTAAATTATTTATAATATGAACATTATTATTACTAAATTAAAAATATTAAAATTTCTTTTAGGTACATAATAGTGCACGCACAAAAGAAAATTATACTTTAAAAAAATTCAGGGCATAATAGTCAAATCAATATATATTTTATTCCATTCTGACATCTCAATATAATTATACCAAACATTGGAAAGGAAATAGACATTCCATTCTGACTTTGATTACCAAACAATGGAATGGAAATTTTTTTTCCAACCTATTCCAGGTGGAATGTTATTCTGGGTGAAAAGGCTTTCCATTCCAAGCCATTCCTGTGTACCAAACGTGGGGTTAGTGGCTCTAAAAGAATTTAAATCACATTTATTTAACTTGTAAAATTATTAGTAAGTTTGAAATAACAATTGTGTCAAACATTTATCAATATAACATATTCTATGTCCTTATTTTATATTAAATTTTCTTGGATACTGAACAGCCAAAACAAAATGGAAAGTAGCTGTAAATTCTTTTTTTCTCACTTGTTATTAAAAGTAAAAGCTTATCAGAGAAAATAATATGATTGAGATGAATTGAAACGACTTATGTATTGTTTATATTCTTTTTCTGTAAGTTGTGAGCCTAATTAGCATCAATTGCATGCATTTGTGGAAATATGCGCCCGACTAGAATATATTTATTTGGAAAATGAGAAATGAATTGGTGATATCAGAAATGCTGTTTGCTTTTAATACTCTAGAAATCCAAAACTTTTTTTAAAAAATTCAATAAAATAAGCTGTATTTTTATTGTGCTTCGGATATGCTTATATTTTTTTTATGTTCTTTTAAAAGCCGATCAAACGTGTTTGTATGGAGAACAAAGAAGCATGGTCCTACTCGGTTTGGAGCATGTTTTTGTGGAAAGGAAACGTGTGAGAGGAGTCCTATTTCCTTTTAGGATTTTGGCGTGTTTTGTGAGAAAAAAAGGAAAGTGCTTTAAAAGATAAGTGAACAAATCGTATTTGAACAAGGGTTTAACCGTTTCCCCCACCAAAACACTGAGTCTTTCTTGTAATTCTAGTTGGAATATGAGCTTTTCTCATAGTTTTCTCGTGTGTTTCTATGACTTATTTGTAATATGAAAATCTAAATTGTCGTGGGTTAGTAGCTAGTCAAGGTCTTGCAAGTATTGTAAACTTTTTGCAAGGTTAATCGATTTTACTCTCTGAGCTGGCTCCAAATTTGTAGGACGTTAACTTTTTATTCTTTATAATCTTGTATCCCATGGATGGAGCTTTTTACTGAGTAGTGTAGCCATTGAAAAAAAAAAATACGCTGGAGCCAATATCTAAATGACTTTCGCCTTATGTGTGTGCTCTCGCAAAATGATATTTGTTTAAGCAATTTTATAACTTTAAATTACGTAATGGATATACACACACACATATAATGCAAACCCGTGTAAGTACACATATGTGTTTATATATTATGTATACATACCATTTAAAGATTGAAAAATAACAAGAGGGATCAAATTTAACAATCTCAGAGAAGTGAAATTGATTATTAAAATTTGATGAATTCATTTTGATGCAAGTATAAATATCGTAGATGTCATCAAATTGATAGCAAATCTAGAAAAATAAATTCAAATACTAATTTCACGATTTTATTGATTCAAATCTCATAAAATTTTTATTGATTACACTTCACACGACTTTCAAATTCAAATAATTCACATTCAACACACACACATACCAGGTTGCTGATCCCTTTCTAATATTGGTGTTGCTCATATGGATGAAAAGATTTATACAATAGTTGTGGATCTACCAACTCAAGCACATGACTTTTTACGATTAGATAGGCTTAGATTTCTTTCATTTCGTAGAATAAAACAGGCTTTTTTGTAAAGGGAATAGTATTCCCTTATTTTGTTCTAGAGGTTATATTGGTGTATTTTAGATAAGTTTCTGCATTTTCATCAGAGGTAAGGTTTATGTCCCCATCTGCTTTTTATTAATAAAATTTAGGAGTGGCAAACTCTCCCGTGTACGGGGTTAGCCAAATAAAACACACACACACACACACACACACATACATATACACACATACATACATACGTATATGTGTGTGTGTGTATGTATATAATATATATATGTATGTATATATATAAAACTATATGTACATACACAATACGCGTATACACATATATATGTGTATAATTTATTATATATACATATAATATATATATTATATAATTTATTATATAGACATATATATATTAATTTATTAACAATAAATTAAAGAAAAGTTGGATAAGTAATGAGAAGACTAAAAGCTAACCATGAAGAACTAAAGTGGCTACTCCTGTGACGTCTATTATAAAAAAGATGAGGATAGTGAAACCAATACATCACCTACTGATATTAAATTAAATGTAATTACTAAGGATAATTTTGAATTCGATAGAAATATAATTCAAAAAATATTTTCAGATGAAAAACATAAAAATAAAAGGAAATGGTATTTTGAGACCTTTACTGTAGAATAAACTACTAAATATAAATAAATGTATTTAGAAAAATGTAAAACTTTACAAATGTATCTTGATTTCTTCGATTGGTTAGAATTATATAAGCCATATGAAAAAGAAAAAGAAAATCAAGAAATTTCAGTAATTACTCGAAAATGATTTACTAAAGAAAATAAAATGCAAGAATCCACTTATCCACATTTGACAGAAATAATAATTAATCATAGAAATGAAATATTAATAGGATCTCCATTCAAGCATACTTCAAATGAAAATAGAGTGATGGAAACAAAAGATATACATAAAGTAATCAAACAAAATAATTATACTAATCAATTACTTTATTCTATATTAGAACATTTAACCGATATTGAAAAAGAAATATTAAAAAATAAAGAATTAACCACTAGTAATCCTTTACATGTAAATCCAAAAAAACCTCTATTTAAGATATTCGATTTTTCTATTGATTTTGAAATGAGAAAAACTTAAATTAGACACTACTGAAGATCTTCTTCAAAAATAGATCAAAAGCTTTCTGGAATTAAGACAGTAAATAATCATTCTTCTACAGAAAAATTAAGATATATTTGAGTAAATTAATAAATTAATAAAAAACAATATAAATTATATTTGAGTAAATTAATAAAAAATATATTAGATAATTATTATATATACATAAACATATATATATATATATATATATGTTTATATGTATGATAATATTGCTTTTAAACAAGTGAACACTTATTGATGCCTGATCTCTCTCTTTCTGATACCTCCCTCAATTTGTTGTGGTTTTGAATTTCAAATTTGCGTCAGCCATGGCCACACTGGCGCCGTCTGGTGAGGCAGCCGTCGGTTCCACAATAACATGGAGGAAGTCTTTTGCTCAAATGGTGGCTGGGAAGAAAGACGACTCCATTCCTGACCTGGGATACCCGTCGAAGTATCGAGGGGAGCCTGCACTTTGTCTGTCTCGGGTTGAATTCAGCAGGCTCTCTGAACCTTTTGCAAACTCATTGATTGGGAGATTTTCGGTGTGATGTCCATCTGTGGAGATAGTGTGCAAATTCATCGTCTCATTGGGTCTCAAAGGTGACTGTCTAGTCGGCCTCCTTGACGACAAGCATGTTCTCTTATAACCTGTACTGGAGGAAGATTTTGCAAGGCTCTGGACGAGAAGAACCTGGTTCATTCATAACAAACCGATGAATATGTCCAAATGGACCCTTGATTTCAGGCCTAATCAAGATGCTCTTTTGCGCCTGTTTGGATTAATTTCCCTGGACTACCTCTTCCCCTTTTTAACATGAAATATCTGCAAAAACTAGGATCCTTGATTGGCCGTCCATCGCATGTTGATGCAGCAACGTTGGAGTTAAAACGACCTTCGGTGGCTCGTGTGTTGATTGAGATAGACGTCACTAAGGACCCTATCAAACGATTGTGGATTGCAGATTCTGGCTTTGGGATGTGGCAACTGGTGGAATATGAGAGTTGGCCATAATATTGCTCATTCTGTATGCGTTTGGGGCATGCTGTTACATCATGCTTCAAGAAACATCCAGAACTAAAAGATAAGCAGGCATACAATGAGTCAGATTTTGCAAGGAATAAAGGTATGAAACAAAAAGCTCGTCAGGAATATAGACCTAAAATTAAGGTTGGTGATGTCACGCCCCGTGCCCGAGACGTGGTACTCGCCATGCCCTAGGCTACGCTAGAACACAAGGCTACTTCAATACATGCAATACTAAGAACAAGTTGAAGCTTAACGGATGAACAATCATAGCCAAAGGATCCATTTCATTCATTCAAAAATATGAGTCTTCACATTACATTACATTTCTTCTATAACAAAAGAATTGGGTTACTACAAATATACCCTAACATAAACAAAAGAATAGGGCTATACATTCATAGAACAAAAGAACCCTTTACAAAATATACCCTATATATCACCAAAAGCTCCTAATCTAAACCTAACTCAAAAGGTCCAAGAGTCGGTCCAGTCCTCCTCTACAAAAGTCTCCTCCGCTGCGATACAAAATTAAGTAGTGAGTGATATATCACCCAGTAAGTAGTAAAGAATTACCTTGTGGCTTGAGACGGTTATACATATAAAGTTTCATGCAACAAATAACATTAAATGACTTAATTTATACAATATGAGGTAAAGCACATTCATTTCACAAACATATATACCAAATGTCAAACATTTCTAACGAGCTCACACTACAAAAAAATAAACTTTTCAGTGACAAATTTTTCGTGACAATAAACATATTTGTCAGGAAAAATTAAATTTTTTATGACAGTCTGTCACGCAAACACTCTTCCAAATGAGCTTATGTTTTCAGCATTCCTATTTGTCAGGAAAAGTTTTCCCACCCCTCCATTTTTTCCCACCAGTTTTTTTCCCCATCTTTTGAACCACAAGAAACAAAAAAACACTGATATCAGTTTTCTTTCTCTTTCTCTCTCTCTCTCTCTCGCTTCCCTTCTGCTATCTCCATCCTCCAGGTACTTATACTTTCTCTTTCACTTACTCTCTATTGCTGGCATACTCCCAATTTCCCTCAATCTTAGGTGCTAATTTTGACATTTTTCCTACCCACTTGCTATAAAAAAGGTTAAGCTCTCTTCTTTTTTTTTTTTTTCTTTTGCCTAACCCCTACACCAGGGGGGACGCCTCTCCCAAGCTCTCTTCTCCTGTGTACACTTTCATGCACTATCTACACGTGAGATTTGGTGAAGAGCAATTCTTCTTGTTTTTGGGACTAAAAGATTTTGGTAGCTGTTTCAGGTAAATGAGGAAAAGATTGTATTTTTTCCAATCAAACAGCATCTTTGTTGATTTTTAAGAAAAGGATAAGTTTCTTTTTCTTGTTATGAGTTGAATTTTGTAACTTGTCTTGTGGATTCATTGTTTTATTCTATTGATTTCTTCGATGGTTTTTGTCTGAATCTCTCTCCTATTTTGGGTTTTTTTTTTTAATTTTGGGGGAGGGGGCATGTTGGGTTGGGTTGGGTTGTTGGAAGAATGGTGAGTTGAAGGGGAAAATATCTTTAATAATGGAGCTGTTTTGGTTTTTGAAGTTAAATGATATGAAGTTCAGATTTTGCTTGTTTGAAGTCATTTAGGAAGGTGATGATGTCTTTTTCAGGTTGACAAATTTGGAAATTTCAAAGTTGGCCTTTTTCTTTTGAATTGTGAAAAAGAAAAATCGATACAAAATCTTGTGACTGATGTTCCTGGAAGAGTTGATGTTATGCAATATTTTCTTTAGCTTATTATTTTGGAGAAGTTCTGCAGTCTGGTCATGGTCACTTTAGTGTTATTAGTCAAAAGTGTCTCTGTATTATACTCAGTAAAGTTCCCCATCATTTTGATTTAGGCAGATGAAGCATAATTCATAATCGAGCAATATTTTGGCGTTAATTTGCTAGTTAGGTCAATATTATATTGTCAAGTGCATCATACATGGTAATCTATAAGTTATCATCGTCCCTTGCCTTCCCACACATCAATCAATTACATAGCCATTTGTACCAAAAACTGAAAAAATTCATTGCAATAAACAGCATCTTACGGCCATCAACTCTACGTATAAAATTGAAAGGTACACAATATTGTTCATAGGTAGCTTAAGTATTTATTTTTGGAAGTGACGATATAAGAAAACACTCCAAAAGATATAGATAAAAATCTTGAGTCATATGCTCATACTGTATATAGAAAACAACTGAATAATGCCACGAGCATAAAATTAGTACAATGATGGATCAAGTGGAAAACGGTAGATCACATGGCACCAACAATATTAGCTTTTATTCTAATAACTAATGTAGTATATATATTCATGGAGCTGCAATAGTAACTCAATTGGTTGGTGGTGGCTTGTGGGGTGGATAGTAACCATGAGGTGGTAGTGGCCTGTAAACTCTTGGTGACAAAATTGGATTACGTGATACATATTTTAGGCTAATAGTAAGGGTCGCAATTTGGATTACGTGTGATGGATTGAATATTGTTTGGAGGTTTAGCTAAAGTTTAAGTTGAATGTTGGAGCTGGATGTAAGATAAACATTTCCTAGTTGGATCCCTTAGTAGGAAAACTTTTGTGCCTTACAATTTTTGGTTAATCTCAAGTTCTTTGATGCTATATTTGGTCAAGTTTTAAGTCAAAGATAATTGGTACGTGAGAAATTTATTGGAAGCATGTTTTTGCACATTAAAGCTCAAGAGAGAACCGGCAACTCTCACATGAAATGGGATTTGAATTTTGTGAATGTTTCTCTTTGCAGTAGACAATCTTGCTTGAAGAGCTCTTCTTCTTGTTCAATTTTCAATTTTTCCCAAATTTGCTACTAAACATAAGGTTATACACTAGTTTTTACGTACTATAGGGAGTGGGTGGCAATTGATAATAAGATTTATTGGAGTTTGTGACTTTATGATTACTAGTTACTAGCTAGGCAAGGGGTGAAAGGGCAAAAATATCTTGACAAGTTTGAAAACTTGCTATTCTTATTATTGCCATATCTTTGCTTCATTGTTAAAACTAGAAAACAATCCCAAAAACTTGCATGATTTCATATAGGAGCATAGTGACTAGAGAACAAAGTTAACTCATGCTAATTGAAAGTATCCTTTTTCTTGTCTCTTCGATGTTGGCTCCTCTTACTAAGTATAGTAAATTCCTAGGTTTTGTACAACATACCACAAAATCTTCTGCTTTGGAACATATAACTTTATCTATTTCTTGCTCATATGTCACCAGAAGCACACTTTCTGCAGTTGAAGCTGCAGCATCTGGCTGCAGAAATTTTGGCAAAAACTGCAGATATATGCAGTAGAAACTGCTACAGAAATTGCAGCATATTTGCTGCAAAAACTGCATCATATTGCAACATATTTGCTGCAGAAATTGCACCATCTTGCTGCAGAAACTGCTGCATACATGCTGCAGAAATTGCAGCATCTTGCTGCAAAAACTGCAGTAAATTGCTGTAGAAACTGCAAAATATATGCTGCAGAAATTACAACATTTTGCTGCAGTAAATTGCTATAGAGACTGCAGCATATATGCTGCAAAAATTGCAGCAACAACTGCAGTAAATTGCTGCAGAAACAGCAGCATACATGCTATAGAAATTGCAACATAGTTGCTGCAGAAATTGCAACATCTTGCTGCAAAAACTGCAGCATATATGCTGCAAAAATTGCAGCAAAAACTGCAGCATACTCGCTCGCTACAAAAATTGCAATAAATTTCTGGAGAAACTGCAAGCATGTATGCTGTAGATATTGCAGCAAAAACTGCAGAAATTGTAACACACTAGATTTTGGGCTAATTTTGTTCAAGTTTGGGGGATAAGTTGAATATTGGATTGAAATAGATATTTTCTATCCTTTTATCTAGTCAATTAATGTATGGCATGAAAACATACAAGTTATGCTAAATATAAGCTTTTGTAATTGATTGGTTGTTTTTTATCTACAGCCTTAATGTCGTTGCAATCCAAGATTTTAAAGGATCTCAAGAAAGAGTTTTGTTGCAATGACAATGTGTGAAAGACAGTGCTTTTGGCACATATTGAAGAATTTCTTTATTTTGATATCATCTATCTCTATTAATTTGGCATTGTTGACCATGAAATTGAAGTCCATCTTTTGATTTTACCATATGTTATGCATATGGTAGTTATTATCTAGGGATACCAATGTTTATATTGGAAATTGTGAAATTTGGTGATATGTAAATGTTTGACAATTGACAAGTTTAGATTATGTGGCTTGACTTGTTATGATTATCTATTAATGATAATTTGTGATATTTTGCTTGTGTAATTTTATATTTTGTTTGGATCGAATGTCTGAATAGATTATATGGTTACTTCATTATCAGGTTAGACTTATAATCGCCAAATGATTAAATTGAAAACTAATTTCTTATAGTGGTACAGCATTTGTCATTAAACTTTTGAGCAAGTTTACAATGTATTACCTTTCATGACGACTAAAATTTTAGTGACACAGTCTAGGTTCTTTTTTGGCAAAAATTTATCCGGGATACGAGGTCATTTCCTGACTAAAAAATTTGTCACTATTTGTTTATCTGACGGTGCAAAGCACTTTTAATGACGAGTATTAGGAGGACCTTTCCTGACGGTGAATTCGTCACTATTACTTTTCCTGACAGTGCGTCACCGAAAAACACTTATGCTGACGATAGTTCCAATAGCCTTGTCAGAAATATGAAGGCTTTTGCTGACGACTAGTCCGTCGCTATTACTTTTCCTGACAGTGCGTCATAAAAAAAAAGACTTTTGCTGACGACACTTCTGCAAGTTGTCAGGAAAACCTTTTGCCGACGGCGTATAGGTGACCACTTTTCTTTGACAGCAGGGCCGTCACAAAAACTTTTCCTGACGAAATTCTTAACTTTTCTTGACAAAGTTCGTTGTCACTAAAAACCTTTTTTTTTTGTAGTGTCAAGTAGTAAACCGACTAATGACCCTAGATATCCAGTTGTTAACTATAACTCGGTTAACACGGTCAATTACTGACTCTACCCGGTCAGTCCGATCAAACAAAGCTAACTATCCCCGGTTAGCACGGTTAAATATCAAACATCAAACATCAAATTAAGGAACTTGTCCCGTCATAGGTCATTTCACTCAAGAGCTCATTCCAAACATCAATTGATCAAACACATTACCTTGTATAAACATTTCACATAACAAAGCGTAAAATAGCCCAACTCAAGCCAAGGAAATAACAATTAGCAATTTAGAATATTAGCTTTAGTCATAGCTTATTTTGAATAGGTAAGGGATTCGTAGACTACTTACCTTGATTCCACGTTAGTTCAAATGGTCAGAGAATGGATAACCACCTTCCTCGCCTAATAACACATGAAGAACACTTAATTATAGACTTACTCTAACAATAATTCTAGAATAAAACATAACCTAAGACCTTACACGAGAAAATAAATAAAGTACAGCTGAAAGAAAAATAGAATAAACGATACGCGCCCTAGGATCGAGAAAAGCTCTCCCGCGGATTCAGCAAAGCTGAGCCGCGGGTGGCCAGGGATGAGCCGTGGCCACGGCTCACCAGGTCTGACCCGCGGCTCTACATCCGCGGGCTTGGCCGAGGCGGACAGACGCGACCCAACAAAAATGGAGTTGAGCCGTAGGTACCAAGGCCCCAGCCACGCCCACGGCTGGCCTTCTTAGGCCCGTGGCTCAACCTCCTGCAACTCATCCAAACAGCCAAACATCCCAACCTCAACCAAATACCTCCAATACCAATCCAACCACCAAAACAACTTCAATATGGCAAGATAAAGCAGGAACAAGACACATAGAACTCAAAACATTCATTTAAGACAATCTAAACTATAATCATACTAAGTTCTTCTTAATTCCGCTATCACCACCATTCATCTTCTATCAATACACCCACAACAACACAAAGCATAATTTCAATAAAGCATGAGGCCTTACAATTCCATATGCCTATCAAATATCATCTTCTCACACAATGTAATCAACTAAAGAAGGAAGAAATTGAACTTGGGAAATTTATCTTGGGTGAAAGATTGGGTAGTAGAGACAACACTTCCTCCCCTTGATCCCCTACTAGGAGAAGGCACTTCAACACCTCCTTTAAAGAATGATTAAAGAGAAAGAAGAAAAGATTTAGGGATAATTAAGTTGGAAGATAAAGAGATAGAAGAGAAGTTGGAAGAACAAATGCCCTAAGCTTATTTAGGCAAAATTGTAGAGTTTGAGAATTTCTTTTAAGTCCCTCTACTTGTGAAAATAAAATACCATCCCAATACATCAAATTACAAGAGTACCCTCCAAAAGTCCCTAATATTACAGGTGATGTACAATGTGTAAGTTCACTAAATGACCAGGTTCAACATTGTGAGAAAGAAGGAAAGCTGCTACCATTGGAGGAGGACAGGAAACAACAGGATGACAACATTGAGTTCATAGAGTCTACGCATGCAATTATTGACCCTGTGATTTGCCATCTTGAGGGGGCGAAAGCTGATGAATAGACAATATTGGATAAGGGGTTGCAAGTGAATCAAGACCAAAAGTTGCTGCAACAACCCACTCTTGTGCTGGGCGACAAATTTGATGTGCTTGACAATATGGGTGATGGTGATTCTGATGATCTCTTGGGACTAGCAAACAAGAGACGTTCCTGGGGATCACCTAAAACGTCTCCCAGGAAGCAAATTAAATCTATGGCAATAAGACGTTCTGGTTCCAGTAGAATGTTGGGTCAAGAAGTGGCTTCCCTTGAGCAGCTTAAGAAGTTCCAAAAATTGATCCCTCTGAAACTCATAGCTGCGAATATTGCTGTTCATGATGAGGAACTTCATAGGAACTTCAATGATTCAATTTTATTGGAAGCATTGATGAAGAAGAAGCTGGGGAGATCAAAGGGGGCCAAAAATAAGTTTGATTTTGGTAGGTCTTTTTTGGATGGAAAAATATGGGCTTTTTGGAAGAATGATTTTCAATTGTCTTTTATTAAATCTGAGGGGCAAATGTTACATGTTCAGCTAGACTTTGGTGCGTCAGTTTAAGTGATTATTACTGTAGTCTATGCTAAATGCACAAGGATTGGTAGGAGGGATTTATGGAAAGGAATGGAAGATTTTGGATTCAGGTTACAAAGACTGTGGCTAGTAGTGGGGGACTTCAATGTAGTAACATGTAGTGAGGAAAGGGTGGGTGGTTCAGTTCACAATCTTCGAGCTATGGATGATTCAATGAAGCTCTTGATCGATGTGGCTTGGTTACAGTCCAATTTGAGAGGTCATCTTTCACTCGGACGAATGGTAGGCTTTGGCAAAGATTGGATCGTGCAGTGATTGATTCTCAATGGAATGATTCTTACGACTTTATCGGGTCACGTATCTTGCCCGTGGTAGGTCTAATCACTACCCTTTGTTAGTCAGTCGTAGAATGGCTGAAAGAACTTCACATGCATCCTTTCGATTCCTCAATATATGGAAGAATCATCCAGACTTTAATTCATTGGTGCAATTTGATTGGAGCCAGGCTATGCATGGAGTTGGCATGGATCTCTTCTCCAACAAACTTATGCATCTCAAAAAAACTTTGCTTGGGTGGAATAAAATCACTTTCGGTAATGTGACTCAACGGGTGAAATAGGCACTAGAGGCACTTGTTTTAGCAGAACAAGTGTTTGACTCCAAAAAAGATGAGCAGTCGAGGATGGCTTTGCAAGAAGCTAGGGCTTTACATACCAGGGAGTTAGCTAGGGAATGTGAGTTTTGGCGACAAAAGGCTGCGGTGAAATGGATTAAGGAAGGAAATGCCAGCATGACGTTCTTTCATTCAGTGGTGTCTCAACGCCGTAAAACCAACTTTATTCCAAGAATTGAACGGGACGATGACGAATGGATTGATGACATCGAGATAATACAAAGCTCGGCCTCTACCTTTTTTGCATCACTAGTCACTGCTGATAGGAGCATAAGGAGTCCATCTGATCTTTTCTTCATCCTCCCTCAAGTTTCTTTGGAGAAGAATCAAGTATTATGTTCTTTGCCATTTGCTGCGTCCAAAATCGATAAGGTACTAGTGGGGTCACTGACTGTCACGCTCCAAAAAGGCGGTCTGGTCTGATGACCCTTTTAAAAAGATAGGTTTTTGAAAATAACCATGCACGTGTGTGAGAAAAAATTGAGTTTTAGTGAAAAGGTGTTATTTAGAAAAAAAAATAGTATTTTAGAAGAAAATAAGGCCAGGACTAAAAGTGCGACAGTTTTGGCCAATTTATTTTGAAAAAAGGGTTTTATTTTAAAATAGAGTCGCCACTTGGCACTGAGTTAGGGTGTACCAAGTCACACAAAAAATCATTTAGCAAAAATAAAGGCAAAAATAAAAATTTTAGAAAAATATTTAAAATCATTTTTTACTCCGGTCTTACAAAAAACGAGAGAAAAGGTCCGAAAGTCACATTTGAAAAAAGGAAAGGCAAAAGCTCACGCCTAAGGCACCCTTTCTACCTAGCCAAGGCTAGTTATGAGGTTTAATTAAATTTTCCTAAGCTAACCACTAAATTCTATCGCGTTTTGGATGTGTCTAAGTCAATGCAAATCCTAAAATCTAAATGCGGATATCGAGAGGGTTGAAATGTTCCGTTGAGGCTTGGTCGAGATTATTGCATTAATTGCGAAACTCGAATTGAAACCTCGAGGGAGTCACGAGTGTAGATACAAAATGGAAATGCAAAAAGAAAAAAAAATAATACAAATAATAATACAGATAATGCAGAAAGAGTTTAGCGTTGGACTAGTCCTTTTTAGGGATTCTCAATAGCGTTGGACTAGCGGGGAAACGATAAAGCCACAACTAGTGTTCGACTAGTGTGGTGACGAAATATTAAAATTGATGAAACATGAATCAAAATAATAAAACATGAATTGAAGGCAAATAAACATATAAAGGCGGCTAAGAGCACGTAGGAGCACATAACATGTAAACATGATATCTAGATGCAAATCTTAAGGAAAGCAGTAAAACAAATAAGCGCACAAGCATGTAAAAGCACATAAGCCCTAACCATTACATCAGGGGTTAGCTAAAATTTTTAGGGAGAAAAAAGTAAAAACGACCTATCTATTACACTTACTATCTAAATACAAAATTTTTGTTCTAACTATTACATTGTCTAATTAAATACAAAATAATACATCTTTTGCCAAATAATAAAAATTCAAAAATTAAATAGCACAAAGCAAATAAATACGCAAAAGCATGTAAAATAAGAAATATATGAAGAAAATGCATAAATAAATCACAAAGAGGCACATCAGAGCACATAAAGAGAAATTAACAAAAAATACCTTTGGAAGACTCGGTACAAATACTAATCAAAATAAACAAACAAGTCAAGGTACCTCGGTATAAACAAACAAAATCTAAAATATGCAAATATTGACAAATCGGATAAAACTGCAAAGTCTAGCAATTAAGGGGACTAAAAATAAATTTTCATAAAGCTTAAGGGATAAAATTGAAGAATCTAACTAGTGAAGGGGCAAAATCAAAATTTTACACAAGTCTACGGGGGCAAAATGCAAATTAGAGTGAAGTTGGGGAAGCAAAAAGTAAATTCTAACACATGTGGGGCAAATTGCAATTAAGGGGCTTAATTGAAAGAAATATAAAATCTGGGGGGTCAATCTGTAATTATGGAAGGACTTAAATGTAGAAATAAAAAATATGCAAATGGCATAAAAATTTTGGGGGGCTAAAACATATATGACTATCCTCTAATACCATTCCTGAAACGCTAACTGAAATCAATAATTAAGTATGTAACTTAAATCAGCTAATAGAACTAACTAATTAAATTAATTAACTACACTCACTAAACACTAAACTGACTTGACGAAACCAAATCCAGAAATTAATTAAAGTAAATAAACTAACTTAACAAAGTCAAAAGAACAAAACCTTCCCCCATCCAAATCTGTTCTCTCTTCTTCTCTGCCTCTGATTTCTCTTTCTTGTTTTCTTCTTCTTTCTTCTTTTTTCTTTTTTTGTTTTTTTTTCTGATTTTCCTTTCTCTCCCTCCTTCCTCTTCTTTTTCCTGTTTCTCTTCTTTGTTTCTTTCTTCTCTCTTTCCCTTTGTTCGGATTCTTGCTTTGATCTCCATCTTTTTTCTCCTCTTCTCCTCTTCTTTCCTTTCCTTCTTCGTTCTGCTTTCTCTTTCTGTTATTCTCTCCGATTCTTCTTTCTTTCTCTCCTGATTATCTCTCTTTCTCTCGCTCTCTCTCTCTCTTTCTATTCTTCTCACGCTGTCCAGCTCTTTCTCTATCCCTCTCTGTTTTCTTTTCTCTTTCAAAGCAAGAGATTGGAAAGGTAGTGGTGAGTGGCACTTTTGGGGTGATTTTGGTGATGGGCGATTGCTAGAAAAGATGAAATTGTTGGTGGATGGCCGAGAAATTAATGGTGAAATTGCTGTCTCTGTGATGGTTAGCTGGTTTAATTTTTTAGTGATTTGAGATTTGGGTTGCTTGATTTTCGGATGTACTGATGGGTTGAATTTGCTGATGGTGGAGCTGTATTGAGTGGGGGTGATTTACGGAAGTTAGGTTGTGTGGCAATGGTATTTGGTGTTTACTTTTTGTTATGTAGGTTGGGAATTCCATATAGTGGCTCTGTTTTGCCGGTGATAGGGGCTAATGTGGTGAGTTGGGGATCGATTTAGGTTGTTGCTTGCTGAGATAGCTTGGGGGACTGCTACGGTTTCATGGTGGCTGCAAGGGCAGTGGTGAGGGGACGTTTGGGATAGCGAGGCAGGAGATGGAGACAGGGCTGAATTGAGAGGCTTTGTATGTTGGTAAGGGTGATGATATGGAGAAATGGTGCTATGGGTGGTGGAGATCATAGGATTGGAGAGTGTGATGGTGGTTTGTGACATTGGCTGATGGCTGGTTGCTACGATGGTGGTGCTAGTGAGAGAAGCGACTGGGCTGTGTGTGTGTGGTTCATAGATGGTGACGATGTTGGATTGTGATGTTAAGTGGTAGAGGTAATAAGTAATTGGGACGATTGGAGGCTATGATTTAGTGGTCAGGAGGCTAGAGAGGAGGATCTATGAATGGTTGTGAGCAATCCTTGGCTGATTTAGGTGATGATTGATGGCTGATGGCAGTGTCTTAAGGGGTGGATAATTCAGTGAAGATGTTGGTGATGGAGGTGGTTGATGAAGTGAATGGGGATTGAACGATGGAGGCACGATTTTGATTTGGCTATGGTAGATGAACTGATGAAGCCGTGATTTTGGTTTGGCTGTGGTACTGATTTGTTTGACATTGGTGCACGGTGGTTGGAGCTTGGTAGCGGTGGGTTGATGTGGATAATGGGACTATATTGGGGCAAATTGGGGTTGTGAAATGGTGGCCCAGTTTGGTGATGGTTGGATGTTGATGGTCTAATGATGGACTGAGCTCGAGACAGTAAAGATTTCGATGGCCAATGGAGTGCTAATTGCAAGGGTGTTGATGTTCTTGATGAGGGAAGGGTGGCTAACTAGTGGCTGTCTATGACTCAATGGTTGTTTGGATTGGGCTAATGGTTGGTGAGAGTTGATTATTCTTGAGTGGGGATTTTGATGAACTGAGTGGGGGTTTGTGGCGACAGCACGGTCCTGGAAGTGGTTTGAGGGTGGTTTGTTGTTGTTTTCTGCAGGTTGGTGGATAGTAGGGGGAGAGATAGGCGATTCAAGGGAGAGGGTGGTTCTATGAAAGTCTCGTGGTAGTGAATGGAGGAGGAAGAAGATGGCATTGATTTCAAAAAAAAAAAAAAAAAAGACCATAAAAACAAACCCAAAAAGATGAAAACAGAAAATGAAAGAAGAAAAACTCAGAAACGAATAAGAAAAGAAAAGAAACAAAAACAAAAAGAAAACCCTAAGATTCGCAAAAAGAAAGAAACAAATTTCACTATAAATCTTAAAAGAGAATGGGATTACCTGAATCTAGGAAGAAATTTTTATGGCCTTTAATCCTTGTTTTGTTGGCTTGATGATGATCTTGGAGGCTAGACAAAAATTGTGTTCTTGTAATTTTGCTTTTTTTATCTTAATGTGTGTAAAAAATAATGTGTTAGTGTGTGTGTTTGATTTTAGTAGGTGCAAAAAGTGTGTATTTGATTTTAGTAGGTGAAAAAAGTGTGTTAGTGTCTGTGTGTGTGTGTAGGATTTTAGTGTGTGAAAAAGTGTGAAAGTGTGTGTAAGAGTAGAAGAGTGTATATAGTATTTTTCTAATTGAGTCCCTTTTTTATTTTTAATGTGGGTATTTATAGAGCCAAATAGTCTTGGCCTCCAAGAATACTACAAAATAACAAAAATGCTACTAGTAAAAAAATCCTAATTTTATTTTAAAAAATATTTTTGACCTAAAAAAATCACAAATTAATATAAAGAAATGATAATAAACTCCAAAATTTGCCAAAAATTTTAAAGCAGATTTCAAGATTTAAAAAAAAATAAAGATTAAAGCTTAAAATTGGCCAAAGATGCGTTTAGGTGTGAAAAAACGATTTCGCCCCTATAATGATAAAATGCATAGAATGATGGTTCTTGGCCACAAAAAATTGTCAAAAATTAAAAATAAGCCTAAAACCCTAGAAAATGCATTTATGACTCAAAAATTGGTGAAAAATAGTCTTACAATGTGAAATAACGATTTTGCCCCTAGACAACGAAAATACACAGAAAAAAAGGCTATTGGCCTAAAAAAATTACCAAAAATTAAAATAAGCTTAAGACCCTAGGAAATGCATTTATGACTAAAAAATTAGTGAAAATACTTTTAAAATGTGAAATGATAATTTTGCCCCTGAACGCGGTATTTACAGAAAAAATAGCAATCGTCCCCGAAAAAATAAGAAAATTGAAAAACATGCTTAAAGAGTTAGAAAAATATATTTGGGACCTGAAATGAGCGAAAATGGTGTTCGCGAGATGAAATTACTATTTTGCCCTTGAGCTGGTAAAATATAGAAAAAATACCAATTAAACCCGAACAAATACAAAAAATTAAAAAATACGTTTGAAAGTAAGAATATGAATTTAAAACCCCCAAAGCTAATGGAAAAATATTTACAAATAAAAATTACTATTTTGCCTCTCGAGAATATTGATTTTGTTTCCTCTTTTTATTGAAAAATTAGAATTTGACCCCAAAAATATAAACACCTCCCCAATGTTTGAAAAATAAATAGTGTGTCAAAATTTAGTGCGTACACCATCGTTGAAAGAAATTAAATCAGTAGTATTTTTTTTTATGTTCATAGTACTGCAGGACCTGATGCGTTTAGTGCTGGCTTTTACCAAAGTTGTTGGAAGATTATTAAGGATGATTTGCAATGTAAAGTTCATGATTGTTTCAAAGGGGTGGCAATGACTAGGGGGTTCATCAGCACTATGATCATCTTAATTCCAAAGATAGAAGGTGCATTTTAGTGGAAGGAGTTTCACACAATTAGCCTGTGCAATGTTATCATCAGAAAAATTGTGTCTAACAGAATTAACAGGTTGCTTCCTAGCATTATTTCTGAGTGGCAGACTGGCTTTGTGCTAGGGAGAGGTATCTAGGATAATATTCTTTTGGCGCATGAACTTGTTGTTGATTTAGATAGGAGACTTAAAGAGCCCAATCACAATCTTAAATTAGATATGGAAAAAGCCTACGACCGAGTGAAAAGGCCTTTTCTGCTCGTCATGTTGAGGGCTTTTGATTTTCAAGAATCAGTTGTGGATTTGATTTATTAGGCTGTATCAAGGAGACCCACTGTCACCTACACTATTTCTGTTAGCAGCTAAATTTATGGGCAGAGGACTCCACCAGATTTTCTTGGAAAAATCGCAGTATTTTTTTAATTCTCCTGGTGGGTTGGTTCCTTATCTAGCTTTTGCTGATGACTCTATTATCTTTACACGAGCTTCTAAGAGATGTTTAAAAGACATAATGGACTTCTTCCAATATTATCAACAGGTGTCTGGTCAAAAGGTTAATGTTTGCAAGAGCTCATTTATTTGTTCACCTAGACTATCTTCCCAGTAAGTCCAAATGATACAGATGGTGACAACTTTTCGATATCAAGCGTTGCAACATTGGAGTACACGTTTTCTTTCTGCTAGAGGAAAAATTGTGTTACTTACATATGTATTGAGTTCATTTCCTTTATACGTATTCCAGGTAGTGAAGCCACCAAAGGGGGTGATCTTGCGCTTACATAAGTTATTTAATGCATTCTTGTGGGATCAACAGGAATCCAAAAGAATTTATTGGGCTTCGTGGGTAAAGATGTGCTTTCCAGTTGAGGAGAGGGGAATCGAGTTCCATTCATTATTTGATATGGAACTGGCTTTCTCTTTTAAGTTATGGTGGCTACTGAGAGTGAAGAACTCCCTTTGGGCAATTTTCATGCATAAAAAATACATTGGAGCAGTTCATCCTCTACATGCCTCTCGACCTAGGGGCGGAGATTAATTGCGACTAGAGTGGATGATGAAGCCAATGTGAGATGGTGTGTAGGTTAAGGTTTTATTGACTTTTAGTATGATTGTTGGGTTTTGGTGATTCCTTTGGCAGAATTTAACACCTAGGCTACCACTCCTCATTTTTTGGTAGCTGAGTTCTTCACAAAAGATGGATGGAATGGGAACAAGCTTAGACGTTGGCTGCCCAATACTGTTGTTACTACTATTATGGAGATTCCTATTCGGTTAGATGTGGATGATGCAATAGTGTGGGGGGACTCAGCTGATGGTACCTTCTCATTATTTTCTGCATATCATATTCTTAGGAGGAAAAGGGGTGTATCAATGGTGACCAAGGGGATATGGAATTCTATAATTCCAACTAAAATGTCCTTTTTTGTTGGAGAATTTTGCATTGTTTTATTCCTCTTGGTTCCATTTTGCAACGTAGAGGTTTGCCTTTGGCTTCTAGGTGTTAGTGTTGCCAAGAGGAGCAGGAATCATTGGAGCACTTATTTTTGCAGGGAAAAGTGGCAAGGGATGTTTGGCGCCATTTCTTCAAGGCGTCGAGGCTTGTTTGGAAGAACTTCTCTTGCATTTCATCTCTTCTGATTAATTGGTTCATGTCTTTGCCAAAAGGTAATCCCAATCATATGATTTGGATTTTTCTTTTGGCGATCCTATGGTTTATTTGGACGTGCAAAAATGAGCAAGGTTTCAAGCCAAGAACTTTGAATCCAGTGTTGTCATTTATAAAGTGAATCAATTTTTGGCCCAAGCAGCAAAAGTGTAGCCTATTTCTGACAAGTAGGTGACAAGGTTTGGAGATAGTTATTGGGCGAAATACATTTTCATCAAGAAAGTGAAAGGTAAGCAAGTTAAATTGGTGCAATGGCAAAAACCAGATTGGAGACATCTCAAACTTAACACTAACGCTGGTGTACGGGAAGGTAAAGCATGTGAGGGTGCTGTTCTTAGAGACCACAATGGTAGGGTTGTCTTTGCCTTTTATAAGGAATTTGGCAAAAGGGATACGATTCATGCTAAATCCTTAGCATTGCTGTATGAGTTACAATTATGTACGAAAAGGGGCTTAGCCAATTTGTTTGTTGAAGTTGATTCTAAAGCACTAGCTCAGTTAATTCATTCAAGGGCGCCAGGGAAATGGAACATTTGTTTGATTTTGGGTTTGACTAGATCATTGCTGAGGGACCTTGAGGTATCATTAATTCATATCTTCAGGGAGGCAAATGGGGTAGCAGATGGATTTTCGACTCTCCAGCTAAGGAATGACTGCTTTTTTCCTTCACTAGACCATTTACCACGAAATGTAATTTCTCTAGTTAGATCTGATCTTAGTGGAATTCCCTATATTCGTGTCGTTAACTCTTCGTAAATTTTTTCTTGATTAATAAAATGTGGAATGGCATCCCCCCGTGTACGGGTTTTGCCAAAAAATATATTTACAGATATGTATATGTGTATAACTATATATATACATATATGTATATATACATGCATATGTATATATATGTGTATATATACACGTATGTACATATATAAATAAATAAATATGTGTGTGTGTGTGTGTCTGTATATATATACATATGTATATATATGTATATATATAGACATATATATATAGATATAGACATATACATATACTTATATGTCGCGCCCCATTTTTCGAGAGACGAAAAAAGTATAGTGTGGAAAAAGAGAGTGATTTTTGAAAAGTGATTTTTTTTATTGTTGAAAAACAAAATGAAAAGGGCCTAAAATGGAACTTTGAAAATGCGACAGTTTAGGCCCGAAAATAGAGTCTAAAAAGGGTTTTTAAATAACAAGGGAGTCATCACTTAGTATTAAGTTTTGGTGTACCAAGTCACCAGAAAAATTATTTAATGAAAAGAGGTAAGAAAACAAGAATGAAGCTTTTTAGAAAACATTTTTATGAAAAAAGCAAAAGAAGTGAGAAAACCCTTTTTAAACCACTCTAGGTTGTTAAAAACAAGAGAAACGAGTTCGGGAGTCACAGTTAAAAAAAGGGAAGGTAAAGGCTTGCGCCTAAGGCGCCCTTTCAACCTAGTCGAAACTGGTTGTGAAGTTTAGTCTAAATTTTCCTAATGTAACCTTAAAACTTATGACATTTTGATGTATTTACATGAATGCAAATCTAGACCTAAAAAGGGATATCAAATGGGGCAAAATGTCCCTTCGAGGTTAAATTAGAATTAACACATTAATTGCATAACTCAATAATGAGACCTCGAAAGAGCCACGAGTTATGCAAAAAATGATATGCAAAAGAAAAATAAAAATAAAATATAGATATAAGTGATCAAAGAGAAAAGAATGCACAATAATAGGTACAGGGACTAAAACTCGTGACACAATTTTCCTTCGTAAAAAATGGTGGATAGCGTTGTTGGCCCAATATGCAACATAAGAGGGGAGGTGAATTAGGTTCCTTTAAAATTTAACTTGGTTATAGTAATTTATCTCAAAACAAAAATAAATTTACCAAGTTGTCTAAATGGTCAAATAAGTTTATGATGCAAGAGCCAATATAAAAATAAACACAATAGACAAAAATTTAAATAAGAGAGAAGTTAAGATAAACAAACTCAATTACTTCCAAGCTCATAAACTTGAAGCTTTGATCACTTGAATTCCTTCTTTTGTTTTGTGACTCAATACCAATTTGTACAAAGAGTTGGATCATTTCTTACTCACCCTAGACACTCTCTAGTTGAGCTAAGAAGTTTTCTAGCTATCTAGCTAACCTTTCAACTATACAATTGAATTGATCACTCACAAATTAGAATTCACTCTTGAAAATACAAAGCTCACTTAATGAGAGTATCTTTTTCTATCAAGAATCACTCAAAAATCACTATTATATCAATTGCTAAAAGTCCCTAAACATTCTGCACTATTTGGCTTTTATACCAAATGAGAAAACAGCTTGATTTGACCTCTAACGGTTAAAAAGAAAAACTAGCCGTTAGACACATTTCTGCCTAGTCCGGACGTCTACATAGAGAGGTCCGGATGTCTGAATAGTCATCCAAATCACATCCGGACCAACATCCGGAAGCTGTATCTGTTGATGGTCTGGAGGTTCGCACTTTGTTTGGACCCTCATCCGTATGCCTTCTGACCATCTCCAAGTTTGGTGTTTTCTTGTGTTCGGACGTCCGTATGAGCGTCCGGACTCTCGTCTGCATACCTTCTAACCATCCTCGATTTTGATATTTCTATGTATCCGGATGTCCGCATGATCGTTCAGACCCTCGTCCATATACCTTCTGATCATCTTGAGTTTTAGTGTTTTTGTGAGTCTGGATGTCCATATAAGCGTCCGGATACCTTCTGACCATCTTCAGTACGAGTGTTCTGGCCATTCGAACGTCCAGATTGTGCGTCCGGATGGTAGTCCGGATTGTGCGTCCGGATGATCGTCCCGATTGCCAAACTTCTTCCTTTTTTCAACCTGTCTTTCTTTAACTGCAATAGGAACTCATTTAGCATATTAGTACTCTTCATCATAAGTTTAATACTCATCAAAATTTAGATGATTTAGACCATGAGGTCATCAATCTCTCCCTTTTTGATGATGACAAACTTATGATAAAGTAAAACACTTAGAGATACTAACATTTCCCTCTAATGCTTGCTCCCCCTCAACATATGCATTATTGTCTCCCCCTTTTGGCATCATCAAAAAAATAAACTTCAAAACATACGAAATGAACAAGTTCAAGGCATGAGAAAAACTTAGGAAAATAATCAATCCATAAATCCAAAGCAAGACAATCTTAAACAAAGAAATCCAAATTAACACGACAATAATCTTAAAAATAATCTTAACAATCTTCAACAAAGATCCTAGTCTAGGATCCTTCATCGGAAATGTCTTCACTACGAGTGGTTGAGGAAGATAAATTGTCATTTCTTGCTTTTCTTCTAGATTCTTGCTCTTGCCGCCTCATCCTAATTTATGCTAGGAAATTGGCACGGTCTTCAGAGTCCCAACCAAACTCTTGAGCTAACTCTGTACGCTCATCCCTATTGTGAATTCCACGCACGTCTCTGCAAAAATCTCGTTGCATGTCGGTCATTTGAGTATGCATGGTAGCAAAATCACTTCTCATTTGATTCATTTGAGTAGATAGGCCGTTGACATCATCGAAGATACAACTTTCCCAAGAAGATGGAGGTACATAAGAAGATGAAGGTATACTGGGATGGATAGTGTGAAGAGGTTGCTCATGAAGAGGTGCATCTTCTTCCATAACTTGTGGTCCTTCTTCCATGTGTTGTCTCGCTCTAGTATCATCATAAATAAAAGCATCCACATAGGCACTAGGAGCAAAGACGGTTTGCGATTTACTTCTTTTGAATAACCATCTTCCATCAAAAAACCTCAAATGAAGTCTTCTAAAGCATTCTTTATCAATCCTATCTCATTTACCAGGTCTAATACCCACTATGCCATCAAAAACAATTCCATTGTTTTTAAAGAGAAGAGTCAAAATTCTTCTATAAGCTAATCCCTTATTAGATTCACTCTTACATATAAACATGTATTTAATCATAAAAGCACTCAAATTGAGAGGAATAGATCTCATAATCCCATAAAAGAAATGTAAACCCATATGAGTGACATCTGTCTTATGTCCACTAGTGGGTGCTAAGATGTTCACAATGATGTGATATAATACTCTATTAGATAGAGTGAACCAATTCATCTTAAGATTTGTCAAACTAGTTCTAATGGGAATTCCAAAGAAAGATCTTCTTAAGTCATCATAATCAATGATTGGTGAGTGCTCTTTTAGGACACAAAAATCACTCTTGGTATTAGGCATGCCAAAAAGTTCATTCAATTTTCTAGAATCAAAGGTAAAGTGAATGTTATTAACTATAGACTCAACATTACCATATACGTTTCTCAAATTGGCATAGAATTGTTTCACCAAATTAACATAGACAATTTCCTTGACTTTACATACTTTGCCCTAATTAATGGCCCTCAACATAACAGGATTGTCTTCCAGTCCACTATCAAAGTCTTCAAATTCACAAAACTTCAACCCAATTACATTTTTATTGTCTAAACTATTATAAAGTTCAAGCAATAGAGGATCAAAAAAGGTCTTACTCCTAAATTAGACAAATCCCTCTTCATTGATATTGTAAGTGACATTAGCTCGCCCTCTACCACGTCTACTACGTCCTCCTCTACGTCCCCCTTGAGATGAACTAGCCATAGATGATCCTAATTTGAAGAGAAAGTAGAAGAAAATAGAAGAAAAAGAATAATACCCAAAATAAAGAAACCCTAGGAGAGAGAGTGTTGAATTTAGATGAAGATGGACAAATTGAAGATGATAAAATTCGAAAGACAATGATTAGAAATAAATATAGTGGAATTTGTGTAGAATTTATGTTTGGAAGAAAAAGAAACTATTTCAGAGAAGGTTGAAGATGAAGAGGTGCGAAAAAAATGAATTAAGAACAGTGCTCGTGAAATATATTCACACGATCCAAACATCCGGGTCGTGCCGCCTCCGGATCGTGCCGCCTACGTCCGGATAGTGGTCAATTTTGACCACACAGAGTTGACCATCCGAACGTCCATCCTGACATTTGGATTCTCTGGGGGGTCGTCCGGATGAAGATGAAAACTGAGAAAATTTTAGAAAATTTTTGAAAAATAATTTTCTACTACTCCCAAATTGTTTCTAAGAAAGCTAAATCTTTCTTCAACTAGAGTTTTTGTAAAAATATTCGCGAGTTGATCTCTAGTACAAACATATTCTACACTAATCTTTCCTTTTTGAACCAACTCGTTAATGAAATGATGCTTATGTCAATGTGTTTGTTTTAGAGTGTTGGATGAGATTTTTGGTCAAATTTATGGCACTAGTGTTATCACACTTGACAAGCACACTTTTGAAATCCAGACCAAAATCGGATAGTGTATTTTTCATCCACAATAATTGAGCACAACATGCTCCCACAACTATGTATTCAGCCTCCACTGTAGATAACGAAATGGAACTTTATTTTTGCTAAACCAAGAAACTAAACACTTTCCTAGAAAATGACAAGTACCACTTGTGCTTTTTCTATCAATCCTACATCCGGCAAAATCAGCATCGGAGTATCCTACAAGATCAAACGCATTAGTCTTTGGATACCAAAGACCATAGTCTAATGTGCCTTTAAGGTATCTAAGAATACGCTTTACGGCTAACAAATGAGATTCTCTAGGACAACATTGAAATCTAGTATAAAGACAAACGGCAAATATAATATTCGGTCTATTAGCGGTAAGATAAATTAAACTACCTATCATACCTCTATACCCTTTTTCATCCACCTTAATTCCTCCTTCATCCTTGTCTAATTTAGTAGAAGTACAAATTGGTGTGCCTACTTGTTTCGAACCTTCCATACCAAACCTCTTAAGGAGCTCTTTTGCATATTTGGTTTGACTTATGAAAATTTCATTTTTTTGTTGATGAATTTGAAGGCCAAGAAAAAAATTTAATTCTCCCATCATACTCATTTCAAATTCATTTTGCATAGTGGAAGAAAATTCTTTACAAAGATCTTCATTCGTAGCACCAAAAATAATATCATCAACATATACTTGAACAATAAGTTCATTTGCATGATATTTTGTAAATAGAGTAGTGTCAACAGTCCCTTTTTTAAAACCCTTATTAATTGAAAAATTTCTCAACCTCTCATACAAGCTCTAGAAGCTTGTTTTAATCCATATAAAGCTTTAGAAAGTTTGAAAACATGATTTTGAAAATTTTCATGTTCAAAACTGAGAGGTTGTTCTACATAAACTTCTTGTTCAATAAATCCATTTAGGAAGGCACTTTTTACATCCATTTGGAATAACTTGAAACCTTTAAAACATGCATATGCAAAAAGCATTCTTATTGATTCAATCCTAGCAACGGGTGCAAAGGTTTCATCAAAGTCTATATCTTCTTCTTGTGCATAACCTTTGGCAACTAACCTTGCTTTATTTCTAACAATCTCACATTTATCATTCAACTTATTTCTAAAAACCCATTTTGTACCGATTACCGGATAATCTAATGGTCTTTCTACTAAGGTCCAAACTTTGTTTCTCTCAAATTGATTCAATTCTTCTTGCATGGTAACTATCCGAAAATCATCTTTCAAGGCATCTTCACATTCTTGGGCTCAAATTGAGATAGTAAAGCAAAGTTGTCTACTAAATGTCTAGTAGAAGATCTAATTCTAACTCTATCGGAGGGATCACCTATAATGAGCTCCTTAGGATGATTGGATACAAATCTCCAAGTTTTAGGTAAAAATTTTGAAATATCATCATTTTTCTTTCCCTCAACTACATCGTCACTAGTGCTAACCTTTTCCTTTGGAGTACTAACACCTTCTTGAAGAGTAAGATTCTCTAATTTCTCTTGAATACATATCTCATCGTCTTCACTAGTAACCTTAGTAACTTCACCATGTAATTCATCAAAAGTGACATGAATAGCCTCCTCTACTACTAAGGTTCTCCTATTGTACACTCTGTAGGCTCTCTTATCACTAGCATATCTTAGAAAGATACCTTCATCCGTTTTCTTGTTGAACTTGCCAAGATATTCTTTAATATTCAAAATTAGACATTTACAGTCCAAGAACTTTAAAATAGCCAACAATTGGCCTTTTCTCCAATAAGAGTTCATAAGAAGTTTTGTTCAAAATAGGTCTTAATAAAACTCTATTCATAATATAGCAAGCCGTATTAACCGCTTCGGCCCAAAAATATTTTGGTAAATCACATTCATTTATCATAGTTCTAGCGACTTCTTGAAGAGTTCTATTTTTTCTTTCAACAACACCATTTTGTTGAGGAACTCATGCAGTAGAAGATTCATGTGTAATACCACTTGTAATCACAAAATTTCAGAAAACCACAATATTTAAATTCGATTCCATTATCACTTCTAATTTTCATAATGGTTAAGTTTAACAAATTTTGAACTTTTGGAAATAATGAAATAAAATTTTTAAAAGCCTCATCCTTGTGTACAAAAAATAACACCCAAGTATATCTTGAAAAAATCATCTACGATAACAAAAGCATATCTTTTTCCCCCAAGGCTTGCTACTTGGGTAGGACGGAATAGGTCCAAATGTAAAAACTCCAAAGGTCTTATAGTTGAAACACAATTTTTAGGTTTAAAAGATATCTTGATTTGTTTTCCAAATTGACAAGCATTACAAATCTTGTCTTTGTCAAATTTGATTTTAGGAAGCCCTCGGACAAGTTCTTTCCTAGATAACTCATTCAACAAGTCCATATTGAAGTGACAAAGTCTTCTATGCCAAAGCCAAGGATCATCACTAGAAGCCTTAAGACATCTAATCCTATGAGAATCTATTCTATCTAGATAGACTATATAGATATCATTATGCCTCATTCCTCTAAGAACTACATTATAACTAGAGTCAAGCACCAAACATTCATGCTTTTTGAATAAAACAAATAAATCTCTATCACATAATTGACTAACACTTAACAAATTATAACTAAGGTTATCAACAAGTAAAACATTTTGAATAAGAGTTTCATTATTATTACCTATATCACCTATTCCAACGGTTTTAGCCTTCTTGTCATCTCCAAATGTGACTTTTTCGCTATTCTTTTGCTTTAGCTTGACAAACAATGATGGATCTTCGGTCATATGTCTTGAGCATCCACTATCAATAAACCGCTTTGACTCCTTAGTGGTATTTTTTAGGCTCACCTACACAAAAGTTAAAAAATAATATTTGGTACCCTTTTATTTTAATTTTGGGTTCATACTAGTTAGCATAATCTTTAACAATCCACATTCTTTTCATGCCTTGTTTCATATTTCTTTTAACATAGCAATTACTTTTCATGTGACCTACTTGATAACAAAAATTACACATAATAAGAGAATTATTCACATGCATAGGTCTAATAAATCTTATTTTATTCTTTCTATATAGAGTGAATCTATTTGTACTAAGCATATTCTTGGTGATTTCCTTCTCTAAAACTTCTTGTTTTTGCCTTCCAATAAAATCATGAAGTTCACTCATTCTCTTCTTCAAACTTTCTTGTTCATTCTTTATTTTGTTGTAAAAGAGAGATCTCTCATCTAATTTTCTTTCCAAATCATCAAGGTTCAAAGCCATGTCTACCTTGCATTTCTTCAATTCATCATTTTCACATCTCAAATTCTTGTTTTCCTCAATCAATCTAGTACTTTCACATAATAATGAGTTAATTTTCAATTTCAATTCTTTGTTTCTAGCATAAGATTCTTTTAAACTATCATACAATTTGCAAACAAAATTTTCAAGATCATCATCATCTTCATCATTACAATTATCACTTACATTCTTATTTATAGAAGAGCAATTTGAGGTTACCTCATGATCTCCTATGGCCATAAATGCCATTTGTGCCGTTTCTTCTTCTTCTTCAATTTCTCCATCGGAATTGCACTCATTCCACGTCAATTGGAAGTTGTTGAATCTTTGTTTTCTTTCTCTTCTTCCTTCCTTCTTCTTTGAAGGACACTCATTCATGTAGTGTCCTAGTTGTCCACACTCAAAGCACTTGTCATTTTGCTTCCTTGATGCCTCTTGCTTTCCTCTATTTCTTGAAGAACTTGATTGATTGATGTTCCTCCTCTTCTAAATCTTCTTTTGTTTGTGAGGAATTTCTTAAAGCTCTTTGTGAGTAAAGCTAAGTCATTGTCTTCCACATCCATGTCCTCACCATCAATTGAGAAGTTGTCTTCATCATCTTGTGAAGACTTCAATGCCATGTTCTTCTTAAGTTTGGCCTCTTCCTCCTCTTGTACCTTTAATTTCAATTTAAGCTCAAAAGAGGTTAGACAATTAACAAGAAATTCAATTGGCATGGTGTTTAAGTCTTTGGCTTCCTCTATAGCCGTGACTTTGCTTTCCCATTCCTTGGGCAATGGATTTAAAATCTTTCTATTTTTCTCACCCAAGCTATACTCCTTTCGTAAAACCTCTAAATCTTTAATAATGTCATTGAATCTATAATACATCTTGTCAATGTTCTCATGAGGCTTCATTTTAAATGATTCATACTTGGTGACTAATAGAGCTTTCTTTTGCTCTTTAACATTATCACTATCTTCATGAATATCTTTCAACTTATCCCGAATCTCTTTCGCCGTCTTACACCCCTCTACTTTAGTTGACTCATTGACATTTAAAGCATTGTACAACACATTCATAGTCTTGGCATTAAGAGTAAGATTGGTTCTATCGATGGGAGTAAGTTCTTGTCTAGTCTTTTATCTACGGGTACCGGTATTTGGATCAATAATGTATACCTCATAAGGACTCTCATTCACTATATACCAAAGCTCAATATCAATTGATTGTAGAAAAATTTCCATCCTAGCCTTCCAACTAGTATAATTTATTCCATTAAACATAGGGGGTCTACTGATGGATTGTCCCTCTAAGAATAAGGCATTGTTTGTGATTGCCATGGATCTCTCCTAGCTTGTTAAGCTAACAGAAATGGAGTACTAGTTCTGATACCAATTGTTGGCCCAATATGTAACCTAAGAGGGGGTGAATTAGGTTCCTTTAAAATTTAACTTGGTTATAGTAATTTATCTCAAAACAAAAATAAATTTACCAAGTTGTCTAAGTGGTCAAATAAGTTTATGATGCAAGAACCAATATAAAAATAAACAAAATAGACAAAAATTTAAATAAGAGAGAAATTAAGATAAACAAACTCAATTGCTTCCAAGCTCATAAACTTGAAGGTTTGATCAGTTGAATTCCTTCTTTTGTTTTATGACCCAATACCAATTTGTACAAAGAGTTGGATCACTTTTCACTCACCCTAGACACTCTCTAGTTGAGCTAAGAAGTTTTACAGCTATCTAGCTAACATTTCAACAATACAATTGAATTGATCACTCACAAATTAAAATTCACTCTTGAAAATACAAAGTTCACTTAATGAGAGTATCTTTTTCTATCAAGAATCGCTCAAAAATTATTATTATATCAATTGCTAAAAGTCCCTAAACATTATGCATTATTTTGCTTTTATACAAAATGAGAAAGCAGTTTGATTTGACCTCTAATGGTTAAAAAGAAAAATTAGCCATTAGACACATTTTTGCTTGGTCCGGACATCTACATAGAGAGGTCCGGACGTCTGAATAGTTGTCCGGATCACGTTCGGACTAAAGTTCGTACACTTGGATGTTTAAGCGAGTGCATGATTTGAGTCCTGGCGAGAGCTAGGCAGGCAGTCCGCTAAGCCCTTTGGTGCGCCTCTGGGTAAGGTGGGGCTGTCACAACCATTCTTTACTTCGTCATTTCCATTCTTGATCATTAGTTATATTTTTGAAGAATCAAAGTTCATGAGCTATGAAAGAGTGGCTTATTGTGAAAATTATTGAACGAAAGGTTTTCAGCGACTATAAATATATTTGCAATCACATGGGCTAAGCTATCATCATAGAGCAAAATGGATAGACCCTATATTCTTACATATCATGTAGCTTTCGTAATATGTAATATATTGGCTAATATTTAAAGTTATATCCCCAAATTTGAATTGATCTTGAAAAATAAACCCTTAAAACAAGGAAAGTAAAGGAAAGGGAGGGAAGGGTTTCTAGTAGTTATTAATTTAGCATTTTTAGGATACTCCATTCGACCAAAGGATGTCATGCCTCTTAATAATGGAATTCTATCATGTTTTCTAAAGGGTTCAATTGTGCATTAACAAAAAAACAATCGTTTTAAGGATGTTGTGCTTACGGAAAATTGATTTGGTTGTTGTGTTAATGATATAATGACTTTGTGAGTCACAGTGATTTTCTTTGTGCACCCAATTCCTTACGCGCTCTTGTTTGCCATGATTGTGCAATATGCACTTCTAAAATTACTTGATATCACTTTTTACTATTCTTTTACATCAAAATAAGGATAAATTTGTGAATGGAACAAAACATCCTTTGCTATTTTAGGCAAGTGACGATAATTTTTGAACGTATGAGAAGGGGAATGCATGACAATAATTTTCTTCCCTAGTAACTCTTGTATCCCATGGGTTATTGCTATTGTTAATTTAGTATAGTAACTAAATTACTTTAAATTCTTTTGACTTTCCAAAACGACCTTCTTGTTGTGTAATTATCAATTATGAAAACAAGGGTGCTTTGTATTTTAAATAGAAGTACCACTCAGCTTAATGTTTTTTTTTTCGAAGCAAAACGATTACAATCAAACTATAATAGGCTGTAACTTTAGTATTTTACACCCAAACAAAATTGAGAACAATCATAAAAATGTCTAATGCCTCAATATTTGCTTATTATTATTATTATTATTATTATTGTTATTATTATTATTATTGTAAAGAACATGTATTAATCTTCGACAATTGGTTTCCACAACTGACCTTCAGGCCTTCAAGTAACAAATTGCAAATTATATCAAACACCGGAGACAACCAAAACAATTTAATAAAAAGATAAGCTGATAAAACACGTAAGGTCAATTTTATGCGACGCAATAATGAACACCAAACTTTACGAAATAAGTTAAATTTTAAGTTTTATCCCTTTAAAGCGTTTCTTGATAAACACCAAACTTTTTCAAAAATTGAAACAAGTTGTAGCAGATTTTTAATTCGTATATTAAATTAGATTGTTCAATTTGGCCTGATTGTTCTATTAAATTCTAGGGTATACATAACAATTTAGGATAAAATCTCAATCCAATTTGTCCTCCTATTTGTCAATTGTTGTCTCAGTTGCCACTCTCTTGTTTTTTCATGCATTGTCCCCCCAGGATTAACACCAATTTTTTGTTTAGAGTAAAACAAATGCCAAATTTTCAAGGTTATAATTAAAGATAGAAGCTTCTGAGCAATTTAATTTTCTTCCTTTTGTCTTTAAAATTTAAATTTTGTATTCCTTTATATTACGTTCAAACATTGTAAGCATCTCTAAGTCTAAGCATACAATTTCTCTTTTCTAGTTATCCTACCGTGTGTAGACATCTTCTACAACTCAACAAACCTCAAACTGTGGGTTGTGCTGAGAGGAGGAGTGTGCGAATGAATTCCATGGTAGGACTGATGCAGCTTAATTAACTCCATCAAAAGTTAAATGGGTTAATCCAGTAATGAAAGATGAATTGATTATCCAATTTCCGAAAATTGGTGGATTGAATGAATAAAAAATCCCTATGAAGAAGCCTAAAGAGCAAGTGATGTCCTGGACTGAATTGGTGAAGCAGAAGGAGTTCTTTCATGAAGGAATTGGCCTGTCGTACAAGCACCTTGGTGTTGGTGAAATCAAATTGGCAATTGAAGATGTTAATGAAGGTGTTGAAAGATATGCAATAGTGGGATATGTGATAGGAAGAACACCACCATTCTAGGCTATGAAGAGTTTCTGTGCGAAGAAGTGGAGACAATTTGGCCAAGTAGACTGCATTCTACTTAATCAGGTACTTTTTGTGTTCAATTGTCATTCCGAGGACACAAAATACCTCCTCTTAGAGTAATCACCATGGCCATTTGCTAGTCAAATGCTTTTCTTAAAATCGTGGAATAGGAAATGAATTTAGCAAAAGATGATTTTAAAACTGTCCCAATTTGCATTATACTACTTGATATGAAACTATATTACTATGTTAGTCGAGATTTGAGTAAGCTAGTTCGTTACATTGGGAAACATCTTTATACAGACGAGATGACTGCAAACCAAGAAAGGATGTCAAATTCTAGAGTCTGTGTTGAGGTGAAGTTGGATCAAAAACTACCAGGAGCAATCCCTTTTGTGAATGAATTTGGAAAAGCTAAATCTCATAGAGTTATATATCAATGGATCCCTCTATGGTGTAAAGGATGTAATCAGTGTAGACATATAGAAAACAACTGCGCAACCAAACTAAAACTTGTTCAAACATGGATATACCTAATAAGGCTGAGTAGATTGGTGAACAAAATGGAAGGGGCGAAGAGTAAAAAGGTGAAGTGGAGAATATAATTAGTAAAGAGAAACAAATATAAGTAAAGAGAAACTAAAAGAAGTAACACCACAATTAGAAAAACATCATACAATTGTTGATTGAATAAAAGAATTTACCCCACTAGTAACTGCTTTTATGGAACTGTTAGCAGGAGTAAACTCATTTCAGGCCTTAAATGAGGCCGCAGAGAAAAGTGCAGCAGATGCAAAGGCAGGGAAAGAATTAAATGATGAAATCCCCACTATAGAAACTAAACAGGACCTTGCTGAAACTCACAACTTTCCAAAGAGATTAGCTAGAATTCAAAACAAGGGATTCAAAAAGAACGGCGGAGCTAAGGGTAAGGCCCCTACTCATTAATATGAATATAGCTTGTTGGAACATCAGAGGGTCAAACAATCCTCTAAACAAAAAAAAGTAAAGAAATTAATAAATATTATACAATATATCTATATGGGAATCGTAGAAATAAAAGTAAGCCATTGAAAATTTGATGAAATTTTTAGAAGTATTTGTCCTAGTTGGAAATGCTTGCAAAATACCACACCTTATAGAAGTGGAAGGACACAGTTGTGTTGGAATCCAAATAGTGTGAAAGTTGAGAAAATCAAGATTCATGCCCAAGCTGTTAGTTGTTATGTTGAGAATACAAAATGGAGGAAAAGATTCTACTTGACAATTGTATATGGTGCAAACGAAATTGAAAGCATGAAACTATTGTGGCATTAAGTTGAAATGAGTGAAAAACCAAATAGGAAACAATCCATGCTGGTTGGGGATTTTAATATGATAAGACATTATGTTGAAAAAGTTGGGGGAGATGGCTATGGTATGGTAGCCATTTCAAAGTTTAGAGATTGTATTGAGGAAATTGATGTTGAAGATTATCCCTCTAAGGGATATCAGTTGACTTGGTGCAAAAAAAGAAATGAGGAATATAGATCAATGTGCAATGAGGAATCGTTGGGTAGTTATTAAAATGTGGGGATGCAATTCTTGAATCCTATAGTATCAAATCACATTGCCATATTTGTGCATGTTAAAGAGGAGTTTAATGCAGGACCTAAACATTTCAAGTTTCAGACCACTAGATGATAGTCAATTTCAAAAGATTTTGGAGAAAGTTTAGAGGAATGAAGTAAGAGGCAAACCTATGGAAAAGCTATATTGCAAACTTAGAATGCTAAAGAAGGAGATGAAAGAGTTGAATCAGAAATATTTTAACAAAATATCTGTGAGAACCAAGAAATGCAAAGAAGACCTTGGGGAAATTCAGAGGAAGCTAAAATCCAACCATTTCACGGTGGCTTGCAGCAATTGGAGAAAAAAATTATTGAAGAGCTATGTTGAATTGACCAAATGGGAGAAAAATTTTCGTAAAGAGAAAGTTAGAATGAAGTGGCTTAAAAAAGGGCATCCAAACACTTCTTTTTTCACAGAAAAATGAAGACTCACATGCCCGAAACAAAATCCTAACACTAAGGAACTAAACTTGCTAAATATGAAAAGGCAAAGAAAGAAGTAGTACAATACTATCAACATTTGTTTTCTGAACCTACAAAATTCACTAGCCAAATGGAAGACATTCTCAAAAATAGTAAGAAGCAGAATCTCAGAAGGGAAAAAGAATAGGCTAGAGGAGGAAGTCATGCTAGAGGAACTAAAGAGATCATTGTTTAGCATGAAAGAAGGAACTACTCCAGGCCAGATGGATTCACAGTTGATTTTTTTCAAGAAAAACTAGAATCTGGTAAAGGTAATCTGGTGGATGCAATCAAAGTTTGTTTTCAATCTAAAGGGATTTCATTGAGTTTAAACAGCACAATCTTAACACTGGTACTAAAAGTAACAGCTCGAACTAGTATAAAGGAATATAGACATCTAGCTTGTTGTAATGTTCTCTATAAATGCCACTATAAGATACTTACAGAGAGGTTGAAAGAAACATTGGAGAAAATAATATCTATGAGACACAATGCTTGTTTGAAAGATAGCAGAATGTTAGACAATGTCCAAATGGTGCATGAATTGGTCAAGCACTATCGTAGAAATGGAGCCAAACCTAGATGTGCAATCAAAGTGGACATAATGAAACTCTAGGATACAATAATGTGGGAATTTCTGTTTGCAGCCTTGAAGACAATGGAGTTTCCTCACATCTTTGTAGAGTGGATAAGAAATTGCGTAACAACAGAAAGATTCTCTTTAAATATGAATGGAGCAATAGTGGCTATTTTAAAAATGAGAGGGGCTTAGACAAGGGGATCCCACTTACTTTATTTGTTTCTTATAGTAATGGTGGTGTCGCGTCCTAAAATTGTAAGTGAAAAGGAAAAGGGTGCTAGTGGGGTCGTTGACTGTCGCGTCCCAAAAAGGACGATCCGATCTGAGATCCCTTTTGAAAAGATAGATTTTTGAAAAATGGTGCGTGTGTGATAAAAATCAAGTTTTTAGTTAAAAGATGTATTTTTAGAAAAAATGACATTTTAAAAGAAAACAAGGCCGGAACTAAAAGTGCGACAGATTTGGCCAAACAATTTTTAAAAAAGGGTTTTATTTTGAAAGAAAATGGAGTCGCCACTTGGTACTGAGTTAGGGTGTACCAAGTCACCCGAAAAATCGTTTAACAAAACAAAAATAAAAATTTTAGAAAAATCAATTAAAACCCTTTTTCGACTCCGGTCTACGAAAAACGAGAGAAAAAGATTCGGGAGTCACATTTGAAGAAAGGGAAGGCAAAGGCTTGCGCTTAAGGCACTCTTTCAACCTAGCTGAGGCTAGTTGCGAGGTTTAATCAAATTTTCCTAAATTAACCCTAAGTTCTACCGCGTTCGGATGTATCTATATGAATGCAAATCCTAAATCTAAATGTGAGTATCGAGAGGGTCGAAATGTTTCGTCGAGGCTTGGTCGGAATTATCGCATTAATTGCGAAACCCGAGTCGAGACCTCGAGGGAGTCACGAGTTTTTATGCAAAATGTGATGCAAAAAGAAAAGAAAATAATAATATATATAGTAAGTGAAGAAAGAAAGTTGGTATGCAATATGACGGGTACGGGAGACTAATAACTCGTGACTAAATGTTCCTACTCACGGAGGGGGGAACGGCATGTACACCACCGCTTCCCACATGAGTAGACGACTATTTCTAGTCGAATCACACAAATGTCATAATTTCTAAGTGAGATGCAATCTAAATGTCATGCATTTTAAAAATGTGTCAAAATAATAATAATAACATTAATAATAATAATAATAGTAATAATAAAATCATGCCAAAGTGGAAAGAAAACTAAAAAATGCGTGAAGTGGGATGTAAAATGCACACGAGTGCACCTAACACTAAAATGACCTAAGGGTCTAGCGTTGGGCTAGCCCGTTTTAGAAAATCCCACTAGCGTTGGACTAGTAGGAAAAGAAAGAAGCCACAACTAGCATTAGACTAGTGTGGTGACGGAATACCATAAATCATTAATTTAAGGCATGAATTAAAAGCAAATTAAACATATAAAAAATATATAAGATCACATAGGTGCACATAACACATAAGCATAACATCTAGATGCAAAATCCTAACGAAAGACGTAAAGCAAATAAGCACGTAAGCACACAAAAGCAAATAAACCCTAACTATTACACCGGGGGCTTAATTTACAATTTTAAAGGGGGAAATTAAAAATGTCCTGTCTATTACACTTTCTATCTAATTACACAATTTTTACTAAAATATGAGAAAAATAACCTAACTATTACATTGACTAGCTAAATACAAACTATTATATTTTTTTCAAAATAATAAAAATTTCAAATTGTAGACACCAAATTTTGACACACCTTTTGTAAAAATATGTGTGTCACTTTTATTTTAGGGGCCATTTTCTTATTTTTGGAGGTCGAGTACAATTTTCGCATATTATATCTAATTCGTCGTATCAGGGCAAAATGGTAATTTCACCATGTAAATATTAGTTTATTTTATTTTATTTTCCTAAATACATAATTTTACTATTTTTATCATTATTTATGATTTTAATGATTTTTAGGGAGTCATTCATTATTTATTTAAAATTTTAGTATTTTTTAATTCAACGGCACGTTTTCCAATGCAGCTATTTTTATGAGAATTTTCAAGTGAAAAAATTTTATATATGCATTTTGAATACTCATAAATTTTCTGTAAAAATCTACATAATTTTTAGAGGTCATTTAGTATTTATTTAATTTTTGTCTTTTTGTTTATTAAGGGCACGTTTCCAAGAATGCGTTAATCTTAAGAATTTTGAGTGAAAATTTAGTATATGTGCTTTATGTGATAATAGATGTTGTGTAAAATTTTTGTGATTTTAAAGTCATTTAGTATTTTTGTGTCATGCTTTCCAATACACTTTTATCTAAGAATTTTGTGTGTAAAATATTTTATATGTGCATTTAACATTTATGGTTTTATGTGAAAAAAAATAATAATAATAATAATTATATATGTTTAATAATTTTTAAACACTATTTAGTGCTTATTTCGAATTATGTTTTTTTTGTCTAGGGCATATTTTCTTTAATAGTGAATTAATTTTAAAATTGTAATTTTTATTATTTTTAAATTTTCTTTTTCCAATAGTGCTAAATTTTAGTTTTAGTTCTATTTTATTCTATTTTATTTTATTTTATTTTATTTTGATTCTAGGGAGTCCAAAGGTTTTATTTTTATTCCATTTTCTTCATTTTCTTACAATTTTATCTTTCAAAAAAAAAAACAAAAAAAAAAAAAAAAACAACAACAACAACAGTAGCAGCGTTGCTACTGCTACTGTTGTATTTGCAAATGGTAAGCACCATCATTTTTACAGACATCCTATGCCTACCAACCTCACTCTCTAATCCCATCCATCATCCCTCACCTAACCTACCAAATTTCAGAGATTTTCACAAAAATTTGATTTTCACCATTCACACACTCAATCCTCACTACACAGACACACAGTCACCGTTCTTCACTCTACCTCAACTCTCTTCCCTCTCGGCTCCCTGACTCCCTTTCTGCACACATTACATACACTTGCAGAAACATTCACACCTCACACACAGACCTCCCTCTCAGCCTCCTTCACCCCTCTGCACTGCACTCACTCACTCACGCACAATACACACCTACACTCTCCATCCCCTGCACCAAAAAACACACAACCACAACACACACAACTCCCTCTTCTCTCTCGGCCAAAGCCTCACAAACACACCTGCAAAACCTGCACACACTCTTCCCCTCTCACATTCACAATTGCATACACCTGCAGAGAAAACAAACGCACAACATATACGCCTGCACTTCCACAAACCAGGCACAATTGCACGCACCTTCACACACCACACACACTTACACAGACACACATTCAAACACACACGCACCACACACCCCAAAACAGCTGCAAAATCACTGAAAATCACAGCCAAGAACAACCAAAATTTACCCAAAAAATAGCTGCAAAAATCGCTGAAAAATCACAGCCAAGAACAACCAAAATTTACCCAAAAAATAGCTGCAAAAATCACTGAAAATTGCAGCCAAGAACAGCTAAAATTTACCCAAACAACAGCTGCAAAATCACTGAAAATCGCAACCAAGAAAGCAAGAAAATTCGTCCAAACAACAACCCTCCAATCAGCCACCCAAGAACCCACAAAACCACCAAATCGCAGCCTGCAAAAATCACCCAAAAAATTAACCACATCACAGCCATAAAACAACTTAAAAACAGCCCCAAGACCACCCAAAATCATTGCAATTACAGCCTCCACCACCTGCAAAAAAAAAAAAAAAAAATCTCGCAGTACGTCCGGTCACACTCGCAGCCAATAATCACATCCACCATTGCAGTCATCATCACCACCACGCACCATCACAGACAAGTTACCGGCCAGTCTAGCCGTCGAGCCACTTCACCAGTTTCTCCACTGAAAATCGCTATCTTCTTCAGCCAAAGAGGTAATCTTCTTGGACTTTCTTTCAATGGATATTGTTTGACTTTTGAAGATTTTGTTGATGGAGTTCAAAATTTAAGGTTTGATCTTGAGGGATTTCGGTGTTTGTTCTGACTTTGAACTTGAAGAAATGGGTTTTGTTTTGGTTTTCATTCGGTCAAAGCCAAATTGAGGGACTGAAGACTTTGAATAATTTGGGGGCTAATAATGATAAAGAGGAATAACGACATGGGGAAAGGAACTGGAGTTTTGTTTGTTTTTGTATATAGTTGTCTTTATTCCATTTAGTTAACCGATGGTGTTCTCTATTAGTCATAGTATAACTAATTAATTTGATCAGTTAGGTTAGTTTAGTTATTTTGTCATTTTTTATTGTTTTTATTTTTTATGAATTAATTATTCATGTTCTAATCTCTATGTTTTTAGGTGATCATGTTTTTGACCCAAAACTTTTGATTTATGCAATGAAGCTCTAGAAATTTGTAGATTGACCCGCTTAGACTCTAATTTCTTGCAACTAGGGTCCTAATTTGCTTTACCATACTTGTCATATTTATCAATTTGACCCTTCTAAACTGCTGATTTGCATTTTTGTCCTTCCACGTTGCTGATTTTTACAATTATCTCCTCAAATGTTACCGGAATTTATACCTCCCAAGTAGCTAGAACTTGCATTTTTACTCTTGAATGAATGTTGCTGAAAATTACAAATTTGGTGTCTAATACTTGTTGGAATTTACAAATTGGGGCTTATTGTTGCTGTAAAATTCATTTTTATCCTTGAATAGTTGCTGGAAATTGAAATTTAGTTCTTAAGTTGCTGGAATTTCAATTTGATCCTCAAATGTTGCTGGAAATTTGATTTTTATTTCATCAAGCTTGCTGAAATTACATTTTTTGCTTTTAAATGCTGCTGTAAATTATGTATTATTTAATGATTTTGCTAAAATTATATTCTTGGCCTTAAGTATTGCTGGAAATTTTTATTTTTGGTATTATACTTGCTGGAAATTATATTTTAGCCTTTTAAATTCGTTGTAAATTATATTATTATCTTAATTATGGTTTGAAATTATAATTTTACCCTTTAATTTGTTCTAAATTACATTTTTACTCTAGAATGTTGCCCAAATTTCCATTTTTAATCCAAAACCTTGGAACATTTTATTTTGGCAAAAAAAAAAAAGGAGATTTAATTAAGTCCTCAAAGCTTTTAATTATTTCTTTTCACATTTTGTTCTTTATTTTATCAAATTTATAATTAATGTTCTAAAATTTGGTCTTGTTAGTCTAATTAATGTTCAAATTAGTTTCTTTATTTTCCTTTTAGTTATTTTGATAATTCTTATTTGGGTGTTAAAAGTTTAAGTATGTATTATTGTATTTTATCTTCTATTAATTTTTTTAATTTTATTTTCGTTGTTTTACTTTATTTATTTATTTACTTATTTATCTTTACTTAAACAATTTTCATTTTCTTCCTAAATATTATTATTATTATTATTATTATTATTATTATCATTATTATTATATATTTTTATTTATTTTTTAATTTTATTTATTATTGCTATAATTGTTTGAATTATCGTAGCATGTCATAGCGATTGGTATGAAATTATTTAATTAAGTGGTTTATTTATTAAATAGTGATATTTTTGACATGTTTGTTCATTTAGTAGCAATTTGTACCGAGTTTACGAACGGGAGGTACCTCGATTACCCTTTTAATTTCTTTTATGTGCTCCTCCGTGCTCCTATGTGTTTTCATGTATCTTTGTGCTTATAATTTTTATCCATGTATGAGTGTTTATTTATTTATGTCATATTATTTGCTCGAATTTAATTTTTGATTATTCAAAGAAATGTAATAGATAGGTAATATTCTGTTTAGCAAAATTTTTGTATTTAAATAGTTAATGTAATAGATAGTTTATGTGTTATTTATTCAACAAAAATCTTATGTATTTTAGATAGAAAATGTAATAGATAGGCTAGATAGGATTACCTTTTACTTTTATTTTAGATTGTAATTAGGCTTCCCCGGTGTAATAGTTAGGGCTTTTGTGTGCTATGTGTGCTATGTGCTTATGTGTTTTAATTGCTTTCTTTAGGACTTTGCATCTAGAATATCATGCTTATGTGTTATGTGCTCCTATGTGCTATTATGTGATTTTATGTGATTATTGCTTCAATCTATGCTTTAATTATTTACTTGCTTTATTATTATATATGTGTATCGTCGCCACACTAGTCCAACGCTAGTTGTGGTTAATTTCGGTTTCTTCGCTAGTCCAACGCTAGCGGAGAATATTTTAGAAAATAGGTTAGTCCAATACTAGACCTTTAGGTCATTTTAGTGATAGAATCATTTCTTGCGTGCATTTCATGATCATTACACACACATTTACTCTTTTTAGGCCTTTTCCATTTTTTACATAATTTTCTATATATATTTTATCATTTATCATCTATTTTAACTACTTATTTTAGTGCATAATATTTAGATTCCACCACACATAGAACCTTAAGTCATTTGTGTGATTTGACTAGAAAATAGTCATCTACTCACGTGGGAAGCGATGGCGTACATGTCGTTCCCCCCCTCCGTGAGTAGAAACAGTTAGTCACGAGTCCGTTAGTCCCCCGTACCCGTTATGTTTGCATCCCCACTTTCTTTGCTCACTTATTATCTATATTACTATTTTCCTTTCCTTTTGCATTTCATTTTGCATCTGCACTCGTGACTCCATCGGGGTCTAGACTCGGGTTTCGCAATTAATGCGATAATCCCGACCAAACCTCAATGGAATATTTCGTCCCTTATCGACATCCATTTTAGGACTAGATTTGCATTCATATAGTTGCATCCAAATGTGATAAAATCTTAGGGTTATGTTAGGAAAATTTAGACTAAACCTCGCAACTAGTTTCGACTAGGTTGAAAAGGTGCCTTAGGCGCGAGCCTTTGCCTTCCCTTTCTGCAACTGTGACTCCCGAACCTTTTTCTCTTGTTTTTCAAAGACCTAGAGTCGTCTAAAAGGGTTTTCTTGTTTTTCCTATGTTTTTTTCAAAAAAATCATCTCTTTAAATAAATCATTCTTAATTTTCTTACCTTTTATTTTCGGGTGACTTGGTACACCAAAACTCAATACCAAGTGGCGACTCCTTTTTTACTAAAAACCCTTTTTAGACTCTGTTTTCGGGCCCAAAAACCGTCGCATTTCCAAAAGTCCCATTTTAGGCCCTTTTTCTTTTATTTTGAAATAAAGAATTTTTTTAAACACAATCACATTTAATTCTTCCTTTTCCTTTTTCCGAACTCACACACTTATTATCATTTTATTATTTCCTTTCTTTCGAAAAATGGGGCGCGACACAAATTAAACAAATTAACTAATTAAATACGCAACAAGTATATAAAATAAGAAATAAACAAATAATAATGCATAAAATCACATTGGAGCATATTGGAGCACATAAAGAAAATTTAACAAGTAGTAGGGATACCTTTTTGGAGATCCGGTACCAATACTTAAGAAAATGAACACACACGTCAATGTATCACGATATAAATAAATAAATAAAAATGTAATTGTTGACAAATTAAGGTAAAATGTAAATTCTAGCAATTAAAGGACTAAAATGAAGCTCTATAAAACTTAAGGGGTAAAACTAGAAATTTGCTTAAGCCTCAAGGATGCAATTGCAAAATTAAAGTAACTTGGGAAGGCAAAACAACAAATTACAACAAGCATGGGGTAGAATCAAAAATTTCAACAAAACAATGGGTATGATGTAAGGATGAAGGACCAAATTGGAAGAAAGTAAAATCTAGGGGATTAATATATAAAAATTAGGAACTCAAAATGCAAATTTCCTAATTGTATGGGGATGCAGTAATATTAACAAAAGATCCAAGGGCTTCAAAATGAATATAAATTGTTACCAAAGCAATTTACAGAAAAAACAAAATTTAAAACTAAACCTTTTATATGTTTCTTAATTAGTTATAAATGCAATAAACTAGACAAACAAACCAACCCACCCTCAACCGATTTTCTTTATTTTTTTCTTCTTCTTTTTTTTTCTTTCATTTTTCTCTTTCTTTTTTCTTTCTTCTTTCTTTCTCACTATATTTCCAGATTTCTTTCTTCGCTCCTTTTTCTTCTGGTTCTCTCTCTCTCTCTCTCTCTCTCTCTCTCTCTCTCTCTCTTCCCTGCTCTCACTAATTTCTGCTTCCGGTCTCTGTTCTTCTTCTCCCTCTTGCCAATTCCTCTCTCTCTCGCATCTCCGGCTCTCTCTTTCTCTCTCGCTGTTTTGGTCCGATTTCAAAAATCAACAGGGGGGCTGCGTCTGGTGGTGAGGCGTGGAGGACACAGGGGAGGGGGCTGATTAAATGGTGGTGGTGCTGCTGTTATATGGGTGATAGATAGTTGCTCGCGAGTTGATTGGCATATGTTCTTGGGTGTTGGAGACGCTATTTTGTGGTTTTGATTGCGAATTGGTTTGGGTATTGGAGGCGTTGTTTGGGGCTGTTTGTATGTTATTGTTTTGTTGTTCTTTCTTTTGCAGATAGGGAATTAAGGAGTGGGGCTATGATCATAATTATGTTGACGGTTGGGGAAATTACTACTGGAGGGGATTTGGGACTGATTCAGGATGATGGTGAGTGAATTGGAGGAGGGCGATTGGGTTGCGAATGAAGGTTGTTTCGACAGTGATGGTGAGTATGATAAAACCAGGCGTTGGTGTTGTGACAGTGAGGGCTTGCGGCTGTGATTGGCTAAACGATGATGATGATTTGCTGCTTATGTGTATGCTGTGATGATTTTTGTGATAGCAATGGTGATTAGCTATGATTTTGCTGGTTTTGTTGGGGAAATGGGGCTGGTTGGCAGTTTGTGTGTACGTGTCGTTGCTGCTAGCTTTGAGGATTTCATGTTATTTTTTGCAGGTTGCTGTGATGTGGATGGAAGCAGAGGAAGGCAATGGTGACAAGGGAATGGCTGTCGGCGATGGAGCTGGTGACATCGCTGGTGGTTGGGGTTGCGATTGGAGTTTTGGTTGTCTTTGAGTGATATTTCAGATTGTTGTTTGGTGAATTTTTGTGACAAAGATTGCAGGTGTTTGTGGGATTTTGCTGTTTTGTTATTGTGTATGTGGTGTTTTGACTGATGAGCGTATTTGTGTGCGTTAAATTTTGTGAGTGAATCTGGTTATATGTGTATGTCTTTGCTATGAATGGTAGTAGTTCTGGCATTGGTGACTTTGTGATTGTGAGCGATTGTATGTGGTGCTTGAGGGTAGTATGGGCTGCTTGTGTATTTGGTTGTATGGGCTGTTGATAGTAATTGCAGGGGAGATGCGGTGGAGGCTTTGGATTTGAGGCGGTGGAGGCGGTGGAGCCTGGTAGAATAGTGGTGGTGATATGGTGTGATGGATGAAATTGGGTTGAAGAGGAAGATGGTGATATCTGGTGGGTTGAAGAGGAAGATGGTGAGGCTGTGAACGGACTGGTTTTGAAATTGGAATTTTCTGATAGGACCTTGATGATCGACTGGCAATTGGAAGTAGGTGGTTTTTTGTTAATGAACGGTAAAGAAGATGGAATTCATCCAGATAACATTCCAGAAAGAAAACATCATCAAAAATGAAAAACCCAGAAAATTACCATAACAAAAATCAACCCAACATTCATACCAGATTATTTTGTAAGAAAAATATTGTGAAAAGAAAATTGAAGCTGAGAACATTACCACTTTAATCCTGCTGTTTTGATGAACAGTATATCCAATTTTGCTCAGCCGATGATGAACAGTGAATATCAATTGAAAACGGCAACTTTTTTTAGTGTGTGTATTTTTGGTGATTTACTATGTGTTTTGATATTTAATCACAACAAGTAAAGTGTTTGTAGGGTTTCCAATTTTTCTCCCCTTTTTTTTTTAATCCCTAAGTGGGTATTTATACTGCACAAGTCTTAGCCTCCAAGAAATGATTAAAAGACCAAAATACCCTTGACTACAAAAATTACAACTTTATCCTTTAAAAATTTATTCTTTCACAATAATGAAAAAAAATCAAGAAAAATGTAAATAATAAATTCATTAACACTAATTCACTCTGAAAAAAATTAGAAACTTAGAAACATGCTTAAAACCTAAAAACGAATTTGGAATCCAAAAATTGGTGAAAAATGAGTTTGGAATGTGAAATGACAATTTTGCCCTTGGATGACGAAAATTCACAGAAAAATAACTATTGACCTCAAAAAATTATCAAAAATTACAAATAAGCTTAAAACACTTGAAAATGCATTTTTGACTCAAAATTGGTGAAAAATGAATTTAATTTATAAAATAACGATTTTGCCCTTGGGCAATGAAAATTCACAGAAAAATAATTATTGGCCTCAAAAAAATTACCAAAAACTAAAAATAAGCTTAAAACACTAGAAAATACATTTTTGACTCAAAATTGGTGAAAAATGAATTTAATTTGTAAAATGACGATTTTGCCCTTGGCAATGAAAATTAGCAGAAAAATAGCTATTGACCTCAAAAAATTAAGAAAATTCAAAAACATGCCTCAAGAATTTGAAAAATGAATTTGGAACTTAAAATGAGCTAAAATGGTATTCGCGAGACGAAATTACCATTTTGCCCTTATGCTGGTAAAAATATAAAAATACTAATTAAATCTGGAAAAATCATAAGAAATTAATAAATTCATATAAAAGTAAAAATATGAATTTAAAACCCCCAAAAATTGTTAGAAAAATATTTACAGATAAAATTACTATTTTGCCCCCCCGAGATTATTAAAAATTTAAAATTTGTTCTAAAAAGTGCAAACATGCCCTTCCAATGTTTGAAAATAAATGGTGTGTCAAAATTTGGTGTCTACAGGTGGTGTTTCCCCGGTTAATGGACAGGAACATAGAAGACCATGACTTTGAGTATCATCCAAAATGACCCTCAAAAACTTGGGAAGTATCTTTGTATTGCCAAAAGGGATGATCAAGAAAGTAGAAAGTACCTTGATTGCTTTTTTGTAGTCTGGTGTAGAATTGAAATATTCAAGCACAAAGGTGAGTTGGACTGAAATCTATAAACTAACAAAGGAAGATGGTCTGGGATTGAAGAATCTAAAGGTACGGAAAAAAGCTCCAATGCTGTGACACATAGGATATTGTCGCATTTGAAAATCGATGAAGCACGGTGGTGTCGTTGAAATGGCGGTCCGAGACTGTCGCACTCTGAAAAGGCAATCCGATCTGGTGACCCTTTTCAAAAAGAAAGGTTTTGAAAAACCGTGCATGTGAGAAAAAAATTTTGGTTTTTAGTGAAAAAGTGTTATTTGGAAAAAGTGATATTTTAAAAGAAAATAAGACTGGGATTACAAGCGCGACAATTTGGGCCAACTGATTTCGAAAAAGAGTTTTATTTTAAAAATAGAGTCGTCACTTGGTATTGAGTAAGGGTGTACCAAGTCACCCAAAAAATCATTTAGCAAAACAAAAATAAAATTTTTTAAAAAATGTTTGAATAACCCTTTTTTCGACTCCAGTCTACGAAAAAAGAGAGAAAAAGGTCCAGGAGTCACATTTGAAGAAAGGGAAGGCAAAAGCTCGCGCCTAAGGCACCCTTTCCACCTCGCCGACGCTAGTTGCGAGTTTTAATCAAAATTTTCTAAATTAACCCTAAGTTCTATCGCGCTTGAATGTATCTATATGAATGCAAATCCTAAGTCTAATGTGAATATCGAGAGGGTCAAAATGTTCCGTCGAAACTTGGTCGGGATTATCGCATTAATTGCAGAACCCGAGTCGAGACCTCGAGGGAGTCACGAGTATAGATGCAAAATGTAATGTAAAAAGAAAAGAAAAATAGTAATATAGATAATAAGTTTGTATGCAATATAATGGGTACGGGGAACTAAAACTCGTGATTGACTGTTTCTTACTCACGGAGGGGGGAACGGCATGTACACCACTACTTCCTGCGTGAGTAGGCCACTATTTTTAGTCGGATCACACAAATGACCTAACTTCTATGTGAAATGTAACCTAAGTATCATGCATTGTCAAATGCTAAGATAGATTATAATAATAATAAAAATATATACCAAAAATTATGCAAATATGGAAAACTCTAAAAAGGAGAATGCGTTGTGAAATGAGATAAAATGCATGCGAGTGACACTAATATTAGAATGCCCTAGGGTCTAGCGTTGGACTGGCCCTTTCTAGGAATCCCCACTAGCATTGGAATAGCGAGGAAACGAGAAAAAATCACAACTAGCGTTGGACTAGTGTGATGACGGAATAACAAAACTGATAAAATATAAATTAAAATAGTAAAACATGAATCAAAAGCAAATAGACATGTAAAGGCATGTAATAACACGTAGGAGCACATAGCACGTAAGCGTGATATCTATATGCAAGGCCTTAAGGAAAGCGATAAAACATGTAAGCACACAAGTACACAAAAGCACATAAGCCCTAGCTATTACACCGGGGGGATTTAGTTAGAATTTTAGGGGGAAAACAGTAAAAATGACTTGTCTATTACACTAGCTATCTAAATACACAAATATTTTGTTAAAAATATAAGAAATGTGATCTAACTATCACATTGACTAGATAAATACAAAATCTTCCAAAACATAGTAACATCTAACCATCTATTACATTTTCGCCAAATAATGAAATTCGAAACTAAATAACATAAAGTAAACAAATAAGCAAAAAATATATATAAATAAAATAAAAATGCACATAAAAAAATACATAAAAAAGAATCACATAACAGCACATAAGGAGAATTTAAAAAGTAATACGAGTACCTTTTAGAAGACCCGGCACAAATACTAATCAACATGAACAAACATGTCAAGAAACCTCGATATAAACAAATAAAGCCTAAAATATGTAATTATTGGCAAGTTGAGGTAAAATGTGAGTTCTAGCAACTAAGGGGACTAAAAATAAAATTCTATAAAACTTAAGGGGTAAAATTAAAAATTTTACATAAGTTTAAGGGGTAAAGATGCAAATTAAAGTAAATTGGGAGGGGCTAAAACAGCAAATTCCAATAAGTGGGGATCATTGTAATTAATTCAAGACGTAATTGAAAGAAATAAAAATCTAGAGGGGCCAATCTATAAATAGCCGTGACTAAAATTGCATGTCATAAAATAGTTCTTGGGGGCCAATTGATAATACTCAAGAAAGTAAGGGCTAGAATATAAATATTATATTATGGAAAAACAAAATGAATATACCAAAAATAAACTAAAAAAAATTATATTAATCATCCAAATTCTTAACTAATCAAATTGATTAACTAACAACTAAGATTGAATCAAAATCAGAGATTAAGCAGTAAAAATGAAGTAACAAAAAACCCCCAATAGAAAAATTTCCTAAAAGTTTTTCCCAATTTTCAGTCAATTTTCCCCCAATTTCGGTCATCATCTTCCCAAACACAGAGTCTTCTTCTTCAATTTTCAACTGACACTCAATTCCTCTCTCTCTCTCTCTGATTCTCTCTTTGCTCCATTTTATCCATTCTTCTTAGGGGTGGCAACGGGTCGGGTTGGCGGGTCGAGTTGAGACCCAAATATAACAGCCAACCTGCCAACCCAAAAGTAGCCAACCCGAACACGACTCGAAACAGGTTGGCGGGTTGACCCGCCAACTCGAAAAAAAAAAAAAAAGAGAAGGAAGAATAAAAAGAAAAGAGCAAAGAAAAGAGATTAAAACACATACAAAAAAAATGATCAAACACATTTTTTGCACACATTAATATCAAAATTACTCATTAACATACACTTAACTCCGCTTACAATTTACTCTTCATAAATTTAGGTAAAATTCTTACTTTTTCTTACAATTTATTTGATTAATTATCCAATGAGTAAAATTTGTTATGTTTGAATGTGAATGGATGAAATAAAGCTACAAAATGTTAGAGTTTTTTTTTTTTTTTCAGGGTTCGCGAGTCGACCCGAACCCGACCTGTTTTTTTTTCAAGTCAGTCGAGTCCAACCCGCGAACCTGAAAACCCCCAACCCAAACTTGCTATTTTCGTGTTAGGTTCGTGTCGAGTTTTCAAGTCGTGTCAGAAATTGCCACCCCTAATTCTTCTCTCCCTCTTCTTCCCGATTCTCTCTTGCTCTCTACCCTCTCCCCTGCTCTCCTTCTCTCCAATTTTCTTTGCTTTTCTTTTCTCTTTTCACTCTCTGCCTCTTCTTCTCTCCCTTTCCCTCTAATTTTGCTACAATTTGACTCTCTCTCAGCCATCTCTCTCTGCTTTCTAGTCATCTCCGAATCTTTTCCTCTCACTTTCTCATTCTGTCTCTTCCCCTAATCTCTTTGTTTTTATTGTGTTTTCTCCAGTCACTCACCCCCTTTCTCGTTCTCTCTTCCTCCCCTTCTCTATTCTCTCTATTTCTCACCGAAAATTTCCAAAACCTCAAATTCCAGAAAAACAATCAGCCATAAACAAAAGAATTGGGAAGGAAAAGGGCCAAGAACATCACCTGTGGTCCGATGGTGGTGATGGGGATGACTACTAACCACGGCCATGGTGGTGGTTGATTCGCAGCTACCGTGACACGAGGAAGGAGGAACTGGTTGCAGATTGGGGGAAATTGTGTTTGATTGGGGCCTCGGTGGTGGAGCTGGTGGCTTAAAGGTTGTGGTGGTCCTTGCTGCTACGGTGGCGATCCACTATTTATGCACAATGACGGAGGAGGATGGTGGTGAATTGGAGCTACAGGTGAGGTTGGGCTATGCGTGGTTGATGTTGGGCCGTTGATTATTGGTGGTGCGTGCTTCTGTTTTGTGAGTGATGATAAAATCTGATGGCTGTGCTGCTGTGGTTGATTTTGGACTACTTTCTGGTGGTGATTGGCCATTGCAGGGGAACCGAGATGATAGTGGTAGAGACTAATGATTGGTGTTGGTAAGAATCATGAATTGTTGGTGAGTGAAGGTGGAGGATGATGGCAATTGGAATTGCATGTGGGATTTGTGGTTTTGCGTGTTGATTGGCAGCCTGTGGTAGTTGTTGGACTTCCGTTGGTGGTTGTGTGATGGTGGTTGGGGAGATTTAAGGTGATTCGTGGTTGAATTGGGCAATTTTAAGTGGTGGGGAAGAGTCTGTTGCTAGTGTGCGTGTTTGTGAGCTATTCTGGTTGTGGGTGTACGTGCGTATGACTGATGCGTGTTCTTTGTGTGCGTGACTATGTGTGAGAACAGTAAAGTTGTGTGTTGTGCATGAGATGTGTGTGTTGTTGGGCGTGAGATGTGTGTGTTTGTGCTTGAGGGATTCTATGGATTGTGTGTGGTTTGTGAGTGTGGTGTGTGTGCAGATTGTGAGTGAGTGTGATGCTGTGTGTAGTTTGTGTGTGGGAATTATGTGTATCTACGAGTGTATGTGTTAACGTGTGTGGTTGTGTGAATTTTGGATATGAACATGTGTATGTACCTATTGTGTGTGAATGTGTATGAAGTTGATTATGTGTGTAGCTATGTAAATGAACTGCGTGTTTGTGTGTGTTTTTTATGTATATGAGTGAAATTTAGGGCTGTTCAAAAAAACCCGAAAAATCGAAAAATCGGGAAAACCGATCCGCCCCGAACCGAAAAAAGGGTAACCGAACCGGTTTTTGGTGGCGGGGCGGTTTGCGGGGCGGGTTATATTTTAATCGGGGTGGTTCGCGGTTCCCATTTTTGCGAACCGGCGGGTAACCGAACCGAACCGAAATGGGGATAGTTATGTAATTTCACATGTTACTTATGTAATTTCATATATTAGTTTGGGTGTTCATTTGGCTATTTGTTGAATATTTATGTTTTTACATTGATTGAAATGAGAAGATGAAGTTTGAAAGACTAAGTGATTATTTTCTTGTTTATATAGTTTTTGGTTATTTGTTGAATATTTATGTTTTTATGTTGATTGAAATGAAAAGATGAAATTTGAAAGACTAAGTGATTGTTTTCTTATTTATTTAATTTTTTTTTTTTTGAAGATTAAGGTTTTGGATGTAATTTAACTTTAAGATATTAATGTTTGTATTATTAGTGATTTATAATATTTTGTAATTTTTCTTGTTTATTTTTTTAAAAATATAGGTAAATTATTATGGACCGGGTCGGGTACCCGCCCTATCCGAACCGATTTTGCGGGTAACCGGAAGGCCGGGTACCCGCTACATGTGGACCGGTTTGCGGTTCGAATTTTTGCCGAACTGCAAAGACCGGTTCGGTTCACATTTTTTGTCCATGGACCGGGTACCCGGTCCATGAACACCCCTAGTGAAATTGGGGAACTGTGTGTGGTGTGTGAGAAAGAGTGTGTGTAAGTGTGTAAAGTGTGCGTGTGTATTGTGTGAATTTGGGGGGAGTGTGTGAGGTAATAGTGTGTGTAGTGTATGTGTCTCTGTGTGTGTGTGTAGTGTGTGAGAGAGAAAGTGAATAAGTGTGAGATTAGTTAGTGTGTGAGATTAGTTAGTGTGTGTTCTTGGGGTTCTAGATGTAGGCTTGAAAATGTACTAAAACTTAGTAGGAGGTAAGTGTTCTTGGTGTTCTTGGTGTAGGTTTGAAGATGTATTAGTGTGTATTCTGGGTGTTCTAGGTGTAGGTTTGAAGATGAACTAAAACTTAGTAGGTGTTCTTGGTATAGGCTTGAAGATGAATGTAGGAGAAAGTGTGTGTTTTTTGTGTTCTTGGTGTATGAGAAAAAATCAAAAAATTAAACCTTAAAAACTCTCTCTCAGCTTTTTTTTTTTTTCTCTTTTTCCTAAAAATAGCTATTTATAGTGCAAAAGTCTTAACCTCGAATAAATAGGTGAAAATGACTGAAATACCCCCCAACCATTAAATTACAAATTTATCTTAAAAAAAAAGATTTTTGACATCCAAAAAATAAAAAATAAAAATAAATGTCATGCTTTTTCTAAAAGAAACTTCACAAAGTGAAAAGAGAAAAAAGAAAGAAAGAAAGAAAGAAAAAGGAAATGTATTAACAACTTTTATATAAACTAAAAATTCGTTCAAAAATATATTTTCTGTACAAAATGACCGTTTTGCCCCTCGAACAAAGTTTTTACCGAAAAATAGTAATTGACCCCAAAAAAATCAAAAAAATTTAGGAAATGCTTAAAAAACTTGAAAAACAAATTTGGGACTCAAAAATGGGTGAAAATGGTATTCGTGAGGCGAAATGACCATTTTGCCTTTGCACTGACGAAATGTACAAAAAAAATACCAGTTAAATCCGAAAATTCACAAAATTTCATATACATGTATAAAAATACAAATGTACATTTAAAACTCTAAAACTAATGAAAACATATTTACGTGCTCAAAATTACTATTTTGCCCCCCCGAAACTTGTTGAATTTGCCTCTTTTTGCTCAAAAATCAGAATTTGACTCCAAAATAGGAAAAATGCCCCCAATGTTGAAAAAATAAATGGTGTTTCAAAATTTAGTGGCTATAGATATCTTCCACAAAAAAGAATCCCAATACGTTAAATAGGTGCACATATATCCGTTGAAGGGGAAGAGTTTATAGACTGTGCATAAATCCATTATTTAAATTTATTTCTATTACAATTTGCTTAACTTTTATTTGGATTTGTCAACTTATGAAGTATATTTTGCATAAATTTCAGGAAAATAATTTCAAAATTTGAATTGAGAAGATATGAAAAAAAATCAAGGAGATGATGATCGAAGTTATATGAGACATGATTGGCCACTTATCAAAGAAAGACATTTAAATTTGAAAAAAGCCTGTCAAGAGGATTGACATTGGAAGAAAGCTAAGATGCAATTCAACTTTTGGAAAAACAAAAAAGTTGGATGGGATTGAAAAGATCTTGAAATATCTTATCTCTTGTTTTTGAAAGCTTATCATTAGCACAAATGTTTCACTATGAATAGGAGAAGCCAAAGACTATGTAAAGCATCCTATTCATTCCTACATCACTCTTTTCTTTTTGAATGTTTTCTTAGAATAATGTGTTGCTAGATAATTTAGTTTAGTTGTCGATTTTGAGGAGTAACATTTTGATTTGTAATTTTTTATATTCAAGTACATTGTTTATCCTTTCTTTTACTTCTTGTGAAATTGATGATTATTTCTCACTTGTTGAAATAGTATACACATTGCATACATGTTTTATAATTACTTTCAATTTGTAATTGTATTTAGGGACTAGAACAAGAAGCAAAGTAAAATAATTTGATTGTTTGCCCCTTTCATGATTTGATTGTCTACCCCTTTCATGTTAATTTTGCTAGGGAGAAATAAGACAAGTTAAATCATTACAACTTTTGAACAGTTGTTTGGAATAAATTTACATTCTCCAATTTAATGCTATTATTGAGTGAGTAATAATTGCTTCTCAATATTGAATTAACTTGATAGTAAGGAATTGACTAGAAGCTATTTTTTTTAATTAATTTTACCATTGAATGTTGCGGTTATCCTTAGCTTTAAGATTAATTGAATTTATTTGTCTGAATTAAAAGCATAATTTTTGGGCATTTCAATGATCAACTGAGTCTAGGAGTGAATGTTTACCCTTTGAACTAAGTTATTTTTAGTGAATTTGTTTCTTTATTTTCTCCCAAATTTGTTTAATAACTTCTAATTCAACCTCCGTCCCCCCCCCCCAATATTTTCCTTATTTTTGGCTTCCCATAGAGTAATTTGCTATAAATTTCCCTTAGGTTCAACTTGGTTTTCACCATCATACTACAAAAATTTCTTAATCTTAGTCGTAGAAAATTAGTAATATTTTGGAAGGTTAGTGGATTAACTGTGAAAAATGCAGCTGACAGTTCATGGAATTGAAACAAATTGCTCAAGCAATTCATGGAATTGAAACAAATTGCTGAAGCTAAGACCCATAGTACAGCAATGCATCCAAAACATAGTCAGAAATGGCAAAAATACTTCCTCATGGCAGGATAGATGGCATCTAAAAGGGCCCTTATTACAAGATTATGTTAGAATACTAAAGATATTTAGTGGGTGTTATAATCATCAAATCATGTGACATAAAATAATTAGTGGGTATGATATTCATGTTAATCTAATATGTAAGTCTTGTCCCACTACTTCTTGTATTTCACCATTACTTACATGTTGTTAGTGTATGCCCTAAAACCAAGTTGGTTTAAGGCAATTTGTACTTAACACTTATTTATCTTATATTTATTCACGTCGCGTTTTTCTTTATCATCTGTACTTGTATTTCCATGTTACTTGTTTGTTTAATAAAGTCTTTAGAATATTGACTGTGTATTAAAGATTATAAGGGTTACAATTATGAGACTCTAATACATAAAGTCATATTCTTAAATATCCTTAGTTATAGTATTAATGAGTTTGGACATCATTAATACAGAGAGACTAGCATATACTTTGCCTCTACTTATGGTAGGTAGTAATTGATCTCATTGACTATTGTGTGCGTGACACCTAAGCTTGTATGTTGATGTTTGTTTTGGAACAAGTTCATTGGATTGATCCGTCAAGAGTTTCCAACTATAGTGCCAATGGTTGAACTCTTAATGGCAATGGTGTAAGTGATCATTTGACTTGAGATTATCATAGTATCTTAAGTGTGGATTGCTATACTTTGACCAAAGAATGAGAAATCTGAATTCTTGTGCAAACCTTTGATTACCACAAAAGCCAATAATCTATGAGAATTTGGAGATGTGATTTGATTTTTGCTAGTAGTCAATTGATCGGGTATCTAATGAATATAGATAAGTTATGGTTTAATTTTTTGCTGAACCAGTAATACTAACTCAACTGGCAAAATTGTCTTGTGGAGTAAGTATGCGGTCCATGAACACCTTTAACTAAAAATTTGAAGAAATTCAATCTTAAATTTTAGTTTTTGTATTTATTTTTATTTCTATTTCTTTTTATTTGATTTGCTAAATTTGACTTTTTATATATTTAAAAAGGCGTGCAAAGAGCAATTTCATCTGTACATTTACAAACGTCTATATTTGATTTAGATTATTATATTTTTTGGATTCATCTTTTCGGCTGCTTTTCGACATATGGAGTTTTTTTTTTTTATATTGCACGGGAATTATTTGACATTTAGGAATTCAATGAGGTATAATGTCTTTAAAAAAGTTATATGATTTGAGTCAATTAAATTATCAAATCACTGTTTGAATTATTTTTTTTTAAAATTTTGTGGTCAATTTGATGACATCTATGACATACATACATACATACATACATACATATATATATATGTAACTATACATACCTACATACATACATACATACATGCATACATACATATACATATACATACATACATATTTATATATATAGATATATAAATACACACATATACATACATACATACATACATACATATATACATACATACATACATATACATATATATACATATATATAAATAATACGCACACACACATATATATAGATATACATGTATATATATATTTTTTGACAAGAACCTGTTCACGGGGTGGGGATGCCAGCCCCAATTATATTAATAAATAAAATAAATAATACTCAAAGAAACAAGGGGGGACATATGCTTAACCCTCAAGTGCATGTTGAGGTCCCAAATTGAAGCTAATAGAGTAAAAAATGAAAAAGTAAAAAAGGAGTACTACTCCCTTACATCAAATTTTCTAATTTGTTGCAAACCTAATGTATCTGAATTAATAATTGATCTGATCCTCATTGGTAGCTGTAATGCCAAAGACACAATGAAATCTTGGTCATGGATTAATGTTGCAAAACCATCCGCTGCACAATTTGCCTCTCTAAATACATGCTAAATGGTAGCCCCCAATGTCTCTATTTAGCAGCGAATTTTCTGTAATTCATAACACATGCTCCACCTGCCAACTATATCTGCATGAATAAGCTTGAACAAGGATGTTGAATCCACTTCCACTTTAATATCATTCATTTTCCATTGCATGCAAAGTTGTAGACCAAAAACCAAAGCCATGTATTCCACTTGAATGACATCCATCTCCTCTAAAACTTTATGAAACGCAAATATAAGCTTTCCTGCATGGTCCCTTAGCAAGCCACCTCCCACACACCTATCATTCGATACACTTGCATCCATGTTCAATTTGAAATCAGCACCTGCAGGGGAGTCCAATTCACTGCCATAAATCGCCTTTGAAGTCAAGGTTTAATGACAAAAAACGTCGCAATGCAACAGTCCATATCTCCCTCAATCTGGTGACTCTTGATTTTCAAACCTGCACCCAACTATGTGAAGAATAAATTTGTCTCCCATATGATAGCTTTAGCATGGACAGATTTGTTTTGGAAGCGTGCAGTATTGCGAGCCTTCCAGATGAACCAGCAAATTGCAATTGGCACAATCTAGTGAATATGGTTAGGAGATGGAGCTGATACACACCAAGACAATATTCTTGCTACTACACACGAAGCAGCCGAAAGGTCTAACCCAAAACCTTTGCCAAAGTACTCCCATATTTGCTGTGCCACCCTTCCATTTAAGAATAGATAGTTTATGCTCTCCACATTTTCATAGCAGCAGCTGCATCTTGAGGCTAAACATATCCCTTTATGGATTAAAATCATGTCCAAATGAACATGGTTATAAACCAGTTTCCAAAGAAAGAAAGACATTTTCAAGGGAATAAGAGGACACCATATCATCTTGGCTACCATAGATACATTTCTTGTTTGTCTGATAACGTCCCATGTAGAAGATAGAGAGAATCTACCATTTGAGAAAGGTGACCAGATAATTCTATCAAGTGCTTGTGTCTGACATGGAATATTACATACTTGTGACACCAATTCATCCGGCAACCATGCTTTCAATTTTTCCACATTCCAGCCATTCGAACCAAAGAATTCTGCAACTAAGAAATGTGGGAGGTTAATAACCTTTGACATTCCAAGTAGCTGCATGTCACCACACCATCTATCAATCCAGAAGTCCACCATTCCCTCTCCTACGCACCATCTTATCTTTTCTTCAGCAATATCCCTAACACTAACCAGTCTCTTCCATGTCGCAGAAGATCTCTTCACTTCCACCTGCAGAGGATGAGCATTACTAAAATACTTAGACTGCATAAACTTTGCCCATGGAGAATCACCCACTCTAAGTTTCCACCAAAGCTTTATCGAGAAAGCCTTAACCGTATCCTGTAAATTATGAAACCCCAATGCTCCTGCATCTGTCGAAACACAACTTTTGCCATGAAGTCCAGTGAATCCTGTCGCATCCCGAAAAGGACGGTCCGATCTGAAATCCCTTTTGAAAAGATAGATTTTTGAAAAATGGTGCGTGTGTAATAAAAATCAAGTTTTTAGTTAAAAGATGTATTTTTAGAAAAAATGACATTTTAAAAGAAAACAAGGTCAGGACTAAAAGTGCGACAGATTTGGCCAAATAATTTTTGAAAAAGGGTTTTATTTTGAAAGAAAATGGAGTCGTCACTTGGTACTGAGTTAAGGTGTACCAAATCACCCGAAAAATCGTTTAACAAAACAAAAAATAAAAATTTTAGAAAAATCATTTAAAACCCTTTTTCAACTCCGGTCTACGAAAAATGAGAGAAAAAGGTCCGGGAGTCACATTTGAAGAAAGGAAAGGCAAAGGCTTGCGCCTAAGGCACCCTTTCAACCTAGCCGAGGCTAGTTGCGAGGTTTAATCAAATTTTCCTAAATTAACCCTAAGTTCTATCGCATTCGGATGTATCTATATGAATGCAAATCCTAAGTCTAAAAGTGAATATTGGGAGGGTCGGCATGTTCCGTCGAGGCTTGGTCGGAATTATCGCATTAATTGCGAAACTCGAGTCGAGACCTTGAGGGAGTCACGAGTGTCTATGCAAAATGAAATGCAAAAAGAAAAGAAAATAATAATATATAGTAAGTGAAGAAAGAAGGTGGGTATGCAACATGACGGGTACGGGGAACTAATGACTCGTGACTGAGTGCTTCTACTCACGGAGGGGGAACGGCATGTACGCATCCGCTTCCCACGTGAGTAGGCAACTATTTCTAGTCGGATCACACAAATGTCCTAAAGTTTAAGTGAAGTCCAACCTAAATGTCATACTTTTTTTTTTAAAAAACGTGTCAATAATAATAATAATAATAATAATAATAATAATAATAATAATAATAGTAATAAAAAATCATGCCAAAAAGAAAACTAAAAAGTGTGTGAAATGTGAAATACACATGAATGCACCTAACATTAAAATGCCCTAAGGGTCTAGCGTTGGACTAGCTCGTTCTAAAAAAATCCCACTAGTGTTGGACTAGCGAGAAAAGAATGAAGCCACAACTAGCGTTGGACTAGTGTGGTGACGGAATAACAATAAATCATGACTCAAACATTAAAGCATGAATTAAAGCAAATTAAACATATAAAAAACATATAAGATCACATAGGAGCACATAACACACAAACATAATATTTAGATGCGAAATCCTAATGAAAGCGATAAATCAAATAAGCATGTAAGCACAAAAAGCAAATAAACCCTAACTATTACACCGAGGGGTTTGATTTACAATTTAAGGGGGGAAATTAAAAATGCCCTATCTATTGCACTTTCTATCTACATATACAAAAAATATTTGTAAACAATATAAAAAGAAAATAATCTAATTATTACATTAGCTAGCTAAATACAAGAACATTACATTTTTCGACAAAATAAATAAATAAATATGCAAAAATTGCATAAAATGATAAATGCATAAAAAATGCATAAAATATCACATTAGAGCACATTGGAGCACATAAAGAGGCAATTAAAAGGTAACGAAAATACCTTTTTGAAGACCGGGTATAAAAGCTTAAAAATGAACACACAAGTTAAAGGGACAACTACTTGATAAAATAAAGAGTAAAACACGACATACTAACACATTAAAAGAATGTAAATTATACCAAGTTAGAGGGGAAAAAATAAAATAAAATAAAAAATAAAAAGTAGAGTAAATTAGGGCCAAATAGTAAATTTAAATTAATTGGGGCACAATTGAAAACTTGCACAAGCTTAGGGGCAACAATATAAATTAAAATCAATTTGGGAGTAAAGAATGCACACAAGTGGAAGGACCAAGTTGCGATTACTTCAAATTCAATTGAACGAAATTAAATATATAAAAAAGTCAATTTGTGATTAATGAGGACTTAATTGCATAAATTGAAAAGAACTCAAGGCACATGGATAAGATTTAAAAAAAAAATCTTAAGGAGGAAAAGAATGATTATTACATTTCTTTTATATATATAATCAGGTAAGTAAATAAAAATATGAAAATGATAAAAGCTGAATTAACTAACTAAAATCACTAATTTAACAAGATTAATTCTAGATTAACATCGGTCATAAACAAATCACCCACAATAAACTAAATGACAATAAAGATTAGATCAACAAACTCGATTAACTTAATTAACAAAATCAATTAACTAAATTAAAAAAAAAACCAGAGAAACAAAATGAAACGAAAACAGTGAAAAAAACATAAAATTTAAACTAAAAAAATGATTAGAGATAGAAAATAAAATTCCCAAAATCATGAATCCCACCCCACTCAGTCTCTTTATTTCAATTCCAAAACATATTCTCTCGTGTCTTCTTCCCCTTCCCAATTTCTATCTTTCCCAACCCCACTCTCTCCATCTTCTTTGAACGCCTCTCTCTGTTTTCCATCCTCTTATTTTCTCTCTGCTTTCTCCCTATTTTCTCTCTGAAAGTCACTTCTCTCTCACTCCCTAGTTTTCTTCTTCTTCTCCCTAAACGCCTGTATTTCTCCATCTTTTCCTTGGTTTTCTTTCTCTCTCTTTAATCCTTCAATCATCTCTGTTCTCCCTGGTTCTTCTCTAATGCTCACCCTCTCTTTGCTTTCTCTCGCTTCTCCCTCCTCCCCTCTCTCTTTCTTTCTTCTTCCAGATCTTTCCCTCTCACTTTTCTCATTCTGTCTCTTCCTCTAATCTCTGAAGATCGCTCCCTCTTTCTCTGTTTTCTCCTCTCATATTGCTCAATTTTCTTTTCTTTTATTCTCTATTTAACTGAATGCTCTCCAAATTTCAGGGATTAATCACTTAAATGCCAACAAGGGGGAAAGAGAGGCTACCATCGCAGACAGTACTGCATCAGTGGGGGTGATTTCTGGAGGTGATGAGGTGGTGGTTCAGAGGTGAAATCGGTGAGCAGAGGAAGGGGTAGCTGGTGGTATTTCTGAACTGTTGGTCAATTTTTGATGGTGATGACTTAATGAATTGGGGTTGTGGATCGAATTGCTCCAATGGGGATGAAATTGGTGGTCAATTGATTATGGTAGTTAACTGCTGGTTGGATTTGTGTCCATTGATGGTGACGCCAGGGAGAAGGAGGTACTAGATTATGATTGATTTAGGTGATTTTTGTGTAGGTTGTCAATAGTGGTTGGGGAGCTACGGTGGTTCTGGTGACTTGGAAGTGGAAGTGAGTGTGGGTCTGTTTGGTTTATTTCCTGTGCAGGCTTTGCGAATTGCTAACCTGAGGGGGTTGCTAGTGGCAGTGGTCTTGAGTCTGTTTGTAAATTTGCGTGTGACTGGGGATGGATTTGCTAGTGAAGGCTGGTGCAGGGGTGTGTGTGTGCTTTTGACTGGAGTTTGGGCTGATTGATGGAGTATTGATGCTGCTGCCGATTGTAATTTGGTCATAATTTGATGGTGAAGACAATGCCTATGGGTGGAGGTTGGATGGTTCAGGGAGGTGGTGGCTTGTGAATTAGGTAGTGACTGCTGTGTTTGGGTTGTTCTGGTGGTCAGAGAGGGCGCGAAGGAGGAACAGAGAGATGGTGCGGGGGCTCTGTTAAGTCAGGTTGGGCAATGACATGCGATTGGGGGTCTGTGTGTTTGCTTGGTTTTGTAGGTTGTGGTGGGTTGAGCTGTTGTTTGCTGTCAGTGATTGATGAATATGTATGGTGGCTGTTGGTGGTCCGATGAGATTGACGATGGAAGGGGTGATGTTAATGGATAAGGGAGGTCTGGAGCTGTAATTGGTCTGTATATTTTCTGATTGTTGGCTAGCTTCTGGATTGTATTTGTTGACTTGGTTGATTGCTGATGGTTTGACGTTTTGGGTCTTGAGGGCTATTGGTGGCGGAAGAAGGCTGAAAATGGCGGAGGTGGTAGTAGAAGGGAGGAACTCACGGTGAAATTGGGGTTGTGGTTGGAAGTTGTTGTTGATGTTGGTGAGTCGTTTATTGTGAGACTTGAATTGAACAGTGAAAGAGGGAGGAGGAACCAAAGAAGAAAACTCAGAAAAATGGGAAGAATCAAACCCAGGAAATCAAACCCAGAACAAGAACAGAATGTAGAAAATAAAAAAAAAAGAAAAAAATAGAAGAAATAAAAAAAAATGTATCAAAATCCCCCAAATGAACACATATAATAATCAGATTCACATAATAAGAGTAAAAATAAAATAAAAAATTGCATAAGATTTTACCTTTTTAAGCCTGCAGAAGATGAACAGTGGTTGAGGATAAAGAGCGATGAACAGTTGCTGCGAAGAAGATGAATAGTAGCTTTTTCTGAAAGAAACGGCTGCTTGTGTGTTTTTTGTGGTGTGGAGTGTGTGTGTTTTAATCAAAAAAATTACAAAAGAAGAAGTGTTTTAGGGTTTTTCTTTTTTTTTTCTCCCTTTTTCTGCTGATGAAAGAGCATATTTATAGCCCACTTGTCTTGTTGGCCAAGAATGTTGTAGAATAACGAAAATGCCACCGGTATTAAAAAATGTTAATTTTATTAAAAAAATATTTTTAACCCTAAAATAAAAAATTAATACTAGAAATATGACAGCAATTTCTAAATTTTCTGAAAGAATTTACAGTAAATTTCAAAAATAAAAACTAGAGCTTAAATCTGACAGAAACGCGTTCGAGGTGTCAAATGACGATTTTGCCCCTAGACAACGAAAATACACAAAAAATAGCTATTAACATCAAAAAATTACCAAAAAATGAGAGTAAGCTTAAAACACTAGAAAATGCATTTACGACTTAAAATTTGACAAAAAATGAATTTAATTTGTAAAATGACGATTTTGCCCTTGGGCAATGAAAATTCGCGGAAAAACAGCTATTGACCTCAAAAAATTACCAAAAATTAAAAATAATCTTAAAACACTGAAAAATACCTTTTCGACTCAAAATTTGACAAAAATGAATTTAATCTGTAAAATAACAATTTTGCCCTTGGGCAATGAAAATTTGCAGAAAAATAGCTATTGACCTCAAAAAATTATCAAAAATTAAAAATAAGCTTAAAACACTGGAAAATACATTTTTGACTCAAAATTGGTGAAAAATGAATTTAATTTATAAAATAACGATTTTGCCCTTGAGCAATGAAAATTCACAAAAAAATAGTTATCGTCTCTGAAAAAATTAAGAAAATTCAGAAACATGCCTCAAGAATTTGAAAAATGAATTTGGAACTTAAAATGAACTAAAATGGCATTTGCGAGGCGAAATTACCATTTTGCCCTTATGCTGGTAAAAATATAAAGAATACCAATTAAATATAAAAAATCACAAAAAATTTAAAAATACACATGAAAGTGAAATGTGAATTTTAAAAACCCCCAAAACTAATAGAAAAATATTTACAGATAAAATTACTATTTTGCCCCCCTAGATTATTAAAAATTAAAAATTAAAATTTATCCCAAAAAGCGCAAACATGCCCCCCGGTGTGTGAAAATAAATGGTGTGTTAAAATTTGGTATCTACAAATCCTTTTAGCCTCCATCCCTTCATTCCATAGAAACCATTGAATAATGTATTCAAAGCTTTGATAACACCTCCAGGTGGCTGCAATATTTGAAATAAATAAAGAGGCATGGAATTTAGGACATGACAAAGAAGAATAATCTTTCCTCCAGCTGATAGCTTCTTAACGCTCCAGTGTTGCAGGCATCTCCTAATTTGTTCAATATACCATCAAATAGAATACATTTAGGTTTTCCCCTAGATATAGGGACCCTAAGTACTCAAAAGCAAGTCTTTACGTTTAAACCCCATGGTCCTCTCAACCATCCCAACTGTCCTCAAAGAAGCCTTAGGTGATATGTGTGTGTGTGTGTGTGTGTGTGTATGTATATGCATATTGTCATGTCCCGAGCCTGAGACGTGGCACCTGCTATGCTCTAGGCTAAGTTAGGACACAAGGCTAAACTAAAACAATCATCATCTAATCATGATATAAGGCTCAAAGAATACTAAAGATGCTCAAAGGAATTCATTTCATTTATAACCAAAAGATATACAATATCCATTACAATTCTTTTTCCCCAATAACAAAATAGTTGGGAGAAACATATATAACCTAATCTATATCAAAAGTATGGCTATACATCAATACTATAAAAAATAACCTCATCCATGTCTACCCTATCTATGACTATGAAGCCCAAAAGTCATTCCAGTCACCTTCTACAAATTCATCACCTATGAGGTTAAACAAAGGGTGAGTGATATAATCACCCAGTACGTAGTAAAAGTTCCCTTTGGGGCTTAGCTTGTTAGTCATATATAAGTAATTTCCAAATCAAAATCAAATTCATCCTCATTCATAACATGTTGTCAATTTATACACAATACAAATTCAAAGCATCACATAATGCGATTCAAATAAAGAAAGCTCAAGTAGTTAGCGAACACATAACCCTAGAATTCTAGTTGTTAACTATAACTCGGTTAACGCGGTCCAAAACCAACTATCACCCGGTTAGTCCGGTTCAAGACTAACTATCACCTGGTTAGTACGGTTCAAATATTTAACTATAAACACCAAATTAAGAAACTAGTCCCGTCACAAATCCATTTCACATACAAGAGCTCAAGCATATGTTCATTCAAATGATTATTTAGACCACATATACTCATTTCATATCAAAGCCAATGTAACCAAATGTAAGCCCATTTATATAGAGAAAATATCATTCGAATCATTTATCCTCATCAAAGTGCATTTCCAAAAGCAAAGAGAATCAAATACTACTTACCTCGATCCAAAGATTAATTTAGGTAATCCGAGTAGGGATAATCTCTTTCGTCACCTATAATGCACGAATAACACCCAAATCATACTCTAATTCCATCAAAGAAGCATAACCAACTTAATTCTCTACTCAAAAAGACAGAAGAAACAACCTCCCAGGAAACAAAACGATCGGCGGGTGGGATCCCCTTGATCTGCGCCCGTAGATCGATGCACATCCACCTAAGGTTCCCTCCAGAAGGCGAGCCGTGGGTGAACACGGACGAGCCGCCTGCAGCTCCCTCTAGAAGGCGAGCCACGGGTGAACAGGGACGAGCTGCAGCCGCGGCTCGCCCTACGGATCACGCTGCGAATCGGGGCAGAGACAGAGCCTGCTCATTCGCGGTTCCATCCGCGGCACGGATGGGGCCGCGAATGGCACCAGAAACAACGCAGAAATGACCTACAACTGCTCAAACACACACCCAACACTATTCATCTTCTTCTAGCTCTACCCAAGCAACAAGACAACTTCAAAATGGCATAATAAGGCAAGAAACACTATCTTAATACAATATACAACACATATCATGGATTGTACTCAAAGATCACACAATTTTCCCAAATTCTTATGCCCATATATCATCAAATGTCAAGAGACTCCAATGCTCATTTACTCACACACTCTATAGCACAAGCATGACTCTTAAAAAGCATAAGGCTCAAAGATTCTACCAATTGCAACTACTATTCCACCAAACTCAAAGAATCACAACTAGAGAAATGAATTAGATTTGGGAAGAGGGAGGATTACCTTGGTTAAAATTGAAAGAATCAAAGAGGCCTTTGCTTGCTTCCTTTGGGGGGTTGTGCCCTTCAATGTTTTCTTCAAATGGAAAGAGAGGAAATCTTTAGAGAGTGTGAGAAAAAGATGGGGAGAGAAAGAAGACAATATGGTAAGAAACCTAAGTCTTTGGGGATAAAATCAAAATCATAGAAATTGCTAACTAGTCCTTCAACTTTCAAAATTTACACAACCTCCCAATCAAGTTATTGACCAAAAGGTCATTGGTATCACACATATATGTGCACGCGCACACACACACATACACACACATATATATATATGCATATACAGATATATCATATACACACACACTCACACATATCTATCATATATATGTGTGTATGTATATACACATACAGACATACATATATATATGTATATGTGTATATATATACATCTACATATATATTTATATATACACACACATACACATATATATTCATACATACATACATATATATATGTATACATACATATATGTATATCTATATGTGTATGTATTTACATATTCATATATATATACGTGTGTGTGTGTATATGTATGTATACGTATATATATATATATGTATACATACATATATATAGACACATACACACACGTATTTATTTATTTATTTATATATGTACATACATGTCTATATATGCATATGTATATATTTATATGCATATATATGTGTATATATAATTGTGTGTGTGTGTTTGTGTGTGTGTATATATATACATATATATATAAAACTATATATGTATACACAATATATATAGTTATACATATATTATATATATAGTTATATATACATATATATATGTATGTATATATAAATATATACATATGTATATGTAGACATGTATGTACACACGTGCACATACATATACACACATACATACATACGTACATATATATATACATACATACATACATACATACATACATATATATATAGATACATACATACATACATACACATACATACACACACACACATACATACAGAGATACATACATACATACATACATACATACATACATACATACATGACATTGTGTTGTGTTGAATGTGAATTATTTGAATTTGAAAGTCGTGTGGAGTGTAATCAATAAAAATTTTATGAGATTTTAATCAATAAAATCGTGAAATTAGTATTTGAATTTATTTTTCTAGATTTTGCAATCAATTTGATGACATCTACGAGATTTATACTTGCATCAAAATGAATTCGTCAAATTTTAATAATCAATTTCACTTTTTTGAGGTTGTTAAATTTGATCCCTCTTGTTATTCTTCAATCTTTAAATGGTATGTATACATAATATATACACACGTATGTGTACACGGGCGTGCAGTATCTGTGTGTGTATCCATTACGTAATTTAAAGTTATAAAATTGCTTAAACAACTATCATTTTGCAGAGATATACATACATACATACATATATATATATATAAGACACATATATAAGACCACATTATATACAATATTATAAAAGGTTAGGTGCGCAAGGCTAAAGTCATTCAGATATTGGCCCCAGAGTTTTTTTTTTTTTTTTTCAATGGTTACACTACTGAGTAAAAAGCTCCATTCAAGGGATACAAGATTATAAAGAATAACAAGTTAACGTCCCACAAATTTGGAGCCAACTCAAAGCGTAAAATCGATTAATCTTGCAAAAAGTTTACAATACTTGCAAGGCCAAGACTAGCTATAACCCACGGCAATTTACATTTTCATATTACTAATAAATCATAGAAACACACGAGAAAACTATGAGAAATGTTCATATTCCAGCTAGAATTACAAGAAAATACTCAGTATTTTGGTGGGGGAAACGGCTAAACCCTTGTTCAAATAGGATTTGTGCACTTATCTTTTAGGGATTAAAGCAGTTTCCTTAACACGCCAAAATCCTAAAGGAATTAGGACTCCTCTAACACGTTTCCTTTCCACAAAAACATGCCCCAAACCGAGTAGGACCATGGTTCTTTGTTCTCCATACAAACACGTTTGATCAGCTTTTAAAAGAACATAAAAAAATATAAGTATATCCGAAGCACAATAAAAATACAGTTTATTTTATTGAATTTTTTAAAAAACATTTTGGATTTCTAGAGTATTAAAAGCAAACAGCATTTCTGATATCACCAATTCGTTTCTTATTTTCCAAATAAATATATTCTAGTCAGCGCATATTTCCACAAATGCATGCAATTGATGCTAATTAGGCTCAAAACTTACAGAAAAAGAACATAAACAATATATTAGTCGTTTCAATTCATCTCAATCATATTACTTTTAATAACAAGTGGGGAAAAAAGAATTTACAACTACTTTTCATTTTGTTTTGGCTGTTCAATAATCCAAGAAAATTTAATATAAAATAAGGACATAGAATATGTTATATTGATAAATGTTTGACATAATTGTTATTTCAAACTTACTAATAATTTCTCAAATTAAATAAATGTAATTTAAATTCTTTTGGAGCCACTAAAATTGAAAGAAATAGATACACGCACACTTACATAAGCAATGATTTTAAATAAGCATAAACGACGTGGTGTGATTTCCTTCGTAAATAGAATATACTAATGAACTTTTATGAAATGATTTTATAGGATTCAACACTTTTATCGTGGAATATCATTAAGTAAATACACAATATTTTATATTTTAATTTGCATAAATTTTACATGTTAACTTTTCTTCTAATTTATTTTGTTTACCAAAAAATAAAAAATAAATGAAAAGGATCATAAATTGTTTCTTTTTTCTTGCACTTATTTTGTTGAAATAAAGAGAAATAACAAATAAATTAATTTTAAAAAATGGGATGATTACAATCTTATCATCACAAATTCGAAGAAATTAAAAGACTTTGTAAAGCTATTATAAATGAAATAAGGCAGTGGAAATTTTGTCAAGATATTGTCTGAACAAATACATATCATACTTTTATATTATTTACTCTTAGGGAATCTGTTAAAGCAGTTAACTGTCTTGGGATAATTCACCAAGTTTTCCAACAGCATCTCGAAGATGCATTTCCTAATTTTGAAAATGTGTATCCTAAATTTGATAGGATAGGTCAGATTCTACGTATATAAAATGCTCATTACTCATCTTGTTTAGCTTTGTTTGCCCTAAATTTTGTCAACAAAATTTAGCTGTTCTCTCAACAGGTTTTCTACGTTCTTGAATCTTCACCTTAAACGCACAAATACTTTTCCAATTTTCTTGTGATCGACAACAAAAATCAACTGAAACTTGAAAGTTAACCGGGAAAGAATTTTGAGAATGAAGCTAAAGATAATAATGAAGAGAAAGAGAGAAGATGATTGTAATGATAAGGTTCTAGAAACAAGCCATATCAAGAATAAATACGGCGATGGTGTTGCATGGCGAAGAGGTGCAATGCTCGGCGAATGAGGTTTTGGTTCAGTTTACTTAGCAATTACGTCAAACAAGCTCTCATCCACAGACAATAGTAGTTCTCCATTAGCTATGGCTGTGAAATCAGCCGAGCTTTTTGTTTCGCAATCAATTCAGGAGGAGAAAGAAGTATTAAGCAATATCCGCGGATGTCCTTATATTATTCGCAGCTTAGGCGACGAGATTACAGTGGGTGACAATGGAACCATGGCGTATAACTTGCTATTGGAGTATGCTTCTGGAGGATCCCTGGCAGACAGAATCTTCAAAGTAGGCAACAAAGGGTTGCCCGAGTCGGAGGTTCAGTGCTATACTAGGTCTATACTTAAGGGATTGAATCACATTCATAGACTTGGTTACGTGCATTGCTAATTCCGAAGAAGATTTAGATTCGGAAGCATTATTATGTGAAGTAAAACCTGGTGGATTAGTGAGTCTTCGTTCTTTCCATCCAAAATTAGGGTGATTTCTCCATTCTTGATTATAAGTATTAGAATAAGGGTTACTTTGGGATGGACGATTGTAATTATTAACATATTGTAGTTACTCATAACAATCATCTGTATCATGATTTCCATCACAAGTAGTACAACATGCAATATTTACACTAGAATTAGAACCATTTGACTTGTTAAGCATATTAAAAACGGAATCAAATTTAACACTTAACATACTAATGGCATTGAGTTCATACATGCCTGCAACTCTTTTAGAGTTACCTCTTTCATTGGATCACTGATAGTGATTAGCCGCCATAACTTCAATCAGATTCTGACCTTCTTTGGCCAATTTCCCCACAAGTGCTCCACCTGCAGCTACACCAATATTTATCTTTGTAGGGTAATTAAGTCTATTATAAAATGTTTATACAATAAACCAATCCGGGAGGCCATGGTAAGGGCATTTTCTTAATAGTTCTTTGAATTTTTCCCATGCCTCATATAATGATTCTCCTTCGCTTTGGGTAAAACTAGTTATGTCCATCCTCAATCGCACAATTTTCCCTGGTGGGAAGTATTTATTCAAGAATGCTCGGGATAATTTGGCCCAAGTTGTGAAAGTATTATGTGCATATGAATCAAGCCATTGTTTTGCTTTGTCCCTTAGTGAAAATGGAAACAATCTTAACTTAATTGCATCATCCGTTACTCCATTATATTTAACCATATCACATATTTGCAAAAAGCTAGCCAAATGTGAGTTAGGATCTTCCATTGCATTACCTCCGAATTGTTCTTGTCTTAGCATTTGGATTAAGGCAAGTTTGAATTCAAAATTATTGGTATTTACCGGTGGTCGTGCAATGCTTGTTTGGGAACCGGTGTTATCCGATAAAGCATGATCACGTAGAATTCTATGATTTACCTCTGCCATGGTATCTTTTGGTGATCTTACCTTAGAAGTATCTCAGATTGCTTCCTCCACCCTTGCTTGACGTTGAGCTTGTCTCTTAGCCTTCCTTGCAGTTCTTTTGATTTCTGGATCAAATGGCACCAACATACTCAAGGATTTATGCATGCACTACAAAAACAAGAGACCAAAATAACTAATTGAATAAGGTAAGCTTACATTAATAAAGTTGGTTTTACTCTAATATTGCCGTGGTTCCATGGCAACGATGCAAAAACTTAACATGGTGAAGATTAGGTGTAGAAAATCAAGTCAAGTATACACACAAAAGTCAAGTAATAAAACCTAACATCCCAACTTTTACCGTAAGTATACGGGTTGTTGTAGTATAGGAAATTAGGGTCAAATCCCACAAAGAACCAACAAAGTGCAATTACTGGAGTTCTATCACTTTCTTTATTATCTAAGCAATGATTAATTTGAACAAGGTTAGGATGTTAGGACCTAATTAACTAAGAAAAACTTGTAGGAATGCAAAAACTCTTGTAGAAAAATAATTATGAATAAGTTCTAGGGTAATGAATCCACTAATGATCTAGATTAAGGTGTAGATATTAACACTTGCCAAGTTGAACTTACCTTGTTTAAGAATTCAATTCCATTTGTATCAAAACTTGCTTTCACAATGAATTGATTCACCCTACCTACTACCATGATAGATTTGTTTTTGTATGCATGAATTGCTTCATTAAATTCTCATATGCATAATACTATTTCCATGTGTTAGTACTTAAGCTCAACCATTCATTTTCTATTATTAAGAACAAACTTAATTGATTCCTAATAACTAAGATGCTTTACATGTGATGGTCTTTCATATACAAAGGTTAAAACTTGAATAATTAAAGAAACAACAGCAAAAAGTGGCAAGTTTAATCAACCACAAGCCTTCCAAATCAAAACATATGAGTTGAAAACAACTAGCCATAGCAATCAAGATAAATAAATGATTGGTATCCGTCTCGCTATACTATGGATACTTTAGGCAAGTGCACCTATCGTTCCTAGTAGTACAGTGTACAGGAGTACCGAGTGTCAATCCCACAGGGACATGTAAGTACTAGTACTAACCTTCTTTCTATTATCTAACCTCACAAATCGAATGACAAATTAATTAGAAAGACAAATTAACTAAACGAATTACCTAATTAAACCACAATCTAGAAGTCAGTAGAGAGAATGGACAAAAGTAGAGGGGAATCAAGATGAAGAATACCCTAAACCAAGCATGCTAAGACTATACCTTGATTAATGAATAACCCAATCACTTAGACCCTAGAATCCCTTAATTGGGTTCAATCTTTCTCAAGTATTAACCCCCTATCCCCTTAGTTGATTAATTGGAATCTCTTCTCAATCAAAATCCCAAGGAGAAGCATTAAGTTTCTATGGATTCTATGGTTTTGGTTAGGAATCTAACCGGGGAGACTTATGTGATTCTATCTCTAGCAACCCATGAAAGCCTCTTTATTCAAGAGATGATCTAATCAAATAGGTGATTTCTCAATCCAACTATATGAAATCAATATTGAATCTAAGGATGCATGCTGTAGACACCAAATTTTGACACACCTTTGGTAAAAATATGTGTGTTACTTTATTTTAGAGGGTATTTTTTATTTTTCGGGGGTCGAGTACAATTTTCGCGCATTATGTCTAATTCGTCACATCAAGGGGCAAAATGGTAATTTCACCATGTAAATATTAGTTTATTTTATTTTATTCCCTAAATACATTGATTTTACTATTTTTATCATTATTTATGATTTTAATGATTTTTAGGAGTCATTCATCATTTATTTAAAATTTTAGTATTTTTTAATTCAACGGCACGTTTTCCAATGCGCTATTTTTATGAGAATTTTCAAGTGAAAAATTTTATATATGCAATTTTGAATACTCATGAATTTTCTGTAAAAATCTCATAATTTTTAGAGGTCGTTTAGTATTTATTTAATTTTTATCTTTTTGTTTATTAATGGCACGTTTCCCAATGCATTCTTTTTATGAGAATTTTTTCAAGTGAATATTATTTATGCATAGCTCATATATTCATGAATTTCCCGCATAAATTTCATGATTTTTAGAAATTTTTAATATTTATTTTAATACTTTATTATTATTATTTGTTATTATTATTTTTCTATTAATCGCACATTCTAATGATATGTTAATTTTTAAATTTTTGCAGTAAATTTTATTTATTCGTTTTATAACTATAAATTTCAGTATTTTTCTTAGTAATTTTAGAGATCCCAATATTTTTATTTTTATTCTATTTCATTTTTTGTTTTCCTTTATTTTCCTCCTCAAAAAAAAAAAAAAAAATAGAGCAGGCTGCGTGTAGCAGCCTGCTGCTACTGTAGCAGTATGGCTGCTACCAGAACAGCCTCATGACCATACTTCCAGCCATACCAATCACTCAACCACTCTTTGTTTAATCCCATCACACCCTCACTTGCACTCATTTTCTTCACCAGATTTTCAGGGATTTAGCACTCAATTTGTTTTCACCAATTTCCCTCCCTCACAGACAACACAGGCCACACACACATTCACCTGCACTATCAGATCACTCACACTCCCTCACTTCACCAGCAACACACAAACGCCTCTCTTCCTCCCTCACATACCACACGCCTGCATTCTTCACACAAAACGCAACACACTCAATCCTCACAATTCACAAAACCTGCACAAAAATCACAATACACAACCACTTACCCCAGCATACACAACACACAAACGCACACCACACAACACACATCACGCCTCACTCACAAAACACAGACCTGCATTTTCTTTCCCCTCCCTCTCTTCATCCGAACACACACACATCACACACACCTGTAATTCTCCCCTTTCCCCTGCGCATCACAGAAACACAACGCACACACCACATTCCACTCATTCCTGCATTCTTCACACGCCTCACATACAACACACTCACCTGCATTCTTCACACGCACCTCACACACAACACACAACCTGCAAAAACACAAGCTCAGACACCAAGCATCACATACACACTACATTTCCCCTGCACAATCTCACAGCACACACACACAACACACACTTGCATTCTTCACACTTCCACAGCACACACACACAACACACACTTGCATCACGCCTCAAACACAGCAACTTCCACAGCACACACACAACACACACTTGCATCACACCTGCAAAAACACATAAACACAAACACACAAGTTTCACGCCAGAGACACACAAACACACAACCACGGCACACACAAAACACACAATCGAACACACACCTGCAAAACGTATTTTAAAAATAAAAAATAAAAAAGAAGGCACAACAACAACACCGCCAACAACAACAGCAACAGCCAACCGGAGCACCACCACCGTCTCCCGTCTCCATCACGCCACTATCCCCTCAATTGAAAAGGTAAAATCCCCATCCCTCCTTCATTTTCTTTTTGTGAATTATTGGGGCAAATTAGGGGAAATTGATTGGACTAAGACAAGAGAGACCGGATAGAGAGAGAGAACAGAGAGAGCTCCGGCGAGGGAGAGAGAGAGACCGGCTAGAGAGAGAGAACGGAGAGAGCTCCGGCGAGGGAGAGAGTGAGACCGGACCGGAGAGGATTCGAGAGAGAGAATCGGGAGGGGAAGAAGAACCAGGGGAGAAAGAAGAAAAAAAAAGAGAAGAGAGAAAAAGAAAGAAAAGAGAGAAAAGAGAAGAAAAAAAAATCTGAAAAAAAAAGAAAAAAAAAAAGAAAAATTTGAAACCGGAAAAAAAAAAAAAAGTTTTAGCGAAACTACGTCGTTTTGACGTAGTTTCACTCAAAACTACGTCGTTTTGATTAGTTTAGTTTTTTAATTTATCTTTAATTAATAATAGATATTTATTTTGTAGTCCTTATACTTTCATTAATGTCACTGTGGCCCCGATAATTTCTGATTTGTGCATTTTAATTTCTGTTTATTATAGATTGACCCCCATAATTTTATTTTCTTTTCAATTAGGTCCTAATTAATTGCATTTAGGTCCCCCGACTTTTATATAATTATAATTTTGATCCCTGTATTTCTAAATTTCTATTTTTGACCCCTACATTTCTCGGTAATTACATTTTGACCCCTGAATTTTGCTGGAATTTTATTTTGTACCCCAACATTGCTGGAAATTATATTTTGTCTTAGAATATTGCTGGAATTTTGCATTTTTGCCCTAGAATATTGCTGGAATTTTGCTTTTTGCCCCCAAACCTTGCTGAAATTTTATTTTGTACCCCAACATTGCTGGAAATTTTATTTTTGCCTTAGAATATTGCTGGAATTTTGCATTTTTGCCCCCAAACCTTGCTGGAATTTTATTTTGTACCCCAACATTGCTGGAAATTTTATTTTTGCCCTAGAATATTGCTGGAATTTTGCATTTTTGCCCCCAAACCTTGCTGGAATTTTATTTTGTACCCCAACATTGCTGGAAATTTTATTTTTGCCCTAGAATATTGCTGGAATTTTCTATTTTTGCCCCCAAACCTTGCTGGAATTTTATTTTGTACCCCTACATTGCTGGAAATTCTATTTTGTCTTAGAATATTGCTGGAATTTTGCATTTTTGCCCCCAATACTTGCTGGAATTTCATTTTTATCCCTCCCAACATTGCTGAAATTTTAGTTTAAGTCCCTATACTTGTTGAAATCTTAGTTTTAAGCCCTAGATACTTGTTGGAATTTTATTCTAAGTCCCTAATTTGTTCAAAATCGACATTTTATGCTCAATTTTTAAGTATTTCATATTTTATACTTTAAATAGTGGTAACTTGACATATTTGTTGATTTTCTTAGCAATTTATACCGGGTTTACGAACGGGAGGTACCTCGATTACCCTTTTATTTCTCTTTATGTGCTCCTACGTGTTGCTACGTGTTTTTCTATATGTTTTTTTATCTCCTTTTGCTTATAATTTTTATACATATGTGAGTGTTTATTTAGTTATGCCATGTTATTTATTAGAAATTAATTTTTGATTATTCAAAGAAATGTAATAGATAGGTAATATTCTATTGAGCAAAAATTCTGTATTTAAATAGTTAATGTAGTAGATAGTGTATATCTAGTTAACAAAAATTAAATTTTGTATTTTAGATAGAAAGTGTAATAGATAGGTTAGATAGGATATCTTTTATTCTTTTTCTACTTTTAGATTGTAATTAGGTTATTCTCCGGTGTAATAGTTAGGGCTTTGTGTGCTATGTGCTTATGTGTTTTATTTGCTTTCTTTAGGACTTTGCATCTAGAATATTATGCCTATGTGTTATGTGCTCCTATGTGCTATTATTTGCTTTTATGTGATTATTGCTTTAATACATGCTTTATTTATTTACTTGCTTTAATTATATATGTGTATCGTCGTCACACTAGTCCAACGCTAGTTGTGATTAATTCCGGTTTCTTCGCTAGTCCAACGCTAGCGGAGAACTTATAGAAAATGGGCTAGTCCAATGCTAAGCCTTTAGGCCATTTTAGCCTTAGGATCATTTTCGTGTGCATTTCATGACATTTCACACACATTTTATCTTTTTAGGCTTTTTCCAAATTTTTATATATACTTTATAACTTATTACTTATTTTAACATCTATTTGGTGCATAACTTTTAGATTCCACTACACATAGAATTTTAGGTCATTTGCGTGATTTCAACTAAGAAATAGCCATCTACTCACGTGGGAAGCGATGGCGTACATGTCGTTCCCCCCTCCGTGAGTAGAAACAGTTAGTCACGAGTCCATTAGTCCCCCGTACCCGTTATGTTTGCATTCCCATTTTCTTTGTTCACTTACTATCTATACTATTATTTTTCTTTTCTTTTGCACTCCATTCAGCATCTATACTCGTGACCCCATCGAGGTCTATATCCGGGTTTCGCAATTAATGCGATAATTCCGACCAAACCTCAATGGAAAATTTGGTCCCTAACGATATCCATTTTTTAGGACTAGATTTGCATTCATATAGTTACATCCAAATGCAATAAAATCTTAGGGTTATATTAGGAAACTTTAGACTAAACCTCGCAACTAGTTTCGGCTAGGTTGAAAGGGTGCCTTGGGCGCGAGCCTTTGCCTTTCCTTTCTTCAACTGTGACTCCCGAACCTTTTTTTCTCTTGTTTTCAAAGACCTGGAGTCGTCTAAAAAGGGTTTTCTTGTTTTTTCCTATATCTTTTCCAAAAATCATTTCCTTAAAAAAAATCATTCTTAATTTTCTTACCTTTTATAAAATATTTTCGGGTGACTTAGTACACCAAAACCCAATACCAAGTGGCGACTCCTTTTTTAAAAAAACCCTTTTAGACTCTATTTTCGGGCCCAAAAAAACCGTCGCATTTTCAAAGTCCCATTTTAGGCCCTTTTTCTTTTGTTTTCAAAAATAAAGTATTTGTTTGTCACATTTTATCGAATTATCTTTTACAAAGCATTTTTCTAAAAATTATTTTTACAAAAATTTACACGCTTCTCTTTTTCCAATAAAAACAACCACATTTAACACTTCCTTTTCTTTTTTCCAAACATCTAACGCCCATTTATTATCCCTTTTTCGAAAAATGGGGCGCGACACATGCAAATCCCACTTCAATAGCCAATAAACTCAAGAATAAATCTAAAACAAAGTGGATCTTTTATTAAACGAGGAATAAAATCATAGACATAAGAATTTAGGGTTCTTTCCATCTAAATCATAAACAACCCAATTCGTAAGTACAATTAACAAAAGGCAAGAAAGAAAGAGAAAGCTCATTCTCATGCAGCCCTCTTGAATCCTCCCTTGTATCTTAATAAAACTTTCTTGCTTTGCACCATTGGAGCCCTTGAGTTGTCTCCCTACTCTTGCTTTTTCCCTCTCTACATCTCTCTAGATGTGTGCAAATGTGTGTTTTTGATGTCTTTGGTGCGTGTGTAATGCCTCCCCAAGAGGTAGGGTTCTTCTTTTAAAAGATTCCATCTAAAACAAAGCAAATCGCAGGTTTTCGTGACTGAGTCGCGGTGCCATCCGCGACACGGCCGCGTCCGCGGATGGAATACGTGACTTTCTGATCCCATCCGCGGCACATCCGCGCCGCGAGTGAAGTCGCGGATGCGGATAGAAGCTCAATTTTTACTTCCATGTCAGATTTGACCTCGAAGACGGAAGAATTAACTTTTCCTCAAAACACGAAAGTTGTAGCCCCTTGCGATAGCTTTCCAAAACAATAAAAATCAAGTCATTTGAATCTCTGTAGCTCGAGATATAGTCAAAATACTGAGAACTGGTCGGAACTGCCTCACAGGATAGATGTGCTTTCAGTAACTTGGAAATTTGACCATCAAAACGTGAGAACTGGATTTGGATGTCTTCATATAAATTGTAGACCATCATCTTAGCTTTGAAATGGCTCAAGAAGCATCTCAATCCAATATCTCTATCTGGAGTTATTACCAAAATACTGAAACATGTCCGAGCTGCAAATCCATTTCTTTCCCATTCTTGTTCCACTATTGATTCTTTGCACCAATTTGAGGGTTTCTTGACTTCAACTCATCACCAACTTAAAATAATCTTAAAATATCATCCAACTATCATCCAAATTGATTACGCAATGTGCAAACCCTATGAAAACACAAGAATAATGCAAATAATTATCTTTAACACACGATTTAGCTATTAAACTCAAAAATAAGAAGAAATAGCAAGTAAATAGAGGAAAGCTCATGGAAAACCCTATAAACCTAACCTAAAAGCCTACTAAAAACTAGTATATTTTAGCACTTATCAACTCCCCCACACTTAAGCCATTGCTTGTCCTCAAGCAATGAACCATACAAAACTCAAACATTGACTTAACCAAAGTAAAAGCAAAACATACACCTCTAAGAATAACTTCTCAACAACTATGGAACACAATTATGTAATCATCCATCTCATTTCAAATACTCATAATATTAAGCGAAAGAGAAAGTATTATACGTCAATTAAACAAGTTTAGTTCCATTTCTCTACTTTATTCGAAATTCATAAGTAAGTAGATCCTATAGCAAACAAGTACAACTATATGCCCATGATCCATTCATTTTTCACAACTAGGGACTTTTTCTTCTTAAGCTTAGCCTTTACTTAGAACATGAAGTTGCCTTTTTACACGAAGATCGACATTGGTCAGATGAAGATCCCCGGTTACTCAGCACTTCATCTGTCTAAGCTGCTATGCATACTCATAATTCTAGTACCTTTTTACGCGAAAGTCGACATTGACCAGATGAAGACCCCTGGTTACTCAATACTAAAACTAGCGGAGTAGAACCTAAACTTAATTATTCTTTGTTTTTTTTTCTTTTCTTTTTCTTCTTTTTTTTTTCTCAATTTTTTTCAACTCATTTAGTCCCTTTTCCCTAACACATTACCAATCATAGGCACAAAGCCATACTTATAAACTACATTCACTACTTAACTCATGAAGAAAAACAAATAAAGCAGAAAAACTTCACTAAACTCTCACAAAAATTTAAGCATAATCCAATCTCCTTTACATAATATACTTTCTTCAAAATAAAACTTCATAATCACATAATCACATCCCCAGTCAATTAAAAAGACAATCCTAAAAAATGTACATAATTACTCTACTTGGGCAAGGAAAATTGAAAACTAACAACTTGGATATAGTAGTACTCAAAAAACTTAAGATAAAACATTAATAACTCAAATAAGTTGGACAATTTCTGAAAAAATTAGACAGAGTTTCCCCTAAAATAGGGTCAACCCCCTGTTAACACAAAATTCAGCAATACCAATGAATCCAACAAGAAATTTTTCCACATATTATCCAACAAGTAGCACACACCACGATACAATTTAACCTTCCCCCCACACTTAATCTACACATTGTCCCCAATGTGTGAGAAAGAAAGGAAAAAGAGTGAAAAATAAAAATAGAAGAATAAGAACCAATACTCCCCTTACGTAATGGTAGCCACTCATAGTATGATTCAACTGCAAGGCAAAAGATTCAAAAATGAATGAACTTCTGTAGCTGCATCATAAACATAAAAATAACTACATTCATCCAAGTTATTTGTAAATGCCTAAAATATCCTACATAAACATAAAAATAACTAAAAAAATGATAAAATAATGAAATAAACGTTGGGTTGCCTCCCAACAAGCGCTTGTTTAACGTCGTTAGCTCGACACCAACAAGTGATATTACGTAACGCCTTGATGAAAAATGTCTCCGGCCCATTCCTTCTTCCTTTTGGGCCGTTTGATCTCAATCATTGGATGTCTATCATATTCAGCCCTTCGCAACTCATCACTTTTTAGCTCTAACAGTGGTAGAACCATGATAGGGTGGCATTCTTCCATTGTCCTCTTCGTCTCATATTCCTCTAGTCTCTTCTTACATGTCATGATATCATCAAAAACTCCATAGTAAGAAGGAACTTGCAAAATATCAATACCACAAAGAAGATTTATGTATAAAGGCTTAAAATTATAGACATGAGGTGCCTCTTGTAGAATGGAAGTAGTAATTGGAAGTGATAAATCCCCTAATTCTTTTGGTTCACTACGTAACACTTCCTCACCTACAACTTCTACTTCATTCCCTTGTTCTTCTTTAATCGACTCATGTTCTTCCACTTTACTCGCAATTAGAGGGTTACTCAATTGATTACCATTAGACAAATCAATCACTTTCACTAGTTCACTAGGGTTTACCTCTGTGTCACTCATCAAGTCATATTGGTTCCTAGTGTTCATAGCTTGAGTAAATTGACCTATAAGACTCTCAACTGCTTTAGTGATAGCAACAAGTTGTTCTCCCGTTTTCTCTATTTCAACCTCTATTCTATCCATCTTATCATTTGATGCTTTCATAAAATTCACAATGGCCAATTCTAACTCAGGATTAGACTCTATAGGGAGAGGATACGATTCAAACATATACTCTTCTACTCTATCATGAGCTAATTGCCAAGTTGGTTGTGGTTGATTCTCATACTCCCTCCATCCATATGATGAATGATCCCACCACCCTGAGTTATAGGCATTGGGGTTGGGGTCATAAGAAATTGGATAGTTGTTAGTGTTATCATAATGTACTTATCTACTATAAAAACACTCATAAGAGCTATGGTTTCCTCCACAAAAAGTACAAATAACAACACTAGCTTGGGAAAAAGAAAATCCACTTCCAAATTTTTCATTATTTTTATGAACAATATCATCTATTAGTCTCTCAAGAGCACTTACTTTATCCATACCTGTAGACTCCACGTTGTTACCTTGTTCATTAGGCCAATTGTAGTAATACTCCGCCATCCTCAAATGAAAGTTGCTAAGTTGAGATCCTCAAAAACACCAACTTCTGGACAAAAATAAAAAAAAACAATTAAGAAACAAAAATTTAACTGAATAAACAAGAATAAACATTAAGAGACAAAACAAATGGTCAGAGTAATAAAAATACGGTGTTCTTAATATCCTAGTCCCCGGCAACGGCGCCAAAAACTTGGTATCCGTCTCGTTATACTATGGATACTTTAGGCAAGTGCACCTATCGTTCCTAGTAGTACAATGTACAGGAGTACCGAGTGTCGATCCCACAGGGACATGTGAGTACTAGTACTAACCTTCTTTCTATTATCTAACCTCACAAATCGAATGACAAATTAATTAGAAAGACAAATTAACTAAACGAATTACCTAATTAAACCACAATCTAGAAGTCAAGTAGAGAGAATGGACAAAAGTAGAGGGAATCAAGATGAAGAATACCCTAAACCAAGCATGCTAAGACTATACCTTGATTAATGAATAACCCAATCACTTAGACCCTAGAATCCCTTAATTGGGTTCAATCTTTCTCAAGTATTAACCCCCTATCCCCTTAGTTGATTGATTGGAATCTCTTCTCAATCAAAACCCCAAGGAGAAGCATTAAGTTTCTATGGATTCTATGGTTTTGGTTAGGAATCTAACCGGAGAGACTTATGTGATTATATCTCTAGCAACCCATGAAAGCCTCTTTATTCAAGAGATGATCTAATCAAATAGGTGATTTCTCAATCCAACTATATGAAATCAATATTGAATCTAAGGATGCATGCAAATCCCACTTCAATAGCTAATAAACTCAAGAATAAATCTAAAACAAAGTGGATCTTTTATTAAACGAGGAATAAAATCATAGACATAAGAATTTAGGGTTCTTCCATCTAAATCATAAACAACCCAATTCATAAGTACAAGAATACAATTAACAAAAGACAAGAAAGAAAGAGAAAGCTCATTCTCATGCAGCCCTCTTGAATCCTCCCTTGTATCTTGATAAAACTTTCTTGCTTTGCACCATTGAAGCCCTTGAGTTATCCCCCTACTCTTGCTTTTTCCCCTCTACATCTCTCTAGATGTGTGCAAAGGTGTGTTTTTGATGTCTTTGGTGCGTGTGTAATGCCTCCCCAAGAGGTAGGGTTCTTCTTTTAAAAGATTCCACCCAAAACAAAGAAAATCGCAGGTTTTCGTGACTGAGCCTGCGGTGCCATCCGCGGCACGGCTGCGTCCGCGGATGGAATACGTGACTTTCTGATCCCATCCGCGGCATCATCCGCGCCGCGGGTGAAGTCGCGGAATGCAGATAGAAGCTCAATTTTTACTTCCATGTCAGATTTGACCTCGAAGATGGCAGAATTAACTTTTTCTCAAAACACGAAAGTTGTAGCCACTTGCGATAGCTTTCCAAAACAATAAAAATAAAGTCATTTGAAGCTCTGTAACTCGAGATATAGTCAAAATACTGAGAACTGGTCGGAACTGCCTCACAGGATAGATGTGCTTTAGTAACTTGGAAATTTGACCATCAAAACGTGAGAACTGGATTTGGATATCTCTATATAAATTGTAGACCATCATCTTAGCTTTGAAATGGCTCAAGAAGCATCTCAATCCAATATCTCTATCTGGAGTTATTACCAAAATACTGAAACATGTCCGAGCTGCAAATCCATTTCTTTCCCATTCTTGTTCCACTATTGATTCTTTGCACCAATTTGAGGGTTTCTTGACTTCAACTCATCACCAACTTAAAATAATCTTAAAATATCATCCAACTATCATCCAAATTGGTTACGCAATGTGCAAACCTTATGAAAACACAAGAATAATGCAAATAATTATCTTTAACACACGATTTAGCTATTAAACTCAAAAATAAGAAGAAATAGCATGTAAATAGAGGAAAGCTCATGGAAAACCCTATAAACCTAACCTAAAAGCCTACTAAAAACTAGTATATTTTAGCACTTATCAATGATACAAAGTTAAAGAAAGCTTATTCAATATAAAAATGGCTTCAAGAACTTGTATTTCTTCCACAAGAGTTGCTACAAGGGTTTTTGTACAAGAAACTCTCTTAAACTCACAATATCTCTATTATGACATAGGAGAATTCTAACAATTCTCTACAAATTCTCTATCCTAGCATGCCTCCAACTCTTTACAAATGACTTTTATTTATATACAAGGATTCTACAAGTCAGTTTCCAACTTGCGATTAGATTTAATGAATTGGAATGATGAAAACCCTAGTTGAAGGTCTTCTTGGGCATAAAAGTCTTCATTTGTACCCCCAATGCAATCTTCAACTTGCAGAACCTGTAAACAGTTTAAAAGTCTGGAAAAATAGCTAGAGAATGAAGCAAGTTGCAACAACCAAAATTTGGAAGGTCAGTGACGATTCGCAGATGGCGATACGCGAATGGTCATCCGCGAATCGTGTATCTTGGGTCCACTTGTGTAAATTTTCGCTAAGTTGTCACTTCAAGTGTCCTAATCCTTTTTTATGCATTTTCTCAAATTTTTGCTGATTTTTCTAATTTTTCACATTTTGCTCATTTCATCTTCCAATAATTCTTCACTTTGTTTATTTCACTTCATCACTTTGATCTTGGCCTTACTTGACTTTTTTTTAGATTAAGTGTGATGAATATGCAAAAATAAATAAAATTTTGTGCATTAAATACTCAAAATAATAATTTTAGAGGCAAAACCTTAATTCTAGAAAATAAACCCTAATTAATGAAATCACGTTATTTAAAGTAAAAAAGTATGATAGTTTTACTAAAAATACACTAAAAATATCAACATATATACTAATCTTGAAAAAATTTTCATTTATCACCTACGATGAGTGGTGGAGGTGGTATTCTTTAGGATAGTCAAGGTAATGTTTTGTTAGCTTTTTCATGTTTTCTTGGTTCCTTGACAAGTGTGCAACTTGAAGCAAAAGTTGTGTTACATGGAGTTCGATAATGTGTGTCGCATGGGTTCACCAATATCCCATTCAAATGGACTCTAAATTGCTGGTTGACATACTATTGTCCAAAGCTAAATATCCTTGGTTAATTTCAATTGAGGTGGAGCAACTAAGGACAGATAGTTTCTCTTCGATTTCTCATTGTTATAGGGAGGCAAATAAGGTCGCTAATGTGTTGGCCAAGTTTGAGTGTGACTCACAAGAGAATCGAGTATATTTTGATATCAAGGAGCTTCCTAAATTAGCAGTTGGGGAGGTTAGAATGGATAGGATAGGTATGCCTACTCTTAGAAAAGGCAGTCTTATTTAGTTTTTATATTATTACTATTCATGTACAGTTTTTACCTTTTAATTGTTTTTGGTCCAATTTTTCATGTACTGGTTGGAGATAAGGTTTATGTCCCCCTCCTTGTATATATTTTTGGTTATTAATGAAATAATAGGCTAACATCCATCCCCCGTGTACAGGATTTTGCCACTAAAAAAAAAAATACATATTCATATGTATGTGTGTGTGTGTGTGTGTGTGTACACACATATATATTGTAGGCATCAAATTTTGATCTATCATTTAGATATTTTTTTTTAATATTCTGGTGCACTTTCTGTTTTTCAGGGTCAATTGTGATTTTTGGGTGAAATATGCTAAATTTGTCAAGTCGAGGGCAAAATAATAATTTTGACTTGTAAATATTTTTTCTGTCATTTTAGTGTCTAATTCGTATTTCTATACTTTTAGGCATTTTCTTAATTTTCGATCGTTTTAATGGTCGTTCGGTATTTTTTTTAGGACTAAATGTCTTTTGTCACTAGAATTTTCCTTTTTGCACTTTTATACTTAAAAAAAGAAGAGAGAAAAAGAGAGAAGAAAGAAAAATAAAAAGAAAGAAAAATAAAAAGAAAGAAAAAAAGAAAAATGAAAAAAAAGAAGAAAAAAAGTTATTTTAGGAGTGTTTTTATTTTTTTATTTTATTTTAAGAGTATTTTTATTTTTATTTGAAAAAAAAAAAGAGTTATCCCTCGTCTCCAAATCCCCACCCCAAAACCAGAAACAAAGGCCACTGCCCATCCCAATTGCCATCATCCCTTCTCCACCATCGCCAACCGAAACCAGTTCAGATCTTCAGTACCAAGTTTTTCAGTACCACTCAGTGCCATTTATCAGGGATTGCCACCTTGCATTCACACTTATCACACTTGAGATTAATTAGATAACTATCATTGTGAATGCAAAGTGACAAATCCTAATAAATGGTACTGGAATGGTTCTGAAAAAACTAGCGCCGAAAACCTGATCTAAACCGAAACACCACCAAGAATGAGTCTCCTAATCACACGCGGCCAATATAACCACTGTCAAGGGTCACACACCATCACACACTCACAAATCACAGAGTTCACCACACTCACGATCTCAAAAACACACACATACAGATTCACGCACATACCATTCACACACACAACCATCACACACACAGATTTACACACACCATTTACACGCAAGAACACTGCAGAGATTCATGTGCAGATCTACACTTCTTCACCCATCGTTGAACCACCCGCGATACACATACCACCAAATCTCCACACCATCTTCACGAACAGCAAATCACAAAGCCACCAAAGCCCAGAACCATTGCCACTGTCACAGCCTCCTCTCACCATCACAAGTAATCACCACCACAGCAGCACCTGCAATTACCAAAACACAACCACACACCCCAGTCACATAGCCACACGCCACCACTGTCACTCACCACCCAACACGCACACAACCACCAGCGGCCGGTGACGCATCTCCACCAATAGCTGTGACAATCTACAGGCCACGCCACTCCGCCCCTATTCACCCACCACTACTGCCAGCTACTGCCGGTCGCACCAGCAAGCCGACGCCATCAAGCCTGCCCCTGGTTCAATCATCCTTGCCTCCAATTGCATTATCACCATAGTGTAGTCCCTTCGTGGACAACCAGCAGCAGCCACAAGCTCCACCAGAGATCGCCGTCGCCAGTAGCAGCACCCACGGTGTCAATGCGACCAGCTCACCGCCATCGCCATCAGCAGTATCATCACTTCACCAACGTCATCCCTAGGTGAAAATTCTTGGTTTCATCCTCTAATTTCTTTTATTTACTACATAGTCCAGGGATTTTTGGTATGATTTGGTTTGGATTCTGATGCGAGGAATTCAGAGGATTTGATTTGGGGATTTGAGCGGGGGTTATGGAATTAGAATTGGGCTTTCTTGGGTTAAAAGAGGTTAGGGGCACCCGGTGGGGGGATTTATGTGTTTTGTTTATTTTGTTTTTTCTTTTATTTCTGTTTTATTTTTAAATTTTTTTGTGGCTTAATTAGTTTCATAATAAAAAAAATGGAAAATTGATTAGAGGATTAGTTTTGCTTGGATTTTAGTTAGGTTAGTTTTTATCTATTTAGTGTTTGATTGGCTGGTGCATAATCTATTTTAATTTAGTTTTAGCTAGTTGATTAAATTATTTTACTTGATTAATTTAGCTTTATTTTAATTTTGGTATTTTCAATTGTTCATTTTTCTTTTTCATGAGGTAATATATGTTTAGATCCTTGTGTATTTATTGGTGTTAGTATGCCCCTAAGAACATTTTTGTGCATTTTAATTTCTTTATCGATTATGTCTATAATTTGCAATTTGATTCCTATTTATGTTTATACTTTGCAATTTGATTCATATGCTTGCTAAATTTTCGATTTGTATCCTTCAACTTGCGTGAATTTATTATTTTGCCCTCCCTTTGTGTACTAGAGTTGATTTTATATTTTTGTTTATCTAAAATGATGGTACCTTAATGTGTGTGTTCATTTTGCTAGTATTTGTTCCACATCTTTTAGAGGTATTTTTGCAACCTTTAATTTTTTTTATGTGCCCTATGTGTTATGTGTTTATTATGTGTTTTATATGTTGCATTTTATCTTATTTATTTTGAGCATTTGGTAATTTTGTGTTTATTTATCCACCTAATTTTAAATTTTTATAATTATTTGGGAAGAAATGTAATAGATAGGATATAGTTTATTTTATTCTATTTTATTTTACCAATAATTTGTCTTTTAGCTAAGAAATGTAATAGATAGGTCATGAAGTTTATTCTATTTTTTCCTATTTAGATTGTAATAGGTTTCCTCGATATAATAGTTAGGGTGTTTCGTGCTATTTGTTTTATGTGCTACGTGCTTATATGTTTACTCGCTTTTCTTAGAACTTTGTATCTAGATATCATGCTCATTTGTTACGTACTCCTATGTGCTATTATGTGTTTATTTAGTTTATGATGTGTTAATGGATGTTTATTTGTAACGTCACCACACTAGTCCAACACTAGTTGTAATTCATTTTTGTTTCCTCTCTAATCCAACGCTAGTGAGGAATTTGTAGAAATGAGCTAGTCCAACACTAGACCCTTAGACTTTTTACATGTCAGTCTCATTTGTATGCTTTGCATTACATTTCCATGCATTTTTATTTTTCTCCATTTTGCGTGATATTTTCCCTTATATTATTTCTTATCCTTATAAATATATAATGCATGACATTTAAACTTGCATCTCGTATAAATAGATCATTTGTTTGTTTAGATTAAAAAGAGTCACCCTTCGAATACGGGACATGGGCGAGTATGGCTCTAATAACCTTAGCGCACTTGATGACCTCATGGTCTAAATCATCTAAATTTTGCTAAGTATCAAACTTATGATGAAGAATACTAATATGCTAAATGAGTTCCTATTGTAGTTTAAAAAAGACTGGTTGAAAAAAGGAAGAAGATTGGCAATCTAGACGACTATTCGGACACACAATGCGGACGTCTAGATGGCCAGAACACTCGTACTAAAGATGGTCAGAAGGTATCCGAACGAGGGTCCGGAAGCTTATGCGGATGTCTGGACGCACAGAAACACTAAAACTCAAGATGATCAGAAGGTATGCGGACGAGGGTCCGAATGATCATGCGGACATCCAGACACATAGAAATATCAAAATTGAGGATGGTCAAAAGGTATGCGGACGAGAGTCCGGACGCTCATACGGACGTCCGGACATAAGGAAACACCAAACTTGGAGATGGTCAGAAGGCATTCATGAAATTTACTTGAAAGTATAAATATCGCAAGAGTTTTACATCCCAAAATATAAATAATATTTACAATAAAAGCCTACACATTTAGGCTATCAAAATACATGTAGCAAAACATTTACTATATCCAAAAGCAGCTTTTCCAGCTTTAGTGTTTTTGGAAAACCTGGTTAAAGAAAACAAATGAACGGGATGAGCTATAATAGCCCAGTGAGTGTCCAACTCATTCAATCATACCAGGAATTCATTATTTTATAGAACAAGATAATTGACAAGGTAAATAGACAAGTTATGAATAATTTAATTAACAAATAGTCAATGGCGGATATAGGGCCCAACTACGGGAGCAAGCTCAATCGCAGGAGAAGCAAGTATTGTTCATGTAACCATGATATTAGGACCGAGATAATAACTCAGGTCTTTATCAAAAGACATGCCAGTATTATCACGCACGCCCTAACCACCGTTCACCTTATAACCTCCGTATAGGCTACCACATCCAGGGAGTAATCTCGACCTTAGAGGGCCAACACGCGAGAAAGTTCAATCCGGAGTTGGCCTCTTTGAGGATTCACAACTCAAAAGGGACAGAACAACACATCCTAAAACACCCAACACCTTATATCCTCCCAAGCCTGTCTGGGTTGACTATCCGTGAAGTAACGGTGAAGTTAGTCAGGAAAGTCTCACGCACAAGTAACACATTGGATAATGAAAGCGTGTAATACATTGCGGAATAGATGCGATAAAGTACACATCTTTCCTCAAGTAGCACATATCATCAAATAACAATTACAAGTATAACATAAATTTTCATAATATAACATTCTCAAGTATGACAAAATATTTCATGCCTCATGCACACATAAAGACATTCACCTTAAGTGCTTAAGAAAATATTTCATAATACGGTCGGGTTTCACTTTCCGAGCCTGAAATTTAAAAGAAAATAGTCGTATAAAACCGGATAAAAATCTAAGTAATTCGATAAGAAAATTCGAGAAATACCTCAAGTATTTCTAGGGTTTAATTTCTAGGGTTTTGGAGTTTAGGGTTTTACCCTAGGGTTTAGGGTTTTCAAAATTAGGGTTTTCTAACTTTTTAGGGTTTTGATCGGAAATGTTTAATTCACTAATAGCTAATCTACGAAAATTTCTGCACGTTCAAATCACTAAATTACAGCTTATAAAGCTTTAAATCATAGCCTAATCACTTTTATTTTTTAGGTTTTACCGAAATTTCGACAGCACTTCTCCTATAATCGGACTAACCCAAAATTTTTTACCTGCAAGAAAAACATCCAAACAACCCAATCTCAAGTAGTTCTACAAATTTCACATCAAACTCACTTCAATTTCACCCAAATTTATCACAAAAACACCTAAACTACTCCAAGTTTCTTCAACTAAATCATCCTTAATTCATGCCATTTCAAATTTAAATCACTAGCTACAAGTCATACAAGTCCTTAAACCTCATATTCATGGAATAAAACTTCATATTTCATGGTTTAAATAAATCATACTTAACATTAAAGACATGGTTTAAAAGCTACAAAACTACAAATTTATACTTGAAATAAGAAGAGAAGTTCTTGAGAAATACCTTGAATAAGGCAAGATTTGTGCTTAGGAGGAAGATTAATTCACTTTCTATGGATAAAAAGTAATCAAATGGAAGTAAAAGTTCCAAGAAAATGAAAGAAAATGGAGAGAAAAGAGAGAAGAGAGGAACTGGCCAAGCTAAAGAAAAAGAGAGAAAAAGTGATTAAGTGAAGAAGAAAAGAAATGGAAAAGAATTGGGAAAAAGTTTGACCAATCAAAGCAAGACAAAACCAAAGTAAATCTTGACTTTCTTACTATGGAAGACTACACTTGGCTAATGGTCATTAGAAAGGATTTTTATTATTTATCCTATATTTACTCTTAAAGGAAAGGGTACAACATGCTAGTAAAATAGAAAATCATTCCTTATTATTTTTTCACTAATTCGGCCCTTTTTTTTTCTAATGAATATAATACAAAATAAATGGTTTTGGCATGAATTTCTAGGGTGTTACAATGGTGACGGATGGCATCCCTCAATACAGCATTCACGTGAAGAATATAAGGGTAGTAAGGACAAGAGCATCCCTCAATACAGCTTCCCTTTCGTCTCGACTTCAGGATTTGTATTAAGGAAATTGATGTTGAAGATCATCCCACAATACATTCTGCGTGACATCCTTGAAGATCATCCCTCAATACATCTGACCATTCATCTTGACTTCAGGATTTACCATCCACAGTTAGAGCATGTTCGGCATTAGTTAATAGTTTCTACCATTTATTAGAAAGCATTTTATAAGGGAATAGTAGTCATTGTTTAAATTTCTTTGCATTTTATTGAGGTCAAGTTTGGCCGAGTGATTCCTCAAATGGGGGTGTTTTCAAAATTCATTTTCACATGGGGCCTGTTTTGGATTCGTTTTCCGATTCGGGGGTTAACGCATTTGGTGAATGCGCTTTTAGTTTGTGCGCATTCACTGAATGTGCATCTATACTCTTTTTTTTCAAAAAAAAGCACGCCCGCACAATGCGCGAGCGTGCTATATTTTTTTGTCCTAGCAGGCCCCGCGCATTGCGCGAGGGCTGCTTTGACCAAATAAATGCGCATTCAGCGAATGCGTATTTACTTTTCAAACTCCCACACAATGCGCAGATGTTTTGCTGAGTACGTGATTTCTGCACAACGATTTTTTTTTAATGGGTCCATGCGGTGCGCGGAAAGTGTCGGGATGGCCCACCAAGTGCGCATTGTTAGCTACATGGCCCACGCATTGCACGAGCCGTGTAGTTATTTCACGTAGGCAGACCCGTGAGTCTACCTGCTAGCTTTGCTTTCAACGCATGCATTTGATTCCAACGCATGCAGAATTGACAGAGATTCTTCAGTTATTGCATCAAATTCTGATTCAATAATTCATTCATTGCTTTTGACCGGTGACCAATTTTTGCTTTTACTCCTCCATTTCATCAGACGTCTTCACTTGCACTTTCACTTTCACTTCACATTGCAAAACACTCTCATCCTTTCCCGGTAGAATTCAGCATCCTTCTTCTTTGGTTCATTCTCCTTAGTAACTTCTTTCTCAATTTGATAAGGTTAGTTTCTTATTTTTAATCTAATATAATTTTTTTAATGCAATGCTAATTTTTCCTTGCTAATTTTTTATAAATATGTAATTTAGTTTTATGTTATATAATTTTGTTTTTAGTTTTATGTTGTTGATTTAGTATTATATAATTTTGGTTTTAGTTTTATGTTGTTAGTTTGACATTATGTAATTTTAGTTTAGTTTTATGTTGTTAGTTTAGCATTATATGATTTTGTTTATAGTTTTACGTTGTTAGTTTAGCATTATATAATTTTGGTTTAGTTTTACATTGTTAGTTATACATTATATAATTTTGTTTTTAGTTTTATGTTGTTAGTTAGGTATTATACAATTTTAGTTTAGTTTTATGTTGCTAGTTTAGCATTATGTAATTTTGTTTTTAGTTTTATGTTGTTAGTTTAGCATTATATAATTTTGGTTTAGTTTTACGTTGTTAGTTATACATTATATAATTTTGTTTTTAGTTTTATGTTGTTGGTTTAGTATTATATAATTTTGGTTTTAGTTTTATGTTGTTAATTTGGTATTATATAATTTTAGTTTAGTTTTATGTTGCTAGTTTAGCATTATGTAATTTTGTTTTTAGTTTTATGTTGTTCTTTTAGCATTGTATAATTTTGATTTTAGTTTAATGAATTAATGGTGCTTTTACTTTGTTAAAAAATGGTGGCATAAAACTAGAGAAAAGAACATGATCAAAATATTTTATGCTACTATTCACGTAGTGTAGTTGAAAATGACTAGTAGAATAATCACAAAATTAGGAACCGACAAATTAGTCAAATTAAGGATTAGCTATTTCTACTTTTATCTATTTTTTGTTTTTGGCAAAAACTTTTGATACAAGTTAATTTTGGCAATTTTCTAGTACATATTTACAGCAAGACCCCTCAACTTTTACAAATTTATATTTTGACCCTCACATTGTGCAAATTTAAAGTTTCGCCATTAAATTTGACATATTTACAAAAAGATCCCTAAATTATTTAAATTTATAGTTTTCCCCCTCAAATTTTGCATGTTTACCAAATGACCCTCAACTATTGCATATTTATATTTTGGCCCTTCAAATTTTATAAATTATATAATGACCCTCAAATTTTGAAAATTTACATTTTGGCCTCTAAAATTTTACATATTTACAAAATGACCACTCAAATTTTAAAATTTTACAATTTAGCCCCTCAAATTTTAAATATTTACAAAATGACCCATTAACTTTTAAAAAATTACAATTTAACCCCTCAAAATTTGAATATTAACATTTTAGACCTACGACTTTTGCATATTTAAATTGTGGCACCTAAACTTATGTATATGTATAACATGGCACTTAAAATTTTGTAAATCTGTATTTTTGCCCTTAAACTCCTATATATTTGCATTTTACACACAAAAATTGTGCATATTAAAAATTGGCACCTAATATTTTGTATATTTATATTTTTATCCCTAAACCATTAAATTTTACATATTTACAAAAAGATCCCTAAATTATTTAAATTTACAGTTTGCCCCCTCAAATTTTGCATATTTACCAAATGACCCTCAACTATTGCATATTTATATTTTGGCCCTTCAAATTTTATAAATTATATAATGACCCGTCAAATTTTGAAAATTTACATTTTGGCCTCTAAAATTTTACATATTTACAAAATGACCACTCAAATTTTAAAATTTTACAATTTAGCCCCTCAAATTTTAAATATTTACAAAATGACCCATTAACTTTTAAAAAATTACAATTTAACCCCTCAAAATTTTGAATATTAACATTTTAGACCTACGACTTTTGCATATTTAAATTGTGGCACCTAAACTTATGTATATGTATAACATGGCACTTAAAATTTTGTAAATCTGTATTTTTGCCCTTAAACTCCTATATATTTGCATTTTACACACAAATTACTAAAAATTGGCACCTAATATTTTGTATATTTATATTTTTATCCCAAACATTATTATACATATTTACATTGGATTTAAGTTGATTGATTTTCTATTACAAAAATTAGAAAAATTATTTATTAAATCGTTGAAAATTAGGCTTAGTTATTAAAATAATGGGTAAACGATTAAAATTATAGTTAGTTAGAAGAATGATAAACAATTTTTGTTTGACAACTCACGTCGGTCAGAACTCATAAAATAGGAAGATGGCTTTACCCAGTCCACTTGGTGTTTTACTGTACTGGGGTGGTCAAATAAGATACGAGGGAGGATTGCACTACGAGTCACAACAACCTAACTCTATGTTCATGCTTAACGATCGAATTGGGTACGAACAATTGGTAGACAAATTATACGATTACATGGGCCTGGATAGGAATCGTTTCAGGTTAGAAGTCATTTATAATTGCTTGACCCGAGTCCTAGCGAGAGCTAGGCAGGCAGTCCGCTAAGCCCTTTGGTACGCCTTAGGGTAAGGTGGGGCTGTCACAAATGATATCAGAGCCTAGGTTTGAGAGAAGTGAGTCTTAAAAGTTAAAAAAAAAATTGATTAGGAATGAATGGTTATTAAGTACTTTTAGGATTAGGCCTCTAATCGATTTGTCATTGACAAATGTAGGTATGGCAGAGAGTGGACATAGGGAGGCATCCCAGCTATCTGAGGTATCCTAGGGATATCAGGGGCCTCGCACCAGACCTGTAGTTCGGTATCGAGAGGGACCTGGACATCCTTATAGGATATTTTCTCCTGCTCGTCGAGTGCGTCCCTCTTGTGGTTGTTGGAGAATGTACTCCTACCCTGACTATGTAGTGATTCCCCTTATTGAGGAGAGTAGGCATTTGGGACGTGCGAGGTGACACTTCACAGGATCGTATCCATGAGTTGAGGGAGACAGTGCGAGCCTAGACTCAGAGGATTAGGGAGCTCGAGGCTCAGGTTCGAGAGGAGCAGGAGTAGGACCGATGCTTTCAGGGAGCTAGTTCACGGTACCCGTGCCCGACTCACCTGAGTTGTACGACACATACATGATCATACAGGGAGTGTCGTCGGTGAGTGCATTCAAATGTTAGAGAGGGTGGTAGGCGAGGCGAGAGACGGAGGAGTTCACGTAGAGCATGGCCAAGCCAGCACACCCACTTCCCGGGGCTGAGGAGGCGCCCAAGGAGGATGGCCGAGAGCGAGCTCATGGAGTGAGTGCTTGCTGGCCATGGATTTTAAGATCATTTTCATGTTATGTAACTTAAGATTTTCACATGTATTTTTAATGTAGTTGATATTAAGCGGATAGTGATTTATATAAAGTTTATATATTGAATTCTACATTACATTATCCTAGAAAGTAAAAACAATACCAAAAAAAGGGCTAGGGTTTTAGGGCAAAAAAATTAGGGTTTTGAAAGAAATTTGGGTTTAAATTAAAACAAAAAAAGCTAGGGTTTAAGGGGAAAAAACTAGGGTTTTGAAAACAATTTGGTTTAAATTAAAACAAAAAAGGAGCTAGGGTTTTATGGGAAAAAAACTATGCTTTTGAAAGAAATTTGGGTTTAAATTAAAACAAAAAAGGAGATAGGGTTTTAGGCAACAAAAACTAGGGTTTTGAAAGAAATTTGAGTTTAAATTAAAACAAAAAAGGAGCTAGGGTTTTAGGGCAAAAAAAATAGGGTTTTGAAAGAAATTTGAGTTTAAATTAAAACAAAAAAGGAGCTAGGGTTTTAGGGAAAAAAAATGCAAGAAAAGATAACATTTTGAAAACTAAATTACTATGAAAAATTAGGAAAATTAAATATTTAAATTTATAATATGGAACTTAAATTTTTGTAAATTTGTATTTTGTCCTATTAAATCTTTATATGGTCGTAATAAAAATGAGTTTCATGACCTAAAATAAAACTTCAAAAATTTAGATTCATTTTGGCAATTTTCTAGAACATATTTACAAAATGAACCCTCAACTTTTATGGATTTATATTTAGGCCCCACAAATTGGAAATTTGTTTTTTCGCCCTTAAACTCATACATAGTTGCATTTTTACTCTTGAAAATTTTGCATATTGAAATTTGGTACCAAATATTTTACATATTTATATTTTTATCTTAAACCCTATACATATTTATAGTTGGGTTTAGGATTGTGTTACATTGAATTGATTAAGTTTCTATTACAAATATTAAGAAAATTAATTATTAAATCCTTGAAAATTAGGCTTGGTTATTAAAATAATGGATAAATGATTGAAATTATAGTTAGGTTAGAAGAATGATAAACAATTTTTGTTATGACGACTCACGTCGGTCAGAACTGAAAAAACAGGAATATGGCTTTACCCAGTCCTCTTGGTGTTTTGCTATACTGGAGTGGTCAAATAAGATACGAGAGAGGATTACATTACGAGCCACAACAACCTAATGCTATGTTCATGCTTCAACGATCGAATTGGGTACGAACAATTGGCAGACAAAATATACATTTACATGAGCTTGGATAGGAATCATTTCAAGTTGACCATTATCCTTAAATGCCCATGTCCGCCGACAATGACACATGTTCCATGGTCGATAACGAGTGATGACAGCATGGAAGTCATTTATAATTTGAACAACAATTACCCTGGGTATATTGCTGAATTTTATATCGATAAAGAGCAAATTAATTCAGGCATCTCCTACTCAAGGCGTCGAGGGGATGTATGATAGTGGACCGATGATGTCTTTATTGAATCCTTTTTTGCACCCATATAATCCATCATACGTGTCATATCCCCCCCAATATTACAGTCCTGTGGTGTCGTATGGTATGTCTAACCCAGAGACATCGATGCAAAATATTGAATGAACGGAGCCCCTATGTGGAGGCTGAATTTGGTTCATCCGCCATGCATCAATACAGTGCTCCCGAGGAAACGCATGTGCACGGTCTAGATTCAATTCAAAGTTCGAGTTTTGGTGGCCATAGCCGCAACAGTCCCTATAGAGAGGACTAGTGCAATCTGAGGGAAGACTTGAGCGATTTGATAGTTCATCCTCAGACGAGGATACTGAGGAAGACGAATCCCAAAATGTTGAATCTCCTGAATCTGATTATAACCTAGACACCGATGCAGGCGGCCAAGTACATACTTCTGATGCACAAGATTTGGGTAATCTTCAGACTGTCGACTGATCGATACGACCCTTGCACATCGAGCTGAGATGCAATACAACACTGTCCTCTCTGGAATTGTCTCAAAGAGAATATGTTCCTTCTCGAATGCCTTTCTTTTCCGATCTTGGCATTGAATCTGATTACGATCCCACTCGATAGGGGACACAGAGACCGGATTGACATGTGGAGCCAAGAAGATACTGACATTCGCCTTGGCATGCAATTTGTGAGCAAAGATCAATTAAGCCATGCAATGAGGCTGTGGTCAACAAAGCATAATAGGGAATTTAGGGTAGTTGAAAGTAAGGGAAATACATGGGTAGCAAAATGCAGGTTCGCTCGTGATGTTCCTGGGACATCTGATGAACAACATTACAGTATTTGTAACTGGTATTGTCGTGCAATTTGCAAGAAAAGAAGCGGCTTTCTGGCAAATCACTAGATGGGTGAACGAGCATCAGTGCCTTGGTTCGATGAGGGGAAATAATAACATGAATCTAGCTTCTGCGGTGATTGCTCGTCACATATTGCATTCAATTGTCACCTGATCTTACATACAAGGTTAAGAACATCATGGCTGATGTCAAGCAGAATCTCCACGTTGACATATCATACAAGAAAGTTTGGTACTGGTCGACGGAAAGCTATTCAGATTATTTATGGTAATTGGGAATCAAATTTTGTGGAATTGCCTAGATATGTTGAGGCATTGGTTCAATCAAATCCTGGTACCGTTGTACAATTTCTTCACCATCCGTGCAGTTTAGAAAATGTGAAGGTTTTTAAATATGTGTTCTGGACTTTTAGACCTTTAATTGATGCATTCTGTACGTGCAGGCCAGTGGTGAGTATGGATGGCTACTCACTTGTGCGGTGAATATAAGGGAAAATTACTTGTTGCGGTGACGGTTAATGCCAACAACCGCATATTGCCCCTTGCGTACGCAATTGTGGATGAGGAAACGCATGCTAGTTGGTCTTGGTTTCTGCAGCAATTGTACCAATATGTTGTATAGGGTCGGCATCCAATTTGCCTTATATCGGACAGACACAATGGCATACTCAATGCCATTGAAAATGCGGAGTATTTACACGAGCCGTACATGTATCACAGGTTATGTCTCTCGTCATGTCCGCAGTAATATGCTTGTCAGATTTCAAGGAAAAAATTTAAAAGATTTAGGTATGGGCAATTGGATGTACCACATAGCCGTGCAAGTGAGAAAAGTCATTAGTAAAAATTAAGGAATCACTCTGAGGCAGCCTGGCAGTACATGACAAGCATTGATTTTAGTTAATGGTGTCTTGTACGGACGGTAATCATCGTTGGGGCATTACCACCACGAATATTTCAGAAAGTTATAATAACATCTTGCGTGGTGTAAGAGAGATGCCTATCAAGGCATGTATGCAGCTGACATTTGAAAGGTCTGTAAAAATATTCAACGAGAACCGAGAATTTGCTGCACACTATCGGGAGCCATTTCCCCCAAGAATTTGAAAAAAATTAAAGGAGACTGAGCAGAAAGGAATGCGCCATAAGATTCAAACATACAACGTTTCGCAAGGCAAATACGAAATTCAAATTGGACGAGGACTGCATAATAAGGGCGGAAATTTTCACACCAGTTATGTACTACCAGAAAAATTGTACATGTGGTAAATGGCAAATGTATAGAATTCCTTGCTCACATGCCATAGCCGTGTGTAGACGGAGAGGAGATAATCCAGCTCAACTTATTAACACTGTGTATGCATGTACAACGCATATTGCACAGTATTCAAGCTTCATTCAATCTCTTACCCAACTGTCGATGAATATCCGATACCGAATTGGGAGTTTCGTCATGACAACACCCGATTTGTTGACCGTCGACCAGGCCGTGTTAGGGCCAAGCGAATCAGGAATGAAATGGACCGTAGGCAACCGGATGAGCCATGAAGGTGTAGACGATGTCATCAACCTAGCCATAGTAGCAGAAATTGTCAAGCATAGATTTTAAGATCATATTCATGTTATGTAATTTAAGATTTTCACACGTATTTTTAGTGTAACTGATATTAAGCGGATTATGATTTACATAAAGTTTATATATGAGTTTGGGTTTAAATTAAAAAAAAAAAAGAGTTAGGGTTTTAGGGCAAAAAAACTAGGGTTTTGACATAAATTTGAGTTTAAATTAAAACAAAAAAGGAGTTAGGGTTTTATGGCAAAAAAAAACTAAAATTTTGAAAGAAATTTGAATTTAAATTAAAACAAAAAGGAGCTAATAAAACATTATATATAATTTCTGCATAATTTATTTTTTAATTATATATAATTTATGTATAATTTAATTTTTAATTAGATCTAATTCTTGCATAATTTTTTTTTTAATTTTTCAAGTCTCTACACTATATTACGGATGCCCAACATGCTCGTGCCCCTTATCAAGGACCATACATTCATGATATTACATTCTGAGACTCCACATAGAGCGTGCACAGTATATGATAGTAGTTTTGATGATACACCTCTAGTAGTCAGGCGTTGTGATGGTGAGGTTTGGCGGCACTTACCTATCCCCGATCGTGTGTTGCACTATATTCGTTTAGCTAGATTCGAGGGAATATTTTTGTCTGGATATATTACAGTGGACCACGCACTTGTAACTGCACTTGTTGAGCGTTGGCGACCAGAGACACATACTTTTTATCTTCTAGTTGGGGAGGCTACGATTACACTACAGGATGTTGAGGTTCTTTGGGGCCTTCCGATTGACGGCAAGCCTCTTACCGGTGTTGATCCCCCCCAGCATATTATCGACGAGTGGGTTGATATGTGTCAGGATTTGTTGGGTATTACTCCCGATCAGAGTGACTTTTTAGGTGGGAGGCTTAACAAGCGGTGCTTAGAGGCTACTCTAGATTCATATTTATCGGATGATGCACCTAACGACGTCTGTAGACAGCAGGCGAAAGTATATATTTTGCTGTTATTGGGAGGACTCTTATTGTCTAATAAAACGGGCAATAAGATAAAGTTTCGATTGATACCATTATTTCAGAATTTAGAGATAGCAGGACATTATAGTTGGGATTCTGTAGTTCTAGCCACATTGTATTGTAACATGTGTGATGCTACATCACCCACATTCGCGCGAGATTTCTAGTGCACTAGTACTTTACAGATATGGGCTTGGGAGAGGCTGCCTATCATCTGCCCTGATCGATTAGTGCCCGAAACAGATCATCGTGAACCATATGCATCCCTGTGGGATGTTACATTTGACTTGCATAGGACTTCCCGACATGTCTTGTCAATATTTCGTGATCAATTAGACAGTCTCCGACCGCAAGAGGTCAGTTTATTTTATATTATTTTTAAATTTATTTAGTTTATGTAGTTTTTCTTTTCGTAATAATCACTAATTTTTTGCATCATTTGCAGTTCATTTAGCAGCCATATTCTGAATCAACGCTTTTTCATCTCCCTACCTTATTGCACTGCCGGTCATAATATATGGCGGTCAGTTACATACCTCATATGTTGGGGGATTGTAGAGGCTCATTTGCCTAATAGAGTATTGCGACAGTTCGGTATGGAGCAGTACATACCACTTCCTTTACTGATGGATACACAAGCCTGACTTACACCTGTGTAGGTCGCCGAGGTCGATCTGGTACTGATTGGTCTTCTATGCACCGGCGTTATGTTGACATTTGGATGACACGACATGACATAGTCGTTCAAAATGTGCAAACGGATTGATGCTCGATATCCCTTGTCGGAGTATCTTAGTTGGTATCAAGAGAGAATATTACAATATATCTCAAATCCGAGCCGTCGTCCTATCGATCTTTTCGAGGTCTATCAGGGTGATGCTTCTGCTGCGGAGTACGCTGTAAGTAATAGTTCAATTTATTAGTTGCTTTTATTTTTTATTCATATTACATATAATATGCTATTAATGTTGTTTGTGATAGTTTGATGCGCTATCCCGCTTGCATCATATTTTCCTGAGCTCTATAGAGGATGCTCATCCTGCGGCTATGGAAGCTTGGACTACCGTGCGAGACTTCACAACTACCACATTGCATACAGTTAGACAGTCGAGTCGGCTTTCACTTCGACATCCAGTCTTGCCAGTTCATAATGATGAGGAACGTGGCGATGCCCAACGAGTTCAAAGGCTACATTCTAGAGGAAATCAGCATGGTGGGGGACGTCGTCGCCGTGTTAGATCACCAGAGTCCCCACAGCCAAGTACATTTGTTGGATCTCATTGGCACGATCCCGGTGCTGGCACATCGCACGATCCCGGTGAAGGCACATCGCATCAGGTCATCCAGTCGTCACCATTCACCCAGACTATTACTGTTCCGTTCCCCTGTTCAGCTACTATTTTTCCATCTTTCGGTCAACCTTACGATATTCCAATCGCTACATCATTCATCTCGACATCACTTGTTCATTTTCCTGACCTTAATTCACAGGCTGAAGATAATACTCAAGTTGGATTGCGACGAACTAATAGAGTTCGTAGGCCTCTAGGGTGTGGTACTCATGACAAATTGGGAGAACATTAGTAGTTTATTATTTGTATTAACTCAAACTTTTTTGAACATATATAATTTATCTAATTTTTAATATTAGAGTTTCTCATATATATTAATTTTTATTATATTCAATATATCAAATATAATTTACAATAATATATCCTAAATCCTAAATCCTAATCCATACCCCCTAGTACATCATAAAAGTGTAACATTTTAATATCTAAAACCTCAAAATAAAAAAATAAAAAACTAAACCTTGAACTTTAACATGTTAACAAAAAATAAAAAGAAAAAAAAGTTAAATTAAAAAAAAGGGCTAGGGTTTTCGCGGAACACACATACAACTACAAAGAAAATGGCTAGGGCTTTGGAAAAATTGCCTAGGGTTTTGAAAAAAAAAGGGTTATGTTAAAAAAAACTTAAACTAAATCCACATAAATTATATTCAGCAAATGCGTTTTTTAACTATTATTATTTCTCATATATATTAATTTTTATTGTATTTTTTTGATAAGTAATTTTTATCATATTTAATATATCTAATACAATTTATGATAATATAACCTAAGTCCTAAACCCTAATCCTAATTGACAAAAAATGAATTCATATTGTAAAATAACGATTTTGCCTCTGGACAATAAAAATTCATAGAAAAATAGCTATTGATCTCGAAAAATTACAAAAAATTAAAAATAAGCTTAAAACCCTAGGAAATGCATTTATGACTCAAAATTGGAAAAAAATGAATTTAAATTATAAAATGACGATTTTGCCCCTTGAATGCAATATTTATGGAAAAAATAGCAATCATTCCTAAAAAAATCAAAAAAATTTAGAAACAGTGCTTTAAACAATTAGAAAAATAAATTTGGGATCTAAAATGAGCTAAAACGGTGTTCGCGAGGCGAAATTACTATTTTGTCCTTATGCTGGTAAAAATATAAAAAGAATATCAATTAAATCTGAAAAAATTATAAAAGAATTAACAAATTTGTATGAAAGTAAAAATATGAATTTAAAACCCCCGAAGCTAATAGAAAAATATTTACAGATAAAAATTACTATTTTACCCCCAAAATTATTGAAAAATTAAAATTTGACCCAAAAAATATAAACTTCCCCCCCAATCTTTCAAAATAAATAGTGTGTCAAAATTTGGTGTCTATAGGGTTTGCATGGACAGGGTACTTGATCCATGGACAAAAAATATGAACTGAACCGGTCCTTGCGGTACGGTAAAATTTCGAACTGTAAATCGGTCTACATATAGAGGATACCTAGTCTTCCGATTATCCGCAAAACCGGTTCGGATAGGCCAGGTACCCAACCCAGTCCATAATAATTTACCTATATATTTTCCAAAAATATATCATATTTAATATATCTAATATAATTTACGATAATATAACCTAAGTCCTAAACCCTAATCCATACCCCCTAATACATCATAAAAGCATAACATTTTATTATTTAAAAACTCAACAAAAAATAAAAAACTAAATAAAAAAGAAAAATTTGGTAACATACTATCCAACCCCATACCTTACCGTCACCCTGTATTCTAGTTATACCTAAATTCTTATATTAAAAAACTAATCAAATAAAAAATAAAAAAAGACAAAGGAAGCAATTAAATAACAATTAAGCAACTAAATAAAAATTTAGTAAATAACAAAATTGAGAAGCTAAATTTATACTTTAAATTAAAAAATAGGTTAAGGTTTTAAATTTATGGTGATTTATACTTAAATCACCATAATTGTGAACAAAGAAGAAATATTGTGCATTTCGCAGAATGCGCATTTAAGTCAGCCTGTCCACGCATTGCGCGGAGGACTCAGTAAATGCGCATTCTGCGAATGCGCATTTATGTTTGGTCCCACCAGGCCTCGCGCCACGTGTTGGGCCTGTTGGGGACAAAAAAACAAAAAAAACGCCTGCGCATTTCAAAAAAAAAATAGTAAAGATGCACATTGGCTAAATGCGCATTTAAAATATCCGCGCATTGCATGGAGGCCTGTGTTGTTAAGTGCGCATTTAGCCAATGCGCATTTATTTGGTCAAAGCAGCGCTCGCACAATGCACGGGGCCTGCTGGGACAATGCGCGAGCGTGCTTTTTTTGAAAAAAAAAAAAAAAGATGCGCATTTGGTGAATGCGCACAAGGTAAAAGCGCATTCACCGAATGCGCTAACCCCCGGATCAGAAAACGAATCCAAAACAACCCTCATGTCAGAATGAATTTTGAAAGCACCCCCATTTGAGGAATCACTCAAGTTTGGCCTCCCTCATAGTTCTTTTCTACTAGTTCTTTGTCAACCTTGCATTAAAGTCTGTCCCTGGATTATGTACTAAAAATATCCTGAATAACTGTATTTTTCTTATTTTTCATCAACTATATATTGCACTGTACTTAAAAGATCTTACTAGAGTAAATATTTTACATTAACAGATCCAAGAAAATAATAATGATGTTGAGGGAAAAGAAATCTAAGAGAATAGACTTTATCACCTATGTAACCAAATAATCAAGGGCCTCGTAGATGTTTTTCCGAAAACATGTTTACAGACCAAAAGCTAAGTGATTTACTGCACAGAAATTTTCCTTTTTATAGTTTACGGTTAACATAAATTCAGACAAAGCATTCTCCACATTTTTTTTTTTTGCAAGAGCAAGCTACATAATTAGAGACAATCTAGAGAAGAGAACATAATTAACTTAGAATACAGAAAGAAACATTGATTTAAATCACCTTAAATTCCTTCACTTTTAAACACATAGTGAAGAACCATTACAACATAAATACTTGTTCAAATCTAAAAAAAAACTATATGTACAATTTCAGTTACTTCAAAAAACAAGCAATAAAATCACAAACTAATACTCTTGCATCCCTATTTTTAAAATTAAATAAAGCTAGAAATAAAAAATTTTCAAAATACGACTTAAAAAATATTTATGCTATTTTCCATATTTCGTATCTAAGTTGCATAAAAGTAATTTTTTATTTAGTATTAAGAAAGTATATGATAATCGAAGTATAAAAACAAAGAATAGTATACAAATCAAAAAAATAAAATGGAAAGAAAAATCTAATATCTTATTTAAGTTTTTAAATTATCTAAATTTCAAAATGAAATGATTTGATACTTCTTGATTTCTCTATAATATTCATAAATATTAATAATGCATATATGTAAACCGGTTCGGTTAACTACAGTTTTGAAAGTTGATAACTGGAACTAGAACCGCTTTTGCCAATGAAGTCCGGTTAACCTAATCGCTTTTAGAATTAAGTTCGGTTATCCTCATTTTTTGGTTCGGAATGGGGTGGTTATTATAGTTTTTTGGGTTTTTGCTTATTTTTGCCCACCCCTACAAGTCACCTCTAGAATCTGATACAACTGAGTGGACAATCCGGATTATGGCATGGACTAGGCTTTGCATAAGGAGGGGCGAATGTAATGCCCTATTTGAAAACGTTAATTATCATAGATTAATGAATAAGTTGAGTCCAAACATCCAGGTCTAACTTGTGATATCCATTATAGGTTGCCCAAGGATGGAGCTCAAAACTAAGTTATATAGACTCTAATACGAGAATCAAGTACGAGCGCGTGTCCAAGTGACTAACTCATCAATTTTCTAAAATTAGAATACAACAACACCGTTAAAGAGTCGAATACGAGTATTGGGATGCATTTTTGTATTTTATAATTTTTAGTTTTTAAGATTACTAATCTAAAAAGAATGTACTCCACAAAAGATATAACTGTATTTTTTGACAGGCAAAATAAAAAGTTTAGTTTAACATGCAGTTAGGTTAAAAAGAACCATAAACCTGGTCAAAATGGTTAATCTTTTAAGTGTGGTTGGATAAATTAATATTATAAGACGGCAAAATTCTAAAGAGACTAACTTTCTTAAAAAATTGAAACTCAAATCCTTTTCTTTTGGTAAAAAATTTCCTCATCTTTTAATTATGGTTGGCTAAATTAATAGTATAGGACGACAAAATTCTAAAGAGACTAACTTTCTTAAAAAATTGAAACTCAAATCCTTTTCTTTTTGTAAAAAATTTCCTCATCTTCATTTATCTAAGTATATCATCTCATCAAGTATCCAATCTCATCTGTTTCTTTTTTCTCTTCTTCTATTAGGCTTTAGCCACATAAAGTCAACACACCCAATTTCTTTTGGCCATATCTGACACATATCCCATACCCTTGTCAGTGTCATATCGTGTCGACACCGGTACAACCAGGGTAAATGGAGAGTTCATATAACATAAGTCCAAATAGTTGGACTTAACTTTTAAGACTCTGATCCTGTGTAGGCCTAGAGAAAATAATAAATGATAAAGAGGGAAAAGAAAAACTAAAAGATTAGACTCCATCAGCATAGACTTCCTAACATATGTAACCAAATAATAAGGGGCCTCGTAGGTGTTTTTCAAAAGGGATAATTTCACATACTTTCCTTGAGGTTTGTCATAATTACACTCACTTCCCCTCAAGTTTTGAAAATTACACTTACACCCCCTTTGTTTATATTTTTCATAACAAAACAAGTCCATTTTTATAATATAACTCAAAAACACTAACCAAACACCATAAAATATGCTTAATTACTTTTAAATTAGTCATTTTTTTCTTATTTATATATTTGTTTGTAAAATTTTAATAGATAAAGTAAATTTATTTATATTAGTTAGATAACTGAGTTTTTGAAGAAGCAATATTTGGTGGAGATTGAAAATTTGATACAAGAATATAAGTACTTTTGACATTTTTGAGACATTAATTAATTTTTAATATTTATTTATCTTTTTTTAAAGCAATTAAGCATATTTTGAGGTGTTTGGTTAGTGTTTTTGGATTACATTATCAAAATGGACTTGTTTTGTTATGAAAAATATAAACACGAGGGGTGTAAGTGTAATTTTCAAAACCTGAGGGGAGGTGAGTGTAATTATGGCAAACCTCAGGGGATGTTTGTGAAATTATCCCTTTTCAAAAAACATCTTTACAGACTAAAAGCTAAGTGATTTGCTGCACAGAGATTTTGTGCTCTATAGTTCCTGGTTAACATAAATCCAGACAAAGCATTCTCCACAATTTTTTTGCAAGAGCAAGCTACATAATTAGAGACAATCTACAGAATGAGAACATAATCAACCTAGAATACCGAAAGAAACACTGTTTTGAATTACCTTAAATTCCCCCACCTTTAAACACATAGTGAGGACACAATACCATTCAAAACAAATCTTGATTATAGTAGTTCATTCAGTACATGTACAAATGTAGGACAAAATAATAGGTGATGATCAACTCATGCAACTAAATGAAACAATTGTTTATGTAAGTTTTATTAGGATTCATTAGGCATTGAGCTCTAGTACTTTTCCCCCTGTAACACAATTTCGCAATCCTCAGAGAATCTCTTGAACAACAATATCTGAACTTTTACATTTTGCAAAAGACACTCAACTGTTATATTCTTCATTGTTGAATGTTTTGATTTTATTTCCTTGAGTGCTTGATGAAGCATACAGGAAAAATCACTTCCAAGAGTGCTGCAAATTCCTCGTTCACTCCAATATTGTCCAAAAATACCTGTCCATTTAAAAAGGTTTAAAACTGAACTGACCAATGCAAGGCTGGGTGCCTTTTCGAATAAGATACGCAACACTTTCCAGGAAAGGATATGATCAAAACAGCCCACAGCACAAGCTCCAGTCCGGTCCAGTAGTTTAAAGTTGGCAACAAATGCTGGGAATCATAGGGAGCCTTCTTGCAAAAGAGAAAGAATTATGGCAGTCCATCACTTGTAACATCCTGAAGTCAGATGATCACTAGCATCCTGAGTTCTTAGTTAACCATCATGCCATCCAACCGCTATTTTGGCTCCAACAAGAGAAAGTCATTGATCACCCTTATTTTAGATGCCAAAATTGTTGCTGCATGAACCATAGTGAACTACAACAAGTATCATGATCTGAACTTGAAGATGGTGCTTATGACAATAATTAATCAAAGCTATAGTAGACAAACATAATATTAGAAGCAGAAATAAAGAAGAAACTACTCTCTCTCTCCCCACCTCTCCCTTTTTTTTCATTGTGGGCAAAAGAAATCTGAAACTCTAAGCAGCAGCTTATCACTTAAGTAAGCAGTTGTAATAATAACAATAATCAACTATAAACTACAATACAAATCCATTTGGCTTTTGAAAAATTTGCAAGCAATACATTTATAAAATCTGCATTAAAATTGATTCAATTCGTAATACATATAGCAGTATTGCCTGCATAATATTCTTTAGTTTGACTTCACTAACTTATGTACAATTTTGGTTGAACTCAACTGACCTTTATGCAATCATGTGCTGATAATCTGTTCTATTCTGTGGAGTCTGAAAACAGCAACTTCGTTCCCTGACAAAACGGCCTGGGTCGCTCCAATGATTTGTGTCCTCAATCTCTTCTTCATCTTTAAATACATCATCCACTGCCTCAACGAATGGATGAGCTAGCAACGTTTTAGCAGACAATCTAAGGCTGAGGTTCCTCTCAAGACAACAAGCCACAAATGTTTTTGCGTCTTGCGACAAATAACGTGGAATTTTAGGCGTTTGTCCCTCCTTCTGCAACTTTTTGAGGATATTATCCTCAGCGTTCGGACCGGCTTTCACATTCCAAGCAGTCTTTCCTGTCAACATCTCAAGCACAATGCATCCAAGAGACCAAATATCACTGCGAGTATCTTGCACACCATCAGTAGCTGCCTCGGGTGATAAAAACATTGCAGTGCCCCTCCAATAAGGCTCCAGCATCCACTTTTCACTGTGTTGTCCAACCCTCTTTGCCAATCCAAGATCACAGATTTTTGCTGTAAATTCTACACGTCTGCTCCCCCATGTAGACGATTTAGGCACCAGCAAAATATTGTCTGGCTTCAGATCGCAATGCACATAACCAAATCCATGAATGTGATTCAATCCCTTGAGAATAGACCTAGTATAGCACCGAACCTCCGACTCGGGCAACCCTTTGTTGCCTGCTTTGAAGATTCTGTCCGCCAGGGATCCTCCAGAAGCATACTCCAATAGCAAGTTATACGCCATAGTTCCATTGTCACCCACTGTAATCTCGTCGCCGAAGCTGCGAATAATATAAGGACATCCGCGGATATTGCTTAATACTTCTTTCTCCTCCTGAATTGATTGCGAAACAGAAAGCTCGGCTGATTTCACAGCCATAGCTAATGGAGAACTACTATTGTCTGTGGTTGAGAGCTTTTTTGACGTAATTGCTAAGTAAACTGAACCAAAACTTCCTTCGCCGAGCATTGCACCTCTTCGCCATGCAACACCATCGCCGTATTTATTCTTGATATGGCCTGTTTCTTGAACCTTATCGCTACAATAATCTTCTCTCTTCCTCTTCATTACTATCTTTAGCTTCATTCTCAAAGTTCTTTCCCGGTTAACTTTCAAGTTTCAGTTGATTTTTGTTGTCGATCACAAGAAAATTGAAAAAGTATTTGTGCGTTTGAGGTGAAGATTCAAGAACGTAGAAAACTTTTGTGGACAAAATTTAGGGCAAACAAAGCTAAACAAGATGAGTAATGAGTATTTTATCTGCGTAGAATCTGACCTATCCTATCAAATTTAGCATACACATTTTCAAAATTAGGAAACTCATTTTCGAGTTGATGTAGGAAAATTTAGTGAACTATTAAGGCGGTTAGAGTACTAATTCGAGTTGATGTAGGAAAACAAAGCTTTTATAATATATGTGGTTAATTACATTTTACCCCCGAAAGCTAATCCCTCCTAACAGATTCCGCAAGAATAAATAATACAAAAATATGATGTGTATTTGTTCAGACAATATCTAGAAAAAATTCTACTACCTTATTTCATTTACAATATCTCTACAAAGTCTTTTAATTTCTTCTAATTTGCGATGATAAGAATGTTCTGGAAATCATCCCATTTTTTATATTACTTGATTTGTTATTTCTCTGTATTTCAACAAATTAATGCAAGAAAAAAGAAACAATTTATGGTCCTTTTCATTTACTTTTGATTTTTCGGTAAACAAAATAAATTAGGAGAAAGGTGATCATATAAAATTTATAAAGTTAAAATATAAGGATGTATCTTGCTCCTTTTAGAGATTAACTACAAAAAGTTAAAATATTATATTTACTTAAAGATATTCCTCGATAAAAATATTGAATCCTATAAAATCGTTTCATAAAAGTTCATTATTATCTTTTATTTACGAATGAAATTGACTTCCACGGGTTCTTTGACGTGCACGCCATTTATACTTATTTAAAATCATTGCATATTTAGGTGTGCGTGTAACTCTGTCTATGAATATTGGTAGCTCTAAAAGAATTTAATTTGTAAAATTATTAATAAGTTTGAAATAACAACTATGTTAAACACTTATCAGTATAACATATTTTACGTCCTTATTTTATATTAAATTTTCTATGATACTGAACAGCCAAAGCAAAATGAAAAGTAGCTGCAAAATTTTTTTTTTTCTCACTTGGTATTAAATAATATGATTGATGACATACTTCTATTGTCAAGGCATAAAAGGTCATTATAAATAATATGCAAAAATAATAACTAAATCAGAAAACGTGAAGGAGATCATTTTTGTCCCAAAAAAGATCCACATAACGTATTTATATTCATTCATACTTATGGAATCTTTCAATGGGGCTAAACTGCATACTAAATTGATTCAGGAGATAAAGTGCAATTAGTGTGTAGATTCCGGGAGATAAAGCGTAATCAACCCTAATCTTTGAAACAAACTCCTTTGATGCCAATCAATTTTAACAACTTACAAACCTCTTGGCGAAATCTTTGTAGCTTCCATGAAAAGGAACCTGGGAGGATTCCCAAGCATTATTCAGTGGGGCACTTGATATAAGCAAAAACATTCAAAAAATACTATTCTATTTGCGGGTGGTTTCCTCATTTAGGAGATTGAATTCCCAGCTTATGCAAGACTGGCTAACAATGCTGCTTGGACAAGACCTATGCATTGAATACAGTAAGGTAGTAAGCACTAGTTAGCTATGCCAAACGGATAATCTTGTCTAGACTCATTTCTAACTTCCAAATCCAAATTTTCATCCATAGAAATAGAATTAAACTAATTTTTTTATTACAATTAATTCGTGGGAATTGATGAGATTTTTCAGAAATTATATCCGTGAAGGCTCGTAATTAGTTTCGTAACTATTAATGATCTATTTACTTAATTATTTATTGGCATAACTATTAGAGCTAAGATATATAGTGAAGCTAGTGACTAAATTAGACAAATTCAATTGTTAAATTTGTCACACTTGAGAACTTAGAACCAAATAGTGATAATACAAGTAATTTGCTAAGGTTTTGGTTGTTCTCAATGTACCCTAAACTTAGCCATCCAATTATTTATTTATTTGTGTCGCATCTGAAAAATCGATAAAGTACTAGGGTCGTTGACTGTCGTGCCTTGAAAAGACGGTCCGGTCTAATGACTCTTTTGAAAAGCAAGTTTTGAAAAAAAAAACAGTGCGTGTGTGATAAAAAATCAGATTTTTAGTAAAAAAGTGTTATTTTGGAAAAAAATGGTATTTTAAAAGAAAATAAGGCTAGGAATAAAAGTGCGACAGTTTTGGCCAACTAATTTTGAAAAATAGTTTTATTTTAAAAAATGGAGTCTGTCGTGTCCTAAAAAATCGTGAGTAAAGGGTAGAGGTGGGGTCGTTGATTGTCGCGTCCCGAAAAGACGGTTTTGTCCGAGACCCTTTTCAAAAAAGCAAGTTTTGAGAAAAACTGTGCACGTGTGAAAAATCGAGTTTTAGTGAAAAAGTGTTATTTAGTAGAAAATGGCATTTTAAAAGAAAATAAGGCCGGGACTAAAAAAGTACGACAGTTTTGGCCAACTGATTTTGAAAAATGGTTTTATTTTTTAAAAATGGAGTCGCCACTTGAAATTGAGTTAGGGTGTACCAAGTCACTTGAAAAAATAGTTTAAACAAAACAAAAAGTAAAATTTTATAAAAATTATTTAAAACCCTTTTCCGACTTCGGTCTACGAAAAATTCGAGAAAAAGGTCTAGGAGTCACATTTGAAGAAAGGGAAGGCAAAGGCTTGCGCCTAAGGTACCCTTTCAACATAGCCAAGGCTAGTTGCGAGGTTTAATCAAAATTTTCCTAAATTAACCCTAAGTTCTATTGCATTCAGATGTATCTAAATGAATGCAAATCCTAAGTCTAAATGTGAATATCGGGAGGGTCGAAATGTTCCGTCGAGACTTGGTCAGAATTATCACATTAATTGCGAAATCCGAGTCGAGACCTCGAGGGAGTCACGAGTTTTTATGCAAAATGTGATGCAAAAAGAAAAGAAAATAATAATATATAGTAAGTGAAGAAAGAAGGTGGGTTATGCAACATGACGGGTACGAAGGACTAATAATCTCATGACTGAATGTTTCTACTTCACGAAGGGGGGAACGGCCTGTACGCCACCGCTTCCTCACAGTGAGTAGACGACTATTTCTAGTTAGAATCATACAAATGTCCTAAGTTCTAAGTGAGAATGTAATCTAGATGTCATGCACTTGAAGATTTGTTAAAAATATAATAGATAATAAGATAATAAAATAAATATATAAAATCATGCAAAATGGAAGAATTTCTAAAACATTAGTGTGAGATGGATGTGAATATAGCACATGAGTGCTACCTAACACTAAAATGTCCTAAGGGTCTAGCGTTGGACCTAGCCCTTTTCTAAAAATCCTCACTAGCGTTGGACTAGCGGAGAAAAAGAAATGAAGCCACAACTAGCGTTGACTAGTGTGGTGACGGAAAGAACATAAAACATGAATTAAATGGTAAAGCATGAATTAAAAGCAAATTAGACATATAAAAACATATAAAGTTGAATAGGAGCACATAACACATAAGCATGGTATCTAGATGCAAAATCCTAATGAAAGTAGTAAAACAAATAAGCACGTAAGCATGCAAAAACAAATAAACCCTAACTATTACACTGGGGGCCTTGATTTACAATTTAAGGGGGGAAATTAAAAATGTCCTATCTATTACATTTTTCTATCTAATTACACAATTTTTGCTAAAATGTGAGAAAAATAATCTAACTATTACATTGACTAGCTAAATACAAAAATATTACATTTTTTCAAAATAATAAAAATTCAAAATTAAATAAATTAACTATGTAAATACGCAACAAGTATATAAAATAAGAAATAAACAAATAATAATAAAAATAATGCATAAAAATCACATTGGAGTATATTGGAGCACATAAAGAGGATAATAGCAAGAAGTCAGGATACCTCTTTAGGAGACCCGGTACCAAAGCTTAAAAACGAACGCACAAGTTAAAGGGACAACTATTTAATAAAATAAAGAGTAAAATACGAAATACTAACACATTAGAAGAATGTAAATTATAGCAAGTTAGAAGGGGAAAATAAAAAGTAGAAGTAACTTGGGGCAAATAGTAAATTTAAACTAATTGGGACAAAAATTAAAAGCTACACAAGTCTAGGGGCAAAATATTAATTAATGCAAATTGGGGGGGAGCAAATAGTAAATTCTAACAACTAAAGGGGCTAAGAATAAAATTCTATAAGACTTGAGGGTAAAATAAAAAACAAATAAATCTAATTGGGTAGAGATGCAAAATTAAAGTAAACCGGGTGGACAAAACCATAAATTTTAACAAGTGTGGCTGCAAAAATATAAATTCCAGTAACTAATGCGGCTCAATTGCAATTAATAAAGACTTAATTGAAAGAAATCAAACCTAAAAGGGATCAATCTACAAATATTAGAACGCAAATGCAAAACTACAAAATTACTAAGGGCATTATTAATATTACTCAAAAACCTTAAGGGTTAAATGTAAAATCCATATCTTAACAAAAATATAAAGAGGGAAACATGCCATCGTAAATAAAATAAGAAAATGACTAGCTAAGATGATTTAAGTTAACCAAATTAATTTTGAATTAGACTAAATAAGCAAGAAAAAGGAATACAGAAATAAAAATAAATATAAATATAATAAAACTAAGTTAATTACTTAACTTAATTAGGTTAACTAAATAGCTAACCTGAATTAACTAAAACAAAATATCAGAGAGACAAAGACAAAAAAATGCCCAATTTCTGATCTTCTCCATTTAATGGCCTCCCCCATTTCGTTCTTTACTTCCAGAAATTGCAGAACTCTCTCTCTCAGCCTTACCTCTCTTTTTCTTTTCTCACCAATTTCTCTCTCTCCCGCCCATCTCCAGCTCTCTCTCTCTCTTTGCTTTTTATCTTGTCTTCTCTCTCACTCCCGTTTCTCTCTTCTTCTTTGCTCTCCCTCCATTTTTCTATCTTCTCCCCTTTTCTCTCCTCTCCTCTCTTATTCTGGTTTCTCTCTGTTTTCTTTCTCCGTGGAAATCGATAGAATCAATTTTCTCGAATCGATTCCTTCTTTGAACTAGGGGCGATAGATGTTTGGGGGTACTAGTGGAACTTCTCAGTGAAGTGGGTTGAGAGGGAGGTGGATGAGGGGAGACAGAGAGAGCGAGAAAGCTGGACAGTTTCGGTCGTTGATAGTTTTGTGATTTTGTAGGGCTTGGGGAAGGCACGTGTGCATAGGTGGAGTGCTTTTGCAGGCAATGGAGGGGGTGATTTTGGACCTTCAGCAGCAATTGCACGGTGGGTTGATGGTTACAGGTGGCTTTGGGGCTGGCTTGTGTTGGAATTTGAGCGTCACTTGTGGCGGACCTGAGGAGATGGTGGAGAATTGGAGGAAACAGGGGATTTAGGTTTCATTGTGGTGAAGTTGTAGGTTGATTTGTGGAGTGATGGACCATCGATAGCAAGGCTATTTTATTGTTCTGTTGTTTTTTTTCTTTGCAGGTGAGGGGCTTTGTGGTGATTCTGGTGGCTGTGGCTTGCCGAAAGTGGTTGTGCAATGGGTTAGGCGTTAATGGGGGTTGTCCGGCCAAAAATGGCAGTGGGATTTGGTGGGAATTAGGACGACTGGTGGAGACAGGGGAGGGATTTGGGAAGGTTGTTGTGAGTGGTTCTTGGAGGCTCGGGTGTTATGTCCTTGCAGCTTTTCTGTGATGGTGGTGTGGTGGCAATGGGTAGTGGAGTGAATGATAATTGTGGGTATTGCAGGGCTAGGCGGTGGTTGTTTGTTGTTGGTTAGAGGTGAGAGAAGTGGTTTGGCAATGGTGACTGAGGTTATTGACCCTGTTTTGGTGACTTTCTGAAGGTTATTGTGTAGGTTTGCAGTGAATTTTTGTGTTTCGTTAGTGAATTGGAGAAGAATTGAAGCAGTTTTGGGTTTGTTTCTGCGTGTGCAAATGCGTGGATTGTATGTGTGTATGTTGCTGATTATGGGAACTACTATGTGTGTGATTGTGTGCGTGTGGTATTGATTTGGGTACTGGTGGAGGTTTGATTTGGCTGTTGATGAGGGTTTGTTAATTGGTTCTTGATGAAGTAGCAGAGCAGGGAGGAGGCAGTGAGATTTTGATATTGGTAGGTTGCAGACAAGGTTGGAGGTTGAAAGTGATGGCTGGGAGGAGGATGAATGGTTGAGAGTAGTGGCAGAGGTTTGAACGGTGAAATGGTAGGGAGAGAGAGGGAGAGAGAATCGGTGAGATAGAGAAGAAGAGGTTGGAGAGATGGTGAAGATGAAAAAAATTTCAAGGAACAGACAAACCGGACACATGAACAAAATCCCAGAAACCAAAACAAGAAAACCCAGAAAACAGAAAGCAGAGAAATCCAAAGATAAAATCAGAAACAACAAGAAAATAGGAACAAAGTCTAAAAGAAAACTCAATTAAATCCCAAATAATTAGATTCACATAAAGAATGCAAGCAAGATAAATCAAAACAAAGAAAAGAACATACCTTTTGAAGTTGGAGACACTCTGGTGATAACTATAGAAGTCAATCAACAGTGAACAGAATGAATAATTTGAATTTGAAGGAGATGACCTAGTGTATGTTTTTTGTGTGAAATGTGTGCTTTTTTATCTTTAGGAATGAAAAGTGAGTGTGTTTTTAGGGTTTTTCATTTTTTTCTCCTTTGTTTTGCTAATTAAAAGGGGTATTTATAGGCCACTTGTCTTGTTGGCCAAGAATGCTATAAAATAACGAAAACGCCACCGGTATTAAAAATGCTAATTTTATTAAAAAAATATTTTTTAACCCTAAAATTAAAAATTAATACAAAGAATCTGATAGTAATCTCTAAATTTTTAAAAAGAATTCACAGTAAATTTCAAAAATAAAAACTAGAGTTCAAAACTGATAAAAACTCGCTCGGGGTGTAAAATGACGATTTTGCCCCTGGACAACGAAAAATACACAAAAAATAAATATTAGCCTCAAAAAATTATCAAAAATTACAAGTAAGCTTAAAACATTAGAAAATGCCTTTTTTACTCAAAATTTGACAAAAAATGAATTTAATTTGTAAAATGACGATTTTGCCCTTGGATAATGAAAATTTACAGAAAAATAGCTATTGATTTCAAAAAAATACCAAAAAAATTAAAAATAAGTTTAAAACACTAGAAAATGTATTTATGACTCAAAATTGGCAAAAAATGAATTTATTCTGTAAAATGACGAATTTACCCTTGAACGTAGTATATACAGAAAAAAATAGTGATCGTCTCCTAAAAAATAAAAAAAATTTAGAAACATACTTAAAGAACTAGAAAAAATAAATTTGAGACCTGAAATGAGCTAAAATGGTGTTCGCGAGCTGAAATTACCATTTTACCCTTATGCTAAAAAATATAAAAGGAATACCAATTAAATTTGAAAAAATCACAGAAAATTTTAAAAAATACATATGAAAGTGAAATGTGAATTAAAAAAATCCCAAAACTAATGAAAAAATATTTACAGATAAAAATTACTATTTTGCCCCTCGAGATTATTGAAAATTTAAAATTTGACCCCAAAAAATGCAAACATGTCCCCTAATATTTGAAAATAAATGGTGTGTCAAAATTTGGTGTCTACAAAGTCGCCACTTGGTATTGAGTTAGGGTGTACCAAGTTACCCGAAAAAATCGTTTAACAAAACAAAAGTAAATTTTAGAAAAATCATTTAAAACCCTTTTCTAACTCTGGTCTACAAAAAACGAGACAAAAAGGTCCGGGAGTCACATTTGAAGAAAGGGAAGGCAAAAACTTATGCCTAAGATACCATTTCTACCTAGCCGAGGCTAGTTGTGGGGTTTGATCAAAATTTCCTAAATTAACCCTAAGTTCTATCGCGTTCGGATGTATCTAAATGAATGCAAATCTAAGTCTAATTGTGAGTATCGAGAAAGTCGGCATGTTCCATCGAGGTTTTGGTCAGGATTATCGCATTAATTGCGAAACCCGAATCGAGACCTCGAGGGAGTCACGAGTGTCAATGCAAAATGCGATGCAAAAAGAAAAGAAAAATAATAATATAGATAATAAGTGGTCGAAGAAAGTGGATGTGCAACATGACGGGTACGGGGGACTAATATCTCGTGACTAAATGTTTCTACTCATGGAGGGGGGAACGGCATGTACGTCACCGCTTCCCATGTGAGTAGGCGACTATTTCTAGTCGAATCACACAAAATGACCTAAATTCTAAGCGAGATGCAACCTAGATGTCATGCATTTGAAGACGTGTCAAAAATAAATAAATAATAGCAATAATAATAAAAATCATGCAAAATGGAAAGAAAACTAAAAATGTGTGAAGTGGGATGTAAAATACACATAAGTGCACCTAACACTAAAATGGCCTAAGGGTCTAGCGTTGGGTCAGCCCTTTCTAGGAATCCCCACCAGCGTTGGACTAGTGGGGAAATGAGAAAAGCCACAATTAGCATTGGACTAGTGTGGTGACGGGACAATAATAAACTAATAAAACATAAAGTATGAATCGAAAGCAAATAAACATATAAAGACATATAAAGTCAGATAGGAGCACATAACACGAAAACATGATATTCTAGATGCAAAAATCCTAAGGAAAGCGGTAAAACATATAAGCACACAAAAGCACACAAGCCCTAGCTATTACATCGGAGGAATTAGCTACAAATTTAGAGGTGAAAAAGTAAAAACGACCTATCTATTACAATTGCTAACTAAATACAAAATCTTTGCTAAAAATATGAGAAATATTACCTAGCTATTACATTGACTAACTAAATACAAAATATTACACTTTTTGCCAAATAATAACATTTGAAATTAAATAGCATAAAGTAAATAAATATGCAACAAGCACGTAAATAAGAAATATATGAAGCAAAATACATAAAAACAAATCACATAAGGGCACACTGGAGCAAATAAGACAAAATTAACAAGAAATAGAAATACCTCTTTGAAAATCCGGCACAAATGCTTAAGAACACAAAAAACATGTCAAGGTACCTTGGTATAAACAAATAAAAGCTAAAATATGAAATCCTAACAAAATTCAGGTAAAAATAAATTCTATGAAACTAAGAGGGTTACAAGTAAATTTCTATAAACCTTAACGGGTAAATGGGAGATTCATGTAAATCTAAGGGGTGGAAGTGCAAAATTAAAGTAAATTGGGAGACAAAATAAAAAATTTCAGCAGAAAGGGGCATTATCTATAAATTCCAGCGAAGTATTGGGGCTTAGATTGGCAAATTCGAGCAGCTATTAAAGTTTAATTGCAATTAATTGGGCCTAATTGATAAAGAATAAAACTTAGGGAGGAAGCAATCTATAATTAGGAGGGACTTAATTGTATAAAATAACACATTTGGGGGCATAACAGAAAAATGCCTAAATGTAATTGAATAACTGGGTCAAAAACTAAATTAAAACGAGGATCAAAACATAAACATAAACACAAACACAAATTAGTAGAGAAGAAAGATAATGAATCAAAATGAAACAAAAAATAAAAGCTTAAAAAACTATAACCCAACCCCAATCATCTTCTTCAACAGAAATATCCCCAAACTCCTAATTTCCTCCAAATCTCCAATCTTCTTTTGATTACTCTCTATTTTCCTCTCTTCTTCGTTTTCCGTCTCTCCTTTTTGTCAGCTCTTCTTTCTCTTTCACTCTATATTTTCTTTCCGGTTCTCTTTCTCTCTATCTCCATCTAATCTTCTCTCCTCTCTCTTGTTCCTTCTTTCTTCTTCTCCCAAACCGAATGCCCCAATTCAAATTTCCCTAAATCAGGTTCTTTGAAATTCAACTCTTTGAACATGAAATTTTCCTTGGTAGATTAAACATGACTCACGCAAGTCTGTTGGACCAAATTCAAATCAATTAGAGAAGAACCAAGGGCTTTACCTCTTTAGATAAGAAGGAATGAGAAGGTGGTAGTGAATTAATTCTGAAGCAGGAAGGGAGGCGACTTTATGGTTGAGCTGGGCTATCGTTTGGCGGCTGATGGTGCGTTGGGCTTCTTGTTTGCTGTTTCTACAAGTGATGGAGCAGATGGGAGGGGATGAAGGTGTTGTAACTGGTCACGGCAGTAGTGGAAGATGATGGTGGTTTGGGTACTTGAAGGTGGTGGCAGGGGCCTTGTGGATATAGGTGATGTGGTGTTTAGGAGTTGCTGACCATAGATATTTTATCACTGGTTTGTGAGGGAATTATTTTCGGTGGAGTTGCAGAGGTGGTGGTTCGAGCATTGGGCTGTGATTTGGGGTTAAGGATACTGCGGTTTGGGGTGAATTGGCAGCTTAAAGTGGTTGCTATGGGTGTTGTGGTTTGATTAGGGGCTAGTGGTGGAATGGATGGTTGGATGGTGGGCTGATGATGGTTCGTGGGGGTATAATGGTGATTGGCAAATGGAGGAGGAATTGGTGGCGTGGCTTTGATAGTGGCCATGTGAGATTGTCCGACTGTTCTTGCAGGTGGTAAGCAGGAGCTTACAGTGGAAATTGAGGGTGATTGTTGGGACGGAGTTTGAAGTTTATACAAAGTTGTGCAATGGTGATTTTAGTGCAGTTTTTGTGGCTTTTAATAACAACTTGGGAAATTACAGATGGGATTTGGGCTGTTATGATTCATTGGTGATTGTTTGTTGGGGCTGCCTGTTAGTTGTTTTGTGTTAATAGAGGTGGAGCTTAGGCAGTTCACGGGCTGAGATAGGGGTTGGTGGTGGAATGGATGGTTGGATGGTGGGCTGAGGATTGTTTCATTGACTGTTTTTATTTGCAGGTGATGGTTGTGATAGGTTTTTTGATTGGGGTTGGAATTTTGGTGCCTTTGGCTTGTTTAGGCTATCAGATGGACCGTTTGACGGGCTAGGGGAGGGTAGTTTTGCAAGTCAGTTTTGTAGTTGTGTGTGTGTCTGACTTGGTGGTTTTGCTACAATGGTGGTTAGGCTGGTGGTGGAACTGGTAGTTTGGTATTGGACAGGCTGTTGAGGGTAGACTGGTGGTTTAGTTTGTGATGGTTTGGGAACTTTGACAGTGAAACAGTGGAGTAGTTGGTGGGTGGCAGTGTAAGGAGAGACTGTCAATGGCGCTACTGGTTGGTGTTTAAGCATCGCTGGTTTGGATTGGACATGGGCAGTGGTAGTTTGTTATGGTTGTAATGATGTTGAATTGGGTTTGAAAGTGGTGGGAATTGTAGGTGATGGGGAGCTGATTATGGTAATTTTGGGTTTGTTTGGTAATTGCAAGGGAGAGGTTGTGGTGATGAAATGTGGTAGATGAGACTATTTTTACAGATTGTGAGTAGCTTGTGGGGTTAATGAGTGTGAACAAGTGTGAGGAAGTGTGGGTATGAATTTGATTTTTAAGTGTATAAGATTGTGTGTGAATTGACTTGAAGAACTGTGTTTGTGTGTGTTGGAATATTGGAGTGTGCGTGACTATGTGTGCTGGAAATTGGAATTGTGTGTGAAGTATGCGTGAGTGAATGTGTGTTTATGTAATTGTTGTCTGTGTGTGAAAATGTATGACTGATGTGTGTGAATGTGAGTGTGTTTGTGTATGCAAGTGTGTAAGATTGTGAGCTAGTGTGTGAGAGAGAAAATGCAAGAAGGGTATGGAAGTGTGTGTAGTGCGTGAGAGAGAAAATGCAAGAAATGTATGGGAGTGTGTGTAGTGCATGAGAGAGAAAGTGAATAAGAAGTGTGTGTTCTTGGTGTTTTAAGTGTAGGTTTGAAGATACACTAGTGTATGTTCTAGGTGTTTTAGGTGTAAATTTAAAGATACACTAGTGTATGTTCTAGGTGTTTTAGGTTTAAACTTAAAAATACACTAGTATGTGCTCTAGGTGTTCTAGGTGTAAACTTGAAGATTACTAGAAGCTACTAGGTGTTTTTGGTGTTCTTGGTGAAAACTTGAAAAAAAATGTAGGAAAAAGTGTGTATTTTTTAGTGTTTTTGGTGTAGCTAAAACTAAAATCGGTATTTGTGGAATAACTAACATCGGTATCTGTGGAATAAGGCAAAGACTACAATATTCGTGGTGGCAATTGTCTTTCAGTACAGTGAAGGGAGAAGTGATAATACTTTTGCCATCTGCTGGGAATTGTGGAAGGTAAGGAGCTTGGCATTTCTTGAGGGGGAAAAGAATTACCGTGTAGTATTTGTAGCAAAATTCAACAATGAATTTTGGAGATAACCTATGCCTAGCCTTTGCAACAATAATTTCTGGAGGATAGAAGAATGTTACAGATTGGATCGGTTAGTCGTTTATTGCCAAATAACAAGAGAGGTTCTACATGGATTTCTTGGAAACTACCTCAGAAGGACTATGTCAAGCTTAATGTTGATGGCTCTTCTAAATGTAATCCTGGACATGCAGGAGGAGGTGGTGATAAGCGTCCAGTTTGCACATTTCTTAGCGTGTCTAAATTAGTATTTTATGCTAGTTTTTAGGGTTTAAATAATGAACAATAGTCACTTTCATGTCTATTTCTTCCAATCATAAGTTTGTAGCTAAAATGTGCAAATGTGTGGTTTAATATGCAATTCTTTGTATTTTGTAGGTTTTAGCTATAACGATCATCACTTTGGATCAAATGAAGCATATTGGGATGATATTAAATGTGATTTGAAGTTGATGAGAAGTGGCAAGAGAAGAGGACCAATGATGTAGCATGATGAAGCAATGATAGAAGAAGAATTGGTGATGAAAGGATTTCACTGCACCGACATGTTCTGGTAGTTTGGTCACAACTGGAGCTAAAGAGAGTGAATTGAGATGATTCTTGAAGTAATTTAAAGCTAAGAGAATTATCTACAATTCTTATGAAGACCTCAAAGTCTGATTCTCATGTTTACAATGTCAAATTGCCACATTACTGAAGCATTCTTGTGCAGCGATGCTCTTCCGACCATGTCTTGATGTTTTGGCCATATCTTTGTGTACACAACTCCAAATGACCTGATTTTTGTGCTCCTGGAAAGCTAACTCAAAGAGCTATAACTTTTATGTCTAGAGTAAAAGCTATTTTGACCAACTTTCTGACCGAACCTGCGGCTGAATCCGCGCCGCGGGTACGCACCGCGGGTACAGTCAGAAAGTTATTAATTGAAGTCGCGGCTGTATCCGCGCCGCGTGTTCCAGGCGCGGGTTCGGGGCGCAGATGTACGATTTTGAGGCACTTTGGGGCTATCTTTCAAGGGGGCAATTCATACTCTTGATGGATGGTGAGACTACATCTTAGGAGGGTTTTAGAGTGCTAGAAACACAAGAGAGAAGCGTAGCATAGCATAGAGAGAGCATAACATAGAATAGCAAGGGTCTCTCTTGGAGAGATTTTCTCTCTTTGAGAGAGCCACCCTTTAGATTAGTAAATCTCTCTATAAAATAGTGCTATTTGGAGGATTCTCTTGTTCACATCAAGATTGGAGGAAGAATAGAAGATTTGAACTTGTTCATCAATCAATAAGTTTTCTTTATTCTATTTTTGTCTCTTTCTTGATTTATATGGATTTGTCTATTAAAGTTTTGATCTTTTATATGAAATCCACCATGGGTACGTGCTAAATTGTTAATCTAGGGTTAGAGGAAACTAATTGCTTCATGCATATGACTTGATTATGATTATTCATGTTATCTTGTGCTTGTTTGTTCTCTATTTTGGTTTGCATGGATTTGTAGTTGCTTGATCACCAACTATGAATTGATAGTTGTTATTATGCAACGAGAGTTGGTAATGATAATGGAAAAGGAATAGCTGAAGTCTAGGTTGCATGTCACACGAGAGTAGTGGTGCTCCTAGGTGGGTCAATTAGGCAATTCATGTGATTAATGAACCAATACTAGTATCTTTACCACGAGAGTAGGAAAGAACTAGTAGGGAGGTAATCGTTAACTTGTCACGAGAGTGAAGGTTAAGTATAATTGGAATTGGATCCTAAACAATACAAGAATCCATGGCATGAATTAATCCATTCAATCTTATGCTTGGTCATTAGTGGAATCTATTCCCTAGTGTCTTAAGATTATGAGTTTCCTCTAGATATTGTTATTTTATAGAGTTGTTAGTTTAGCTGTTTATTTTCTACTTTGATATTCTCATTGTTAATTGGTTGTTTAGATAATAAGGAGAGCAATAAAGCCTTAATACTTCGATAACCTTTTCCCTGTGGGATCGACCCTGTTACCCTATACTCAATACGATCTGTGCACTTGCAGTATATAGGGTAATTAGGTTTTATAACTTGATTATTTGTGTGTGATATAATTGGATTATTTGCTATATTTTTAGACCTAATTACACGCCTATCAGGTGGCATTATTAGGAATGAAAGGGGAGAGGTAATTATTTGTTTTTCTTCATAATTTGGCATAAAGACAAATATGGAGGCTGAATGTTTGGCATTGTTGGAGGGTATTCAAATTTGTATGCATCAACAATTTAAACAGGTTGAAATAGAGATGGATTCAAAGGTGTTGGTAGAGATGGTGAATGGGAGGAATAAGGTGCCTTGGAGGATTAAATCATCAATCAACAAGATTCAATTAATTGTATCAATTTATAGTTATGGTTTTATTCATCTATTTAGAGAAGCTAATGTAGTAGCAGATTCATTGGCAGGAATAGCAAGTGAAGGTACTACTCGGCATTTTGACTTTGTAGAACTTCCAAAACATGTTTTAGGTTTTGTTTTATTAGACAAACAGCAATTGCCTTATATTAGAATCAAGTAATTTTATTTTTTGAGTTTTTAATTTAATTTCATGTAATTAATAATTGAGGTAAGGTTTTATGTCCCCCTCTTTTTCTTTTATTAATAAAATTATGAAGTGGCGCCCACCCCCGTGTACAGGGTTAGCCAATTAAAAAAAAACTAAAAAATTAAAAACTCTCTTTAGGCTTTTTTTTTTTCTTTCACCCCTCTTTTATCCCAAAAAAATGGGATATTTATAGTGCATAAATGACTTATCTTCCAAGAAATAACTAAAAAACCAAAACACCCTTGACTACCAAAATTACAACTTTACGCTTACAAATATTAAAAATCTATGTTCTCTCACAAATTAGAAAAATTAAGAAAAATGTAAATAATAAAATTTTTAATAGTAATTCACCCTGAAAAAAAAGTTAGAACAACGTAAAAACATGCTTAAAAACTTAAAAAATGAATTTGGAACCCAAAAATCGCGAAAAATATTCAGGGGGCGGAAATGACTATTTTGTCTCTATATGGTCAAAATATATGAAAAATATCAATTAGTTTCAAAAAATTACCAAAAATTAAAAAATGAGTTTAAAATCCTAGAAAATTAATTTAACAATCAAAAAATGGTGAAAAATGCGTTTAAAATGTGAAATGACAATTTTGCCCCTGAATGCCGTATTTACAGAAAAAATAGCGATCATTCTCGAAAAAATCAAGAAAATTTAGAAACATGCTTAAAAACTTGAAAAAATAAATTTGATACTAAAAATATGTGAAAATGGTATTCACAATGCGAAATTACTAATTTACACCTGTGCTGGCAAAATACAGAAAATATTAGTTAAATCTGAAAAAAATCACAAAAATTAAAAAATACTTATAAAAATACAAAATATGAATTAAAAACCTCAAAACTAATGGAAAAATATTTCCAGTTGAAAATTACTGTTTTGCCCTCAGAAATTATTGATTTTGTTTCCCTTTTTTATTGAAAAATTAGAATTTGACCCCCAAAGATATAAACATGCCTCCAATATTTGAAAAATAAATGGTATGTCAAAATTTGGTGTCTACAATTTGCCTGTTGATAATATTATTAAGATTTATTCGGATAGGTAATGTTTGTAATCAAATTGGTAAAATTAGTCCACTAGGTTGTAGCACTTAAAACTCCAAAAACCAAGACATATTGGTGTAAATTGTAGTCGTGTATAGTTACATGTTTGATATGTAAAATAATTTGAATGAATAAGTGAAGTAATTATTTTATCTTATATAAAGCTTCAAAAGAAGAATGAAAAAAAAAAAAACAAATCAAACAAGACAATCAGGTCTGTCAAGGTTCGGCCAAGTGTTATCCTTCACTAAAAGGCTGAGTAGGAGGTGTCAACTGGTTCGGGGAAATAGGGGAATTAAAGGCTTAGTAATCACTCCAAACTTTGACCTAGCTTCAAGATTGCTTAAAACACTATAAATACAAGCCAATAAAAAGAAGTGAGAGGATTTTATAGCCATCTAGGATGCTAAGAGGAAAGAAGAGATCTTAATATCATAAATCAAAAGCCAAAGATTGTAGATTCGAAGTAAATCTCCAAGCTAAAGGTGAATTTCTTGGTTACAAGGTAAGTCCACCTTGAGCTCTTCTACGTGCTACTGACCCTCTTATAGCTTGTGGTTATTCAATTAAACATGATTGGTAAGCTGGAATTGAACAAAATTTTAGTTGAGGACAAAGGATCTCAAAGTTCTGTGAAACAGTGACACTAGGGCAGTTTTGTAAAAATGGGTGTAACATAGCATAGAAAACTTGGAATGGAGTGAGGGTTATTGTGTTACAAACTAGACTTAAAGGCCTTTCTAAGGTATAAAAAATATTGGCCTAGTTCAAAATGTATAGACACCAAGACATTTTCCAAATTGACTGAATAATCAGTTCCTTATAGCATGGAAGTGTAATAGTGTTGGCATTTGTATTGGAATTTTGATGGTGGTACGACTGGAATCAAGACATGATGCCTCTAATAACTTATTGTGAATTGAATCCAGTTTACAAAGGCATAAAGTTTATGATTTTTCATGGAGTATAACTTGAGATATGCTAATTTGATTAAACTGTGGTTGAGAAACTAGTATGAACAGTCTTGCAAGAGCAGTCTTGGTAAATTGGCTATAACTTGGTGTAGAAAACTCATAATTACATGATTCATGTTGTGTTAGAAACTAGATTTATAGGGCTTCAAAATGGCATAAAGTATGATCTTTATTTCTTTGTAAATGAATTCCAAAAATTGAGCAAATTGGACTGAAATTTCAATACTACACAAATAGGTTTGTCAAAGAGCCAAATTTAGACATGATTCTGAATCTGTTCTTGTTGGAATTTGTTAGGTGATCTTCATGAAAGTTGTAGCCCTTAAAATATATTTTTCAACCATATAAGCCACAAGTCCAGATTCTTGATAAACTAAACCCAGAATTTGATGGATTGGAGCTGGAGCACCAATCCTGCGTAACAGGGTTGACAATGTGCCAAGTTGTGACCCAATTTTGATCCAATTTTTGTTGGAATTTTAATTCACTCTATCCATAAGAATTTTAGTCCCTGAAATTTATTTCTAATGATGTAAATTTCGAAGTGATCCAAGTTATTTATTGAAAGTTATGCTCTGTTGAAATTAGATGTTTAGCATGATCGAAACCAAAATGTAGACAACTAATGAACTACTTTGTGACTGAGTTTTGATAGGGTTATAAGTGAAATTATAATTTGTTGTCTTCATGAAAGATGTTCCAAATTGAGTCTAGTTTTCACAGATATTGAGCTTGTAAGATTTTGATGGGATAAGAATTGAGTTAGACTTGAGTGTACAAGCTCCTCCTTCAAGATACACTAATTATTATTATTTCGTTTATTTACCTTGATTTGATGATTAATTAATTTATCTCTAATCAATAGATGAATTGGGCAGTTCAAGGAATGAGCCTTTAAAGAATCCATAAACCTTGATACATCGGTGAGTGTCCATTAACTTATTATGTTTTCCAAACCCAAGAATTCTTTGTTTTACCATATTTCACATGATGAACATATTTATGTGATTTTTGACTATCTATAGATCTAAGATCTAAAATTTGATTGTTTTTAAACATGCTTAACACGTCATTGTTGTGTAATGGATATGAATTTGATCAATATGCTCGTGTATGTGTTATGAACCCGAGGTGTATGTTATCGCATCGGGAAAATTTGCTATATCTTGGAATGTACTTGTGCATGCTGTGAACTCGGTTGTCATATTGGGGAGGCTTGGGCCCTGCCTTGAGCACATCTAGCTTTGGTTCGGGCCGGCAAAGGGCCTGGTCATCCAAATTCTGGCTGCCTTGGCTTCTCGGCACTTCCTAACCTGCGAGGAGATTTCGTAGGCTTTGGGGTGTTCGAGAGAAATATGTGGGTAATACTCGAGTTTACGAATCGGTGGGATGTGACCAGGGAAATAATGTGTTAACGGTGCAAAGAAGGGTTTTGTATAGACCGTATATGCAAGGCATTGGCATTTGATATGATGTGATAAGCGCACAAATAAGGCGACATGATTTTGAATAGTATTTGTCCGAACTTTGAGCGGTATATTTTGGGCTCGATCTTGAATGGTATTGGACACGATCTTGAGCTTGGCTCGATCTTCGACATTACTTGGCATGATCTTGAATGGTACTTAACTCGATCCTGAATGGTACTTGACATGAGCATCTGTATCCTTCCTTGTGTGCTTGTTAAATTTGTTATTATCTGATATGGATAAGTTAGTTGTGACTTTTATGTGTTACCTCATTTTAAAATGAATATTTTGACAATATATTTGAAATGGTTTTATAAATGGACCTCATTGAACTTTTAGCTCACTTTTTCAAAATTTGTTTTCCTTACTGGTTCTTCATCCACTGGGTAAGGGCAGAGAGTGACAAGAAAGGGTTCTTATTATTTAGAATTTCTATTGATTGGATGCATTTTGGGCTAGATAGTCCGAACACAATAAACATTTTTTTTGAAGACCTGTGTAAATTTAAAGATCTGATCATATATCTTGTAAGTGACTACTTGTGTTCGAGTCTTGGCGTGAGCCAGGCAAGCGTTCTGATTCGGGTTTTGGAGCAGACTCAAGTTGGGGGCGTTACAATATCCATTGCATATTGTAAGTTTAAATGTTTACAAAAACCCAAAAATAGGCTCCCTTTGGATGGATTTTTTTTTTTGGTAGCAATTTTAAATATTTTTTTCAATAAATGTGTTTGTGAATAAAAAGTTAGTTGAAAAACGTATTTGATATTTTTAAAAAAATATTTTTAAAAAACAAAACCAAACAAACGGAGCCGATATCTCTAACTATCTCATAAAAAGGAACCTTTTACCCATAAATCAGAATTTGACTCCAAATAGTAAGGAAAAGGTCCCCCAATGTTAGAAAATGAGCGGTGTTTCAAAATTTGGTATCTACAATTGGTTAACCTCACAGTACAGAATGAAACATTAGCAGCAAATTTTAAGTCGTCATTTTTTTTACATATTTTACTTTTTTATATATATAGTGTGTATATGTAGTTAGATTATATATACACTCACAGAGACATACATATGTGTGTGTGTAGATAAACACACACACACACACACACACAGACATATGTGAGCGTGCGCACAATGTATATGTATGTATGTATGTATGTATATGCGTATATAAGTATATATGCATGTGTATATATACACATATACAAACATGCACACAGACACACACACATCAGTGGCGGATGCAGGGTGGGGGCTTTGGGGGCACGAGCCCCTACTGCCTCCCATTAAACTCCTTTAATACTATGGGTTTTAGAGATTTTTTCAAATGTGTTCCGTAAAGATTTCCTCTTAATCATATTACAGTTTTTATTAAGCTGATAAGTTGGTCTTTTGGTTTTGATTGAACAAGATTACTAAAAGAAAAAAGTTTGTGGGCCATGGAGTTTTATTTTAATTAAATTAAACAACATCTTTTTCATTACATTGAAAAATATATATTTCATGAAGTTGAAAATGAAAAGGTTGTAAACTATAATCAAAAGATGAAAACTCGTTGTGAGCAATTGTAGATAGTTTGGTTTACTTTTTTGAAATAAAATTACTGTTACATTAGTAATTTTAAGTATCAATCATGTTTTATGTGGAATATATGCATTATTTCCACTTGTTATATAAATATTGATGTTCTTTTGTTAAAAAAAAAGTAAAAGAGTAAGTAAGAAATTTTAATGTTACTTTTGCTCTCACTAAGAATTTTTTCTGACTCTGCCACTAACTAACACACATATACACACACACACATATAGGTGTGTGTGTGTGTGTGTCTCTCTCTCTCCATGTGTGCGCGCGCGTATTTGTATGTATGTACGTGTGCATGCATGCCTCTGTGTGTGTGTGTGTGTATTTGTGTGTGTGTTTGTGTGTGTAAAGTCGTATACATGTGTGTGTGGACACATATATACCTACATACATAAAGACAAATATACACACGCACACGCATGCGCGCACACACATACACATAGTTGTATACATACACACAAATGGACACACACTCACACACACACAACTGTATACGTGTGTGGCTATATATATATATATTTATATTTAGTTGAAAAATAACAATAAGGGCCAAGTTTAACGAAATTAGACAAGTGAATTTGAATTTAAAAATTTGAAGTGCTCATTTTGACGCAAGAATAGATCTCCAAGATACCATATAAATGATCACAAAATCTAGAAAATAAATCCAAACACTTGATATTATTTACACGAACCTTATTAGATATTTATAGATCCAATATCTCACTGAATTTCCAAATTCAAGTAACTAATGTGCAACATAAATAAGAACAAAATATCAGTCTGTATTCAAAATTAGAAAACGGATGGATCTAGTAAATCATACATAATAAAGTAAACCTCAATTAAAGAACTGATAGATGGGATTGTTGAATTGACATGAGCAGAGACAAGGGTGAGTCAAAACGGATTTTAAGTTTTGTTACTAAAGAAGTAGTTGATATGGTGCATGGTAAAAGTGGTATCACTCCCTTGACTCGAAGGTCAAGAACATAACAGCGTCACATAGTTATGCTTGAGCATAAACATGTATGGATAAATACATAAATCTAAAAATAAAATCAATAAAACTTTTAGTTCAAAATCTAATACTTAAATTCTATTCTAAAAATAATCATAAAATAAGCTACTGACAATCCTCAAGTTGAATTAAACAACTTAAGAAGAGTTCCACAAATTCAAATTAAACATTCTACTAAATTACTAGCGAGACTCCCCAAATGCCACTCATAATGCTGCCTCTTTTTTTATTCTAAAAATAATAATATAATAATAGGATGGGTAAATATATCTAGTAAGTAGGTCAACCCAGCTAATAAATCAAACATAAAAACATTTTAACATAAAACATATTTTCATAATGAAATCCATATTTGTAATCAACAATTTCAATCACTTTTTTTTTGTCATTAAGGCTGTATATACAAATCCATATTATATTCGCAAGGATCTTGGCTCTGCACAATTGCCACAGTTAACCCCTGAAGCAGGGTTCAAACAATACAGATCAAAGAGCATAAATCATTTGATTTGACAATCAATCCTCACTAATACTTGAATAAAAACACATGCTTTTTATATAATCCGAAAATAAAGTTATATTTAGAAAATAAATGATACACAAAACAAATTCTTAAAATCCACTTTCAAACTATCCAATAGATATTTAGTCCCATAGAAAGGTTTGACAATCCAAAGCACAACAATACCACCACCATGCTCAAAGGCCTAAAATTACACATATTAACACACATAAATAAACTATAACTTATAAATGAACACAATGCATGATCTCCCCTAATCTCTCCCCACAATCAGTTACCTTGGCTATGGCAAAAATCCCTAAATAAATAATTAAAAATTATTTTTTTAAATTTTTTTCAAAAATTTTTAATATCTAAATAAGAATTAAAATAATTTTTCTGAAAACTATGAAGGGAGGTGACATACACCACCATTGAAAACAAATTTCTAAACACATTTTCTATATACTGTAATTTTTGCAAACCCAAATATTGTAGGGATAAAGTGCACTCTCCAAAATACTCTGAAAATAAGGATATTTCATTTTTTATAAAATTATACTTTCTGAAAAATTATAGTAAAAATATATATAAATAGAGAATTAAAAGTATAAATTTTTCCAAAATTTGACAGCAATTAGAGTTACTAGTAGACCATGCTCTCTTTCACTCTCCTCAATCCGTGACTGGGCTTTACTGAACACAATTCCTTCGTAACATTGGAATTTTCCATGTTTCAAGTTTTCAATAGGACAATTTCATGGTTTCAATTTTCTCTCTATTAAAGGGCTATGGACATGAAGTTGGTGCCAAATGAAAGATCTCATGTCACCTTACAAAATTCACCCAAGGGCCGCCGCTAATTGCCACTGGTGAGGAAGATTTTGGTGTCAAAATTTGCCTTATCAATCATATTCAAAACTTCTAAAATTGATTTCTCTCAATTTACCTGATAAATCAAAATCCGTCAAGTGGGTTAGACTCGTGCAGAAGAGAAGAATCTTTTAGCATTGTTCGCTGCAACCTCACTGGAATTTAGTTTTCGGTCTCAAGCCTAAACCACTCCAAATGCATAATAACCATAAAAGGCTTAAGATCTTACTTTTAATAGCCCAAAATGGCAGTTATTTTATCCTCTTCATGTTTTCCAAGGTGTTGTAGCCGTCCTCTAATAATTTGTCTCTCTAAACCTCTCAAAAAGATTAATATAATAAGTTCTAGTGAGACCCTAATAATGAACTAAACTCTTAGGTTTATGTGCTTAATCTAATAGTTTCATAGGCCCATAATAACTCAAGGATACTAATTATAATAAAAGAAAATAAATTATTTAAGCCCATTGTTTGGCTGGGTATTACAAGTGGAGGTGGAGAAAGTGCCAGCATCCAATATGGAAGCTACTGATCTTATTTCATTTAATAGGGTTCCTCACAATACTCATTTTATGCAGTTTAAACGTTCGACATGGAAACCGAAAGTGGAGGCTAGCGGAAAGTGGAGGTGGCAGACCATTCAGGGATAGAAGGCGTGAAGGATAAAGAAGCTTTAGAGAGCATTTCCTTAGTTTCTGTGCTTACTTCATCTAAGCTGGAAATGTAGATACCAAAAAAGTTATGCTCAAGAATATGCATGCTACATCCATGGCTCAATAATAATTATCATGAACCTCCTTTTGAATTTACTGTCTGAATAAAATACTTACCAGAATTTGTTTCCTGTTGAACTTTTAGATTCGTAAACGAGGGGAATCAGGTCTCCAATGAATAATTAAATGCTCTGAAATATTTTGCTTTTGTTATGGCTACAAAGTGTTTCAAGAAAGGATCTTGTTTATTGCGGCTATTGAGATGAATTGAAACGATTTGTATATTGTTTATGTTCTTTTTGTGTAAGTTGTGAGCCTAATTAGCATCAGTTGCATGCATTTGTGGAAATAAGCGCCGTCTAGAATATATTTGTTTAGAGAATGAGAAATGAATTGGTGATATCATAAATGCCGTTTGCTTTCATACATTAGAAATCCAAACTTTTTTTGTTTAATTCAATAAAATAAACTGTATTTATATTGCGTGTCAGATATGCTTATATTTTTTATGTTCTATTGAAAGCTGTCTAAAAGTGTTTATATAGGGAAACAAAAAAGAAGCCCAGTCCTACTCGGTTTGGGCATGTTTTTGTGGAAAGGAAATAAAGGGCCGAATCCTATTTTGGTAAGGATTGATGCCGCGTGAGGAGTTCAATTTCTATGGGATTTTGGCGTGTTTTGTGAGGAAAAAAGGAAAGTGTTCTAATCCCACGATAGAGGCACAAATCCTATTTGAGCCAATGTTTTGAAACCTGATTCGTTAACCGAGCTAGTGAGGTGATCAGGTCGTGGTTCAACCGGTCAGACCAGTTCAACCCCAGTTCAATAATCTTTTTTTAAAAAAAAAAAAAAAATATATATATATATATATATATAAAATTACCTGAATATTCTATTGATTAATACAAGACATTACCTAACAAAAAGCTAAATATCTCTAAAAAACTTGAACTCTCACAAATAAATTTTTAAAATGTAAATTCAAATAAATAAATTCATCTCTACTGTACCTACAAAAAAAAATCTTAAATTCTATTAAAAAACATCACCACATCCCTAAATTACACGTAATTCATCAATATTGCTTAAATTAAATGAAAGCTATGTAACTCCAAATTAGTTTGTGAACCGAACCTGTGCCATGGCCAGTTCGGGATTTGAGCGGTTAGACCGTCCTATCTGGTTTGATTTTTAAAACACTGAATGTAATACCAAGGACCTTCCATGGGCACTTTGGTAATTTGGCCAATTTTGGGTGATAAAGAAAATAACAAATTGTTGAGGGACTAAATTGCAATTGGGAAAATTTTATTTTCTTTAGCTTAAAAGAAGACTAGGTCTTCTTCTTCCATTTATTTCATTTCCCCTCTCTTCCTTATTTTCTTCTTCTTCTACTTCTTCTCCTTCTCTTCTATCCTCTCTCTCTCTCCCTCTTTCTATTTCACTCTCAAGAAGAAGAGGAAATTGGAGCTTCAACTCAACCCTCTACACAAGGTATTCTTCTTCCATTTTATTCTACTCTTTATAGGTTTTCTTTAAGATAGTAGCTAAGAGTATTTAGTGCATAATTAGAGGATTATGGAGTTGTTTATGCTTCTATGAGTTTATACTTTTTAGTAGTAGTGTTTGTGTGTGTGTGAGTTGGTGGAATGGTGATGAATGTGGGTGAAGAACTTTAGAAGATCATGTGTGTGATTGTTATGGTGTTTTGGATTGATGAGTATCTTGAGATTAATATGTGTAATTATGGCCTTATTGTGTCATTTTTGTGTCTTTTGGTGTTGATTTGAGTTTGAGGTGGAATGGATTGGAGCTTGGGTATTTGAAGGGTTGTTTTTACAGAAATTCATAGGTGAGACGTGGGTAGAGTGCAGCAAGCCGTGGTTAGGGCTCGGAGTGCCATCACCCGCGGCAAGTCTCTGCCTGATGAGCCGCAGGTGAGGCTAGTTGGCTCAAGGCAGATTGGTCGCGTCTACTGTCTGCTTGCCGAGCCACGGGCAGGCTAAGACTAGTAGCGCAAGGCACCCGCGGATCGGCCTTTGGCCTGCAATCTGCGGGTCAGCGTTTGTGATCTGCAGGTGTGGATCGTGAACTCCCACCCGCGGATCACACTTTTCCTTTTGTTATTGACCTTCTTTGAGTCCTAAGTCTAGAGTGAAGTTTTATTATGTTTTCTTGGTAGAATTAGAGTGTGATTAAGTATTTGATTATGTGATTTAGGTAAAGAAGGTGATTGTTTTCATTTGGATTAATTGAATTAGCTTGGACCTGAGGTAAGTAGTACATGTATCCTTTATATTTTTTAAAATGTATTTTTCACAACGATGTTTTGTAAACTATTTTGCATATGTTAATGTGGCATGAGTATGAATATGTTAATAATTTGTCATGGATATGTAAATGTGGTCAAATGTAAATGAATGAATGCTTTTGTAATTGAGCTCTAGTGTAGAGTAATTATTGACAGGACTAGTTCCTTAAATTTGGTAGAGGAGATATAATCTTTGACCGCGCTAACCGGGGAGAGTTAGCTTATTGTATTGAACTATGTTAATTGGGTTGTAGTTAACAACTGGATATCCAGGGTCAATATGCTTTATTACTTGACCTCTCTCTTTAGTATCTATATGAATTGTTATGTGGGCCACATTTATTTGTATGAATTACAATTAAATAGATGATTATTTGAATGATATCATGTATATGTAAATGTAACATACTCAAGCTAATAAAATGATACTTGTATTACTTACTGGGTGAGTTTTCCCTCACCTTTTCGTTTTTATACAGAGAGAAGGATGATTTTAGAATCAAGGATTGAGTTTAGCTCTTGGAGCTAGGATCGATGACGATGGATTGGCTAGTGGTATATGTGTATTATTGTTTACAATATGTTATAATGTATTTTGATACTCTAGTATTGTAATTGAAGTATAATTGTAACGTTTGGTTTTTAAGAAGATTTGATTGATGTTTATCTTTAAATGTATATCTTGGGATGAATTGATTAGATGTTTTGACCTTTTGAGCCTTGTGACTCAGTTTAGCCTGGTCAAGGCAGTGTCACGTCTCGGGGCACAGGGCGTGACAGATTTGATCAAGGTTTTAGCCATTTCCTACTTCAATCAGGTGTGAGGAGTCCTAATTCCTTTAAAATTTTGACGTGTTTTGTGAGAAAAAAGGAAAGTGTTCTACTCCTTAAAGATAGGGTACAAATCTTTTTTAACAAGGGTTTAGCTATTTCTTATTTGAATCAGGTGTGAGGAGCCTAATTCCTTTGTAATTTTGACGTGTCTTGTGAGAAAAAAAGGAAAGTGTTGCACTCCTTGAAGATAAGGGTACGAATCTTTTTTAATAAGGGTTTAGCGGTTTCCTACTTGAATCAAGTGTGAGGAGTCTTAATTCCGTTGGAATTTTGAAGTCTTTTCTGAGAAAAAAAAGGAAAGAGTTCTACACCTTCAAGATAAGGGTACAAATCTTTTTTAACAAGGGTTTTTCCTACTTGAATCAGGTATGAGGTAATTCCGTTGGAATTTTAATGCATTTTGTGAAAAAAGAAAGGAAAGTGTTCTAATCTCTAAGATAAGGGCACAAAATCCTATTTGAACAAAGGATTTAGCCATTTCCTACTTGAATCAGGTGTGAGGAGTCCTAATTCCTTTGGGATTTTGACGTGTTTTGTGAGGAAAAAAGGAAAGTGTTCTAATTCCTAAAGAAAAGGGCACAAATCCGATTCGAACAAGTGTTTAGCCGTCTCCTACTTGAATTAGAAGAGGCCATTTCAACTATTTATATTGTGCGTCAGATATGCTTATTTTTTTTATGTTTTTTTTTCAATGATTATAGGTTGTATGCCCAATCACCTTAAGTTGCAATATTTATATGATAATTTAAATCTTATGACTTTACAATATTTATTGACAATTTTCCATATTATTACATATAATACTAAATGTTAACAATTTTTTTGGCTTATTCGAATGACTTGGAACTTTCGCCTTGCTCACGTAACCTTGCATAACATTGTATATAATGTGGCCTTATGTGTGCGAAATGATATTTGTTTAAGCAATTTTAAAGCTTTAAATTTCGTAATGCGTAGGCATACACACATATGGTGCACGCATGTAGATAGACAAATTTCTTTGATTATTATTAAAAAAAAAAAATTCTTGGAATTAATGTCGTTTTTGGTTTGGTTTTCGTATCTAGCGTGCTGCACATGACAGGCTAATTTTTTTTTTTTTTTAGTTTGTATATCTAGGGACTAAAGTGCAAATAGCAATAAGTTTTTTTTTTTTTTTTGGCAAAAGGTCGCCGCACACAAATTTTTCAAAAAAAAAAAGAAAAGAAAGAAAATGCGGCAATAGAGCAAGTGTGCGGTTACTCTCACAAATTTTTTGTTAGTTTAGTGAATATTAGGGGTGACTTGAAATATAGGTAAAGTGAATTATGGTTTTAGGATTTAGGATTTTGGGATTAGGGTTTAGGGGTTACTTGTACAAGGGTTTAGGGAGGGTAACATGTAGGGTTAGCCCCCTAACTCTAACACTAATCCTAAGATCCTAAACCTTAAAACTTAATCTTTATCCTAGAAGTTTATAATTCACCCACCACAGTGTATATAAGGAAAATATTCATTTTTTACAAGTTAAATATGTAGAATATGAAGATTTTACATAATTACACAGCAACTTACTCAATGAATCAAAATGCTAAGCCATTAAAGACATAATTAATGCAATTACGAAGAAAATAAGTTAATGCATTTTAAAACGTATGGTCATTTATAATTTTTTTCCCATACTTTTAAAATGTATGGTCATTTATCATACACGTGCCTACATTAATGATGTTAAGCACATAACAGATATATTTTAATCAAAACAATAAGAGACATAAATCTATAATTCAATATATTACTTAAATAATTACAGAATTATGATAAAATGAATTCTATACATTTTATTAATAAAATGCTTAAACAATAAGTTAGAGAATACATATTTTAATAATATTCTTAACAGGCACAATCTCTTTTTTTTTTTTTAAATTATAAGTGTCGCTGTGCGGTGATCTTAAGTGCAAATAAAAAAAATTGAGAGACATTTGCAATTAATTCCCTCAACTAATAAAATTTAAAAAAAAAAATTGCTATATCAGTGTCGCTGTGCGGTGATCTTAAGTGCAAATAAAAAAAATTGAGAGACATTTGCAATTAATTCCCTCAACTAATAAAATTTTTAAAAAAAATTGCTATATCGCCGCACATCAATGCTAGATTCAGAAACAGCCCAATTTTTTGCCACTTGTGGAGTAATTTTTTTTAACATTATTCTGAGAAATATGCCGTGTACATAACTACACATGTGGGTGTGTGGGTGTACACACACATGCTTACATACATACCATTTAAAGATTGAAGAATAACGAGAGGGATCAAGCTTAATAATCTTACAGAAGTGAAATAGATTATTAAAATTTGACGAATTCATTTGGATGCAAGTATAAATCTCTCATCAAATTGATCGCAAAATCTAGAAAAATAAATTCAAATCCTAATTTGATAATTATATTGACTCAAATCTCATAAAATTTTAATAGATCTACACTCCACTCTATTTTCAAATTCAAATAATTCACGTTCAACACAATGCAACATATCAACAACATAATCACAACAATTTTTATAAATAATAAAAAAAAAACCAAAATCAAAAGAACAGATGAATTCCTTTCCTCCCTTTCCCTCGCTTCCCTAATTCTTGGCATTTCATGATTAATGATCAATTTGAACATGGGTTAATAGGTTTGAATATCATTACAGTCATAATCGAAGTCATTTTTTTTTATACAATGTTGATGGTCGAGGTTTATGGTTTCATAACACATAAGAATATAGGCTATTAACTCTTACCTACACCAGTAATAGTGGATACATAAACACTTATTTTGCTCCGAGTAAATGGAAACCAGGTTGTTTGAACAAAGAAAACTGAGGAGAAAGATTGAAGAATAAAGAACTTATCCCTAATTGGTGTACCAACGTTCAGAAGCAGGGCAGAATGACAACATCAATTCCGGAGACATGGACATACAGTAGGAATAAAACCATCTCAAAGGGTACGAGGGTAAAACGACAGTAAAAGCAATTCCAAAGAAATCATTCTAAACACAATGCAAAACATGCCGTGAACAATCAGAAGGGTAGCATAAACAATTTATGGAGAAAGCAAGCAAGTGAAAGAAGCACTACATGCATATGTTATTGAACATTGCATGTTATGCCCAGCCACACCTAGCATGAACATCAAAAATGGAAGCAAAATCAATCTAGTGAGAAAAGAAGCAAATAAAAAACAGAAGGGAATCAGAATAAAAATATTGAATAGTAAAATCAAAAGCTATTAGTTCTTTGTCAATCTTGCGTTAATGTCGGTCCCAAGATTATGTATTACAAATATCCTGAATAACTGTGTTTTCTTATTTTTCATCAATTATACGTTGCTATACTTAAGAAAAACTAATTACAGTAAATATTTCACATGAACAGATCCCAGGAGAAAATAATAAATGATGCTGAGAGAAAAGACACACTAAAAGAATACACTCCAGCAGCATAGACTTCCTCACCTATGTAACCAAATCATCAGGGGCCTCGTAGGTGTTTTTCGAAAAACATCTTTACAGACTAAAAGGTAAGTGATTTTCTGCACAGAGATTTTGCTTTTTTATAGTTTCTGGTTAACATAAATCCATACAAAGCATTCTTCACAATTTTTTTCCAAGAGCAAGCGACATAATTAGAGACAATAATCTACAGAACGAGAACATAATCAACCTAGAATACAGAAAGAAACACTGACTTAAATTACTTTAAATTCCTTCACCTTTAAACACATAGTGAGGACACAATACCATTCAAAACAAATCTTGATTATAGTAGTTCATTCAGTACATGTACAAATGTAGGACAAAATAATAGGTGATGATCAACTCATGCAACTAAATGAAACTATTGTTTATGTAAGTTTTACTAGGATTCATTAGGCATTGAGCTCTAGTACTTTTCCCCCTGTAACACAATTTTGCAATCCTCAGAGAATCTCTTGAACAACAATATCTGAACTTTTCAATTTTGCAAGAGACACTCAACTGTTATGTTCTTCATTGTTGAATGTTTTGATTTTATTTCCTTGAGTGCTTGATGAAGCATACAGGAAAAATCACTTCCAAGAGTACTGCAAATTCCTCGTTCACTCCAATATTGTCCAAAAATACCTGTCCGTTTAAAAAGGTTTAAAACTGAACCGACTAATGCAAGGCTAGGTGCCTTTTCGAATATGATATGCAACACTTTCCAGGAAAGGATATGATCAAAACAGCCCACGGCAGGAGCTCCGGTCTGGTCCAGTAGTTTATAGTTGGCAATAAATGCTGGGAATCATAGGGAGCCTACTTGCAAAAGAGAGAGAATTATGGCAGTCCATCACTTGTAACATCCTGAAATCAGATGATCACTAGCATCCTGAGTTCTTAGTTAACCATCATGCCATCTGTAATACCCAATATAAGTAAAGGGCAAAAAGGTCATTTGACCTAAAAAAAAAAAAAAAAAAGAGAGCAGCCTTGTCGGTGGGATATTTTTCCCACAAAAGTCAGCAGGATTTCTGCAAGAAAAGAAAGAAAGAAGCAGCGAGAAGAAGAAAGAAAAGAAAAGAGAGAAGAAAGAAAAGGAAAAAGAGAAGAAGAAGAAGAAGAAGAAGAAGAAAAGGGAGAAAGAGAGAGAGAGGTCCGGCCAGCAGGAGAGAGAGAGAGAGAGAGAGAGAGAGAGAGAGAGAAGAAGAGAAGTAGGGAAGAAAAGAAGAAAAAAAAAAAGAGGAAGAAAAAAGAAAAAAATTTGGATTTAGTTAAATAAGGTAAATCTTTATGCTTAAATCTTGTTTATTAAATAGATTATGATAAGTATGTGATGTTTTTGGTAGAAATAATAGCATGCATGGAATAGAAATTGAGTAGATAGAATTTTGAAGTTTAAGAAATTTTAAGAAAATTTAGAGAAAAATGATTTCTTGGTATATCTAGAGTTAATAGTTTTATTATGGTGTTAATTTCTAGTAAGAGGAGGAAAAAGTTGATTTGGGAAATTAAAGTTGAGCTTTGATTATAGTTTAGGCCATGTAAGATGGGTAAGTGATTGAGTTAAGCCTTGGGATTAGATCAAAGTTATAGTATTATTTTTCTAATATATTTTTAGTGGTTAATTTTTGATGGTTATGTTATATAATAGATTCAAGAGAGCAAGTGGCGGAGGAAGCCGCTTAAGAAGGAGACTCTACTCCGAAATTTTTGGTGCATAATCTAATTGAGGTAAGTGTAATGCATATTATGAATCACTAATACGATATCTTGCTTGCAAAGAATTTTGTAGATATTTTAAAGTATGCCATATGTTGACAAATGGATGTACTTTGAGAGAAATGCATACAAAGTGGTTTATTTTGTATACAAAGTGGTTTATTTAGAATATGAAAGTTTAAATGAGCTTGCAAAGTATTTAAAGGAAAATGATTTACGTTGATTGTATAAGATAATACATTTGACGTTTTTTTTCAAAGTATGTTTTTATATATTGTTAAAGTTTTACATTAAAAAATAAGAAAGTAAATGATTGTTTATGACAATGATTTTTGTCAAATAAAGTTGAAAGAATTTAGTTGTGAAAACGATTTGGAAGTAACTCTGTGCAGAGCTAACTAAAACTAACAGGGTTATTGTTAGTCTGGGTACACCTAGTATATGCCGGCTAGGGAATGTCCGCAGTGATTCCCTCCCTTCGCGGGATAGTATACCCTTCGGGGGATAGCCCTTCGGGGAACAGAGACAGATACCCTTCGGGGGATAGCCCTTCGGGGACAGAGTTACCCTTCGGGGGATAGTAGGTTCTGCATAGTTGTGACTTCGAGAAATAATAAGAGTTGTTTTTGAAATCGAGAAGGTGATTTATTTGAATGTTTTATGTCATATGTGATGACTATATAGATTTTATACCAAAAGTGATGATTTTAAATAAATTGTTTACAATTGTTTATAATATGTATTATGCTTACTGAGTGTAAAAACTCACATCTTATTATTTGTTTTAGTGGCTGTAGAAAGTGCAGGAGTAGAATAAAAAAGGAGAACCTCATAGCCACCCAATTCAGAGGTATTACCCGGTTATTTTTGTTGTTTCGGGTATAGGATAGTATAAGTATTATTTTAGCACTTGTGGCCATGTGATATAATACTTGGTATTGTAAATGTTATTTTGGAATAGCTGCTCCGTTGGTTGTAAGTTATGAATCTTAGGATATTTATATGAAATATATGAAATTCTTGTGGATATATCTTTTTATGGTTGAATGGATGATTGATTACTTGTGTTAGCAGGTTGTAAACCTATAGAAATATTGTGTAAAGGTTGTGAATGAGGTGATATGATGTATTGTGAATGTATTGGAATTGTTTGGGTTGGCTGAAATTTTGTGCAGGTATTTTTAAATTTTTGGGAAAGGTCCAGATATAGAGGAGATGCTGCCGAAATTTCGGTAGAATTTAAAGGAAAGTTTAAGGCTTACGTGGTTTGGGGCGGTCTATTCCACCTCAGGCTGCGTGCCGGTCATGGCCTTTAGGTTCGGGTCGTGACACCATCCAACCGCTATTTTGGCTCCAACAAGTGAAAGTCATTGATCACCCTTATTTTAGATGCCCAACTTGTTGCTGCATGAACCACAGTGAACTACAACAAGCATCATGATCTGAACTTGAAGATGGTGCTTATGACAATAACTAATCAAAGCTATAGTAGACAAACATAATATTAGAAGCAGAAATAAAGAAGAAACTACTCTCTCTCTCCCCTCCTCTCCCTTTTTTTTTGTTCATTGTGGGCAAAAGAAATCTGAAACTCTAAGCAGCAGCACATCACTTAAGTAAGCAGTTGTCATAATAACAGTAATCAACTATAAACTACATTGCAAATCCATTTGGCTTTTGAACAATTTGCAAGCACGGATGACAATACATTTATAAAATCTGCATTAAAATTGATTCAATTCGTAATACATATATCAGTATTGCCTGCACAATATTCTTTAATTTGACATCACTAACTTATGTACAATTTTCGTTGAACTCAACTGACCTTTATGCAATCATATACTGATAATGTGTTCTATTCTGTGGAGTCTGAAAACAGCAACTTCGTTCCTTGACTAAACGACCTGGGTCTCTCCAATAATTTGTGTCCTCAATCTCCTCTTCATCTTTAAATACATCATCCACTGCCTCAACAAATGGATGAGCTAGCAACGTTTTAGCAGACAATCTAAGGCTGACGTTCCTCTCAAGACAACAAGCCACAAATGTTTTTGCGTCTTGCGACAAATAACGTGGAATTTTAGGCGTTTGTCCCTCCTTCTGCAACTTTTTGAGGATATTATCCTCAGCGTTCGGACCGGCTTTCACATTCCAAGCAGTCTTTCCTGTCAACATCTCAAGCACAATGCATCCAAGAGACCAAATATCACTGCGAGTATCTTGCACACCATCAGTAGCTGCCTCGGGTGATAAAAACATTGCAGTGCCCCTCCAATAGGGCTCCAGCTTCCACTTTTCACTGTGTTGTCCAACCCTCTTTGCCAATCCAAGATCACAGATTTTTGCTGTAAATTCTACACGTCTGCTCCCCCATGTGGACGATTTAGGCACCAGCAAAATATTGTCTGGCTTCAGATCGCAATGCACGTAACCAAATCTATGAATGTGATTCAATCCCTTGAGAATAGATCTAGTATAGCACCGAACCTCCGACTCGGGCAACCCTTTGTTGCCTGCTTTGAAGATTCTGTCCGCCAGGGATCCTCCAGAAGCATACTCCAATAGCAAGTTATACGCCATGGTTCCATTGTCACCAACTGTAATCTCGTCGCCAAAGCTCCGAATAATATGAGGACATCCGCGGATATTGCTTAATACTTCTTTTTCCTCCTGAATTGATTGCGAAACAGAAAGCTCGGCTGATTTCACAGCCATAGCTAATGGAGAACTACTATTGTCTGTGGATGAGAGCTTGTTTGACGTAATTGCTAAGTAAACTGAACCAAAACTTCCTTCGCCGAGCATTGCACCTCTTCGCCATGCAACACCATCGCCGTATTTATTCTTGATATGGCCTGTTTCTTGGACCTTATCATTACAATCATCTTCTCTCTTTCTCTTCATTACTATCTTTAGCTTCATTCTCAAAATTCTTTCCCGGCTAACTTTCAAGTTTCAGTTGATTTTTGTTGTCGATCACAAGAAAATTGAAAAAGTATTTGTGCGTTTAAGGTGAAGATTCAAGAACGTAGAAAAGCTGTTGAGAGAACAGCTAAATTTTGTTGAGACAAAATTTAGAGCAATCAAAACTAAACAAGATGAGTAATGAGCATTTTATATACGTAGAATCTGACCTTTCCTATCAAATTTAGGATACACATTTTCAAAATTAGGAAATGCGTCTTCCAGATGATGTTGGAAAACTTGGTGAATTAACAGATTCCCTAAGAATAAATAATATAAAAGTATGATATGTATTTGTTCAGACAATATCTAGACAAAATTTCCACTGCCTTATTTCATTTATAATAGCTTTACGAAGTCTTTTAATTTCTTCTAATTTGTGATGATAAGAATGTAATCATCCCATTTTTTAAATTAATTTATTTGTTATTTCTCTTTATTTCAACAAAATAAGTGCAAGAAAAAAGAAACAATTTATGGTCCTTTTCATTTATTTTTTATTTTTCGGTAAACAAAATAAATTAGAAGAAAAGTTAACACGTAAAATTTATGCAAATTAAAATATAAAATGTTGTACATTTACTTAATGATATTCCGCGATAAAAGGATTGAATCCTATAAAATTATTTCATAAAAGTCATTAGTATAGTCTATTTATGAACGAAATCACACCACGTCGTTTATGTTTATTTAAAATCATTGCATATGTAAGTGTGCGTGTATCTATTTCTATGAATATTAGTGGCTCTAAAAGAATTTAAATCACATTTATTTAACTTGTAAAATTATTAGTAAGTTTGAAATAACAATTATGTCAAACATTTATCAATATAACATATTTTATGTCCTTATTTTATATTAAATTTTATTGGATATTGAACAGCCAAAACAAAATGAAAAGTAGCTGTAAATTCTTTTTTTTCTCACTTGTTATTAAAAGTAATATGATTGAGATGAATTGAAACGACTTATATATTGTTTATGTTCTTTTTCTGTAAGCTGTGAGCCTAATTAGCATCAATTGCATGCATTTGTGGAAATAAGCGCCGACTAGAATATATTTATTTGGGAAATGAGAAATGAATTGGTGATATCAGAAATGCTGTTTGCTTTTAATACTCTAGAAATCTAAAACTTTTTTTAAAAATTCAATAAAATAAACTGTATTTTGTGGAAAGGAAACGTGCGAGAGGAGTCCAAATTCCTTCTAGGATTTTGGCGTGTTTTGTGAGAAAAAAAGGAAAGTGCTTTAATCCCTAGAAGATAAGTGCACAAATCCTATTTGAACAAAGGTTTAGCTGTTTCCCCCACCAAAATGCTGAGTATTTTCTTGTACTTCTAGTTGGAATATGAGCTTTTCTCATAGTTTTCTCGTGTGTTTCTATAACTTATTAGTAATATCAAAATCTAAATTGCCGTGTATTAGTAGCTAGTCTTGGCTTGCAAGTATTGCAAACTTTTTGCAAGGTTGATAGATTTTACTCTCTGAGCTGGCTCCAAATTTGTGGGACGTTAACTTGTTATTCTTTATAATCTTGTATCCTTGAATGGAGCTCTTTACTCAGTAGTGTAACCATTGAAAAAAAAAAAAAAAGAAACCGCTGGGGCCAATATCTGAATGACTTTCGCCTTGCGCACCCAACCTTTTATAATATTGTATATAATGTGGTCTTTTATATATATATATATATATATATATATATATATATATATATGTGTGTGCAAAATGATGTTTGTTTAAGAAATTTTATAACTTTAAATTACGTAATGGATAGACACACACACATATACTGCACGCCCATGTAAGTACACACACGTGTGTATATATTATGTATACATACCATTTAAAGATTGAAAAATAACAAGAGGGATCGAATTTAACAACCTCAGAGAAGTGAAATTGATTATTAAAATTTGACGAATTCGTTGTGATGCAAGTATAAATCTCGTAGATGTCATCAAATTGATCGAAAATCTAGAAAAATAAATTCAAATACTAATTTTACGATTTTATTGATTCAAATCTCATAAAATTTTTATTGATTACACTCCACACGACTTTCAAATTCAAATAATTCACATTCAACACAACACAATGTCATCTATGTATGTATGTATTTATGTATGTATGTATGTATGTAAGTATCTATGTATGTATGTGTGTGTGTGTGTGTATGTATGTGTGTGTGAGTATATATGTGTGTGTGTACATATATATATAAAACTATATATATATACACACACAATATATAGAGTTATACACATATTATATAGATACATATATATATAGTTATATATACATATATATATGTATATAAATATATACATATGTATATAGAGACATGTATGTACATATATAAATAAATATGCGTGTGTGTGTCTATATACATATGTATATTTATATATATATAGACATATATATATACACGTATATGTCTATATGTATACGTATACATATATATATATGAATATGTATATGCATACACATATAGATATACAAATATATATGTGTATATATATATGTATGTATGTATGTATATGTGTATGTGTGTGTCTATGTGTTTGTGTGTGTATGATATATATATATATGTATATACATATATATATGTGCGTGTGTGTGTATACACACACATACACACACACATATTTATGTATATACATATATGTGTGTGTGTGTGTGCGTATACACATGCACGCGCGCGCACACACATACATAAATATCACCTAAGGCTTCTTTGAGGACAGTTGGGATGGTTGAGAGGATCACGGGGTTTAAATGTAAAGACGTGCCTTTTGAGTACTTAGGGGTTCCTATTTCTAGGGGAAAACCTAAATGTATTCTATTTGACAGTATCTTGAACGAAATTAGGAGACGTCTGCAACACTGGAGCGTTAAGATGCTATCGGCTGGAGGGAAGATTATTCTTCTTTGTCATGTCCTCAATTCCATGCCTCTTTATTTATTTCAAATATTGCAGCCACCTGGAGGTGTTAACAAAGCTTTGAAGACATTATTCAATGGTTTTCTATGGAATACAGGGATGGTAGCCAAAAGGATTCACTGGATTTCATGGCAAAAGTTGTGTGTTATCCTACAGATGAAGAAGCATTGGGGTTTCGTAATTTATAGGATATGGTTAAGGCTTTCTCTATAAAGCTTTGGTGGAAACTTAGAGTGGGTGATTCTCCATGGTCAAAGTTTATGCAGCCTAAGTATTTTAGTAATGCTCATCCTCTGCAGGTGGAAGTGAAGGAGATCTTCGGCGACATGGAAGAGACTGGTTGGTGTTAGGGATATTGCTGAAGAAAAGATAAGATGGTGCGGTGGACTTCTGGATTGATAGATGGTGTGGTGACGTGCAGCTACCTAGAATGTCAAAGGTTATTAACCCCCCACATTTCTTAGTTGCAGAATTCTTTGGTTCGAATGGCGGGAATGTGGAAAAATTGAAAGCATGGTTGCCGGATGAATTGGTGTCACAGGTATGTAATATTCCATGTCTGACACAAGCACTTGATAGAATTATCTGGTCACCTTCCTCAAATGGTAGATTCTTTTTATCCTCTACATGGGATGTTATCAGACAAATGAGAAATGTATCTATGGTAGCCAGGGTGGTATGGTGTCCTCTTATTCCCTAGAAAATGTCTTTCTTTCTTTGGAAACTGGTTTATAACTATGTTCCTTGGACATGATTTTAATCCATAAAGGAATATGTTTAGCCTCAAGATGCAACTACTGCTATGAAAATGTGGAGAGCATAAACCATCTATTCTTAAATGGAAGGGTAGCACAGCAAATATGGGAGTACTTTGGCAAAGGTTTTGGGTTAGACCATTCGGTTGCTTTGTGTGTAGCAGCAAGAATATTGGCCTGATGTGTATCAACTCCATCTCCCAACCATATTTGCTGGATTTTGCCAATTGCAATTTGTTGGTTCATCTAGAAGGCTCGCAATGCTACATGCTTCCAAAACAAATCTGTCCATGCTGAAGATATCATATGGGAGATGTAGACACCAAATTTTGACACACTGATCATTTTTCCAACATTTGGGGCACCTTTATATTTTTTGGGGTCAAATTCTAATTTTTCAATAATCTTGGGTGGCAAAATAGTAATTTTTATCTGTGAATATTTTTCCATTAGCTTTGAAAGTTTTAAATTTATATTTTTGCTTTCATACGTATTTTTTAATTAGCTGTGATTTTTTTAGATTTAATTGGTATTCATTTTATATTTTACCAGCACAAGGGTAAAATGGTAATTTCACCTCGCGAACACTATTTTCGCTCATTTCAGGTCCCAAATTTATTTTTTTAATTCTTTAAGCATGTTTATAAATTTTTTGAATTTTTTCGGGGACGATTGCTATTTTTTCTGTAAATATAGCATGTAGGGGCAAAATCGTCACTTCATATTTTTAATGCATTTTCACCAATTTTTGAGTCATAAATGCATTTCTTAGGGTTTTAAGCTTATTTTTAATTTTTGATCATTTTTCGAGGCCAATAGCTATTTTTCTGTGTATTTTCGTTGTCCAAGGGCAATATCGTTATTATACACTTTTAACTCATTTTTCACCAATTTTTTAGTCATAAATGCATTTTCTAGAGTTTTAAGCTTATTTTTAATTTTTGACAATTTTTCGAGGCCCATAGCCATTTTTTGTATATTTTTGTTGTCCAGGGGCAAATTCGTCATTTCACAACCTTAATGCATTTTTTATCAGTTTTAAGCTCTAAAATTTATTTTGAAATCTAATTTGAATTATTTGGCAAATTTTGGAGTTTAATATCATTTCTTTGTATTAATTTTTATTTTTTTGGGTTAAAAAATAATTTTTAAATAAAATTAAAATTTTTATTACCGGTGGCATTTTTGTTATTTTGTAGTATTCTTGGTGGCCAACACAACTAGCTCTATAAATACCCCCATTCAAATCAGAGAAAGAGGAGAAAAAAAAAACTCTACAAACACATGTTCTTTTCAACTATTAGGATCAAAACACATATTGTTACACCATAAAACAAACACTACATCCGTTCTTTTCCATTTTTTTCCTAGCTACTATTCGTCAATTCAATTGGGATTTATTGTTCATCTTCAAGAAACAAGAATCCAAAGGTAACATCTTAATTTAACTTTTATGATTCTTTTACCGCTTTTAGATTGTTTATTGGTTGATGCTCTATGGAATTTCATTTTTCTAGCTTTGTTTCTTTCTGGTTTCGTTTCTTTGTTTTATGGGTTGTGTTTCTTTTTTTTGGTTTTTCTCTCCTTCTCATTTCTTCATCCCTGATCATCGAAAGTCTCCTATCTCCACCTTCTTCTTCCAACGGAGCTCCAACCTACCTATACACACACCATTAGGCACCACCACAAGCTACGACCACCACCTACTGATCTCAACAGCCCTCCCCAGTTTCTAACTCCACCAATCTACCACACTCAACCTCAATCAACCCAAATAACAACCACCGAATTCCATCGAGACAATCACAAACCTGCAGAAACAAAGCCCATTACCTTTTGCCAATACTCAACCAATTCAACCAAATTGCAACCTGTTCAAACCACCTGGCATAACCCATGCCCTTGCAGCTCCCTACCACACCTCCCCTGTACAAACGCCACCCAAAAACAAAGCCAATTCCTACTACCACAACTGGCTTCACCCACAACCTACAAAAGAAAAACAGAACCAAACGCCCCAGAACAGCTAACACCCACTACCCATAAACACCACCCACAGCCCCAATTGTCCAATCAATTGACCAACACCACCACCTAATACACTGGAAAAGCCATTGCTGCCCCCCAATTTCCTCTTTCACTGCTACCTAATACGACCAGAAACACAGACCATCGCAGCCAAAAAACCAGTCCCATTTGCACCTTCACAATCCCAAATCGCCGTCAAACACTACCCAATCAATCACATGACCATTTCCTTCAACGAATTTCCAGCCATCGTGCAACCTCCACCAAAGCCACCCAGTCACTGCCCATCCCAATTTCACCCATAGCAATAGTCACCCACAACCCAATGATTCTTCCATCATCTCCACCCTTTCCCCTTGTTTCAAAGGAGAAAGAGAGAGAGAGCAGAAGAAAATGAAGCAAGAGGGAAATAGAGAAATAGATAGAAAGAATTAGAGAGAAGGGAGAGAATCGAAGAGAGTGAGAAGAGAGAATCTGGAGATGAGAAAGACCAGTAGAGAGTGAGTGAGAAAGAGACGAGAAGAGAAGAATTGAGGGAGAGAGAAAAGAACAGAGAGAGGCTAGAGTAGAGAGACCAGAGACTAGAGAAACAAAAAGAAATGGAGGAATGAAGAAAGTCCAGAAAAAAGAGAGAAGGAGGAGAAATAAGGGAAAATCAGAACACAGAGAGAGAGATACGCAGTCAGAGAGAGAAGCAAGAAAGAGAGAAAGATAGAAAAGAGAGAAAAGCAGAGGCTGCGAGAATGGAGAAGAAGAAATCATAAAAGAAATAGAGAGAGAAAGGGAAGAAAGACGGGAAAAGAGGAATGAGTGAAGGAAGAAGATGGATTAAGGTGAAGAAAAATGAATTTTGGAGAGTGTTTATTTGTTTGTTTGTTTGTTTGTTTGTTGGCACGTTGGCTTGGATTCTTTTATTTTTTTTTCTTTTTGTTTTATGTTGTTAATTAGTCCAATAATTTGGAAAGGAATAGAAAGACAAAAAACTGATGTCTGATTTTGTTTTAGTTTAAGTTAATTCAAGGTTTTGTGTCCATTTAGTTTTAATTTAGTTAACTAATTGTTTTAAGTTAAGTTAATTTAGTTAATTAATCCTAGTTTCTTAATTTAGTTCGACATTTCTTTTTCTGCTTTTTTATTATTATTGTAAAAATAATTATTTAGGATGTCCCTCCCTAGGATTTTTTAGTAGTATTAATTATGCCCCTCAATATTTTGCATTACTACATTTTAGTACCCATAATTACAGATTGATCCCCCTTAGGTTTATTACCATTCAATTATGTCCCCCATTTACATGATTGTCCCCCATACTTGCAGAAATTTATATTTTGCCCCCTGCCCTACTTATTTTTAATTTACAATTGTGTCTCATGCTTACTTGAATTTATTATTTGACCCCTAGATTTGTGTGAATTTGTTTTTTAAACCTTTAGCGTCATGAAATCTACATATTTAGCCTAATTTTGTTAGTATTTTATATTTTTAGCCTTTATTTCTTTATAGTGAGGTACCTTGACTTGCTTGTCCATTTTGATTAGTATTTGTACCGAGTTTTCAAAAGGTATCCCTAGTACTCGTTAATTTCTCTTTATGTGCTCCAATGTGTCCTTTATATGATTTTTTATGCATTTTCTTCATATATTTCTTATTTTACATACTTTTTGCTTATTTATTTACTTCATGTTATTTATTATTAAATCCAATTATTTGGTGAATATTTTGTATTTAAATAGTCAATGTAATAATTAGATTATTTTCCTTTCGTACTTTTTTTACAAATATTTGTATATTTAGATAGCAAGTGTAATAGATAGGGTATTTTTAATTTTTTCCCTTCAAGGTGTAATTAAATTCCCCAGTGTAATAGTTAGGATTTACGTGCTTTAGTGTGCTTGTGTGCTTATATGTTTTATCGCTTTCCTTAGGATTTTGCATCTAGATATTATGTTTACATGTTATGTGCTCCTATCTGCTCTTATATGTCTTTATATGTTTATTTGCTTTCAATTTATGTTTTACTATTTTGATTTATGTTTTGTTAGTTTTTATTATTCCATCACCACATTAGTCCAATGCTAGTTGTGGCTTTATCGTTTCCCCGCTAGTCTAACGCTAGTAGGAATCCCTAGAAAGGGTTGGTCCAACACTAGAACCTTAGGGCATTTTAGTGCTAGGTGCACTCGTGTGCATTTTACATCATTTCACACACTATTCCTTTTTAGTATTTTATCATTCTGTATGATTTATATATATATATATGTATATAATCATCATTATTATCTATTTTTTAGTATTTGGCAGTGCATGACATTTAGGTTGCATTTTCACCTAGACTTTTAGGACATTTGTGTGATCCGACTAGAAATAGTCGCCTCCTCATGTGGGAAGCGGTGGCGTACATGCCGTTCCCCCCTCCATGAGTAAGAACATTCAGTCACGAGATATTAGTTCCCCGTACCCGTTATGTTACATTCCTACTTTTTTCGACAACTTATTATCTATATTACAATTTTTCTTTTCTTTTTGCATTTCATTTCTGCATAGACACTCGTGACTCCCTCGAGGTCTCAACTCGGGTTTCGCAATTACTGCTATAATCCCAACCAAGCCTCGACAGGACATTTCGACCTCTTCGATACTCACATTAAGATTTAGGATTTGCATTCATATAGACACATCCAAACACGATAGAACTTAGGGTTCATTAGGAAAATTTGATTAAATCTCGCAACTAGCCTTGGCTAGGTTGAAAGGATGCCTTAGGTGCGAGACTTTGCCTTCCTTTTCTGCAAATGTGACTCCCGGACCTTGTTTTCTCTCGTTTTTTCGTAGACTAGAGTCGAAAAAGGGTTTTAAATATGTTTTTCTAAAAATTTTTCTTTTGATAAATGATTTTTTAGGTGACGTGGTACATCCTAACTCAATACCAAGTGGCAAGTCCTATTTTAAAATAAAACCCTTTTTTCAAATTTAGTTGGCTAAAACTCTTGTATTTTTAGTCCCAGACTTATTTTATTTTAAATACTATTTTTCTTAAAATGCACCATTTTTACTAAAAACTTGATTTTTTATCACACACGCACGTTTTTTTAAAAAAAAATTTATTATCGAAATGGGTTACTGCACTGGACCGTCTTCTTGGGATGCTACAGTCAACGACCCCACCGTGTGTCATTTCAGGGTGCGACAGATTTTGCGACTCGACTAGGGATTAGTAGTGAGTCCGAGCACAAGGCTTAGTCATCTTTTTCTCCTTTAACCCTTTATTCCATTACGTTTAGATGTTAGGATTACATTTTTTGTTTTTTAGGTTTTTAGGTTTTGTTTTTGCATTTTCACACATCTCGTCTCTCGTCTATCTATGTGATGTATGTGTTACTTATTTTTACTTTATTTGACCACGCTTGTATTTGGGGAGGAGGTCAGTCATCCTTAGAGCCCAAGCGTGTTAATATTACATTCCCTCCTCTCACAAGGAGCACTCCATACGTGCATTCGATACTTTTTACCCTTTTTTCTCTTTTTGCTGGTTGCCACCCACCCATCTCTTTAGAACTAGGACCAATCTTCCTAAACATTCGGTCATCGCATTTGTGCATGTAGCGGTGTCAAGGGAATAGTCAAACCACCGACCTGGGATCCTTGGAATTGACAGACTTGTTACTTTTTGGATCCTTCAGTCTGAAGGTTCGGGAATCGAAACCTTAATCGAGTCTAGATGCATTAGTGAGCCTAACCTCAAGCATCCATGTAGAATAAGCTTAGGGTAGAGTCAGCCTTACCCTATTAGGTACACCAGGCACAAGAGGAGAGAATCCACCCCTCTTTATTTTTTTATTGTACTGTATACTGCTATTTGCTTTATCAGTGTGTTATGTGATATTTGTTGAATAAGCTAACGCAGTCTCTCTTATTCTTTGATCCCATTCACAACTATAGAATAAAGAGCTCTGGCATGATGCTCTTGTAGGAAACCAATCCATTATTGGTACGTTTAAATTTTTGTCTTACCATTAATTTCTTCGAGAAAGATGGAAATGAGATTTTCATAAAATTTCAGAATTACATTTGGTTGTAAACAAAGCACCCCAAGAGTCCAATCATTGTAAATTTTGCAAAATCTTGAAAATTTGTTTTTCTTTAACTTGGGTCTTTTCAAATAAGAATTTTATTTTTTAAACCTTTTTCAAATTTACCTATCCTTGTTGTACTCTTGTTGCACTTGACAGTTTTATTCAAACTAAAATTTTCTTAGAGCCAATTAATGTACCTAAGTGGTCAAATTTTTGCACAGTTTGCGTTTATCTTTTTTTCAAAAAATTAATACATCATTTTTGCCATATCCCTAGCCTTCCCGACCCATATTACACAAAAAGTAATTCTAACACATATTTCATTCTACTTTAATAAATTGACATTTTGACTTGTATGTTCCTATATAAAGTCATTATCTTTAATTTCTTTCAATGTTGTGTCCCGTAACCTCCTGGAGACTTGATTTTTCAATCAAATATTTTTGGAATCAATAATCTCTTTTGTACAGTTTATGGTTCATCTTTCTCGAAAAAATTTTGCATTATTATTAGATAAAAAATCTTTGCAACATTTTTCAAATTTGGCATTTTCACATATTTTAACTTACTTTAATAAACTGGCATCATGTATAAACCTTAGAGGGAATGCAATGTCGGGAATCCCATGATAGGAAAGCCGCCCTTTTGTCTTCGGTACATAACCTAAAAGGACATCCACGTTTGTATTTTTAGTACCATCCTAGTGGGTGAGACCTTAGGTAAGGTAGTACGAGCAAAACAGAAGCATTTTCTTCTCGATGAATTTGGCGCATTTTTCATTAGAAAATGGAGGTCTTACCCTAAAAGATTGTATTTCATGCTAGGCCTATCCTTGGCACAATAAAGGCACCCCCTAGGACATGCATCCAAATTGTTTATACATTTACTAACTTTGATCTTTTCTTTTTCTTTCTCAAAATAAAAATTTGACAGTGTTACGCAAGATAAACATCTGAATCATGTTCTTTCGATTCCCATTTTTCAGGTACTTTAAATCATAGCTTCTTTTCACCAAAGTCCCATTTACACGCGGTCTCGCGCCAAGCTATCGCACATAAACATGAGTAACCATTCAAATTTTTCTGAAGTGCTAGCAGTGAATCAGGCATCTGAACTGACTGCACTAAGGGTTCAAATGAATGAAATGTTAACCAAGATGAATGACATGACTCACGAGGTGTCCTCCCATAGCGAAATCATTGCTCACTTTATAAGCAATATGAACAACAATGGCTCCACCTCCAGTGTACCACCCAATCAGGAAACCCTACAAACCCAGTCCAATGCAAGTGGAGGCACCCTAGATATGAACAAAAATGACCCAACTATCCAGATACAAGCTTCATCTCTAAATACTCAGGACACTCAGGTTCCACCCCTACCTACTCAACATCCTTAATTGCCTATTCATATTCCAACCAACCCTAGAAATTCTTAGAATGCTCCCAGCCAACCTTATTATCCCCAACAAGCGACTCAATTCACCCAGAATACTGAGCCACCACTAGCTCTTAGAGCAAGTCAATTTGTGCTCGATATTGGGTATTAGGACGAAGTAGAGATGAAACCCATTGTGAGAGATGAAAATCCCTTTCTAGCAGACAAGGCATTATTGAGGAGATTGGACAGGTTCGATGATTTTATCAAGGATAGCCAGGGACTTGACAAATATAGCGGATTAGACTACGAGGATTTTTGCATGTTCCCAGATACCCAATTACCACCAAAATTCAAGGTGCCTGAATTTTTTAAGTATAATAGCAGTGGGGACCCTGTGGTGCACATCAAAATATTCTGCAAAAAACTTGGAAGGCCAACTGGCGATGACAAGTTGCCAATGACACTTTTTGGAGAGAGTTTGGAGAAAGATGCGTTAGAGTGGTATTTAAAACTAGACTTCTCAAAAATTCAAAAATGGACTGACCTTTCATAGGCATTTATCAAATAGTATGAATTCAACTGCGACTTGGTACTTGACAGATTTGCTCTGGTAGAACTAAAGAAGAAACTCTCAGAAAGCTATGTGACCTATGGCTAGCGGTGGCGAAGTGTTGTTGCCAAAGTGTATCCACCCATCGATGAGAATGAGATGGTCAAACTTTTTATTGTTGCTCAGGACCCGCCCTATTACCAAGCCATTGTGGGTTCAATCGGAAAAACCTTCGCCCAAGTTATTGAATAGGCAGAAGACATTGAGAGAGGAGTGAAGAAAAGGAAAATATTAGACATGGCCGCCATAAAACTACAAGTGAAAAATTTACAGAACAACAACAATTTGAAGAAAGCGGCTGGAAAGAAAGCCAAATAGAAGGAAGGAGAATCATTTTTTGTACTCAATCAAGGCTCGCAACCCAAACCCAAGTTCCAAACCAATACAAACCATCGTACCCCTTATCTGCAATACCCTCCACCAATACCTCATTTCCCTGTTTTTTCACCAAGTCTTCAACCAATTTTTCATACCCAAGCCCAACCAATGAATGCACAGTCATTTTATCCGAATGCTCGACCCATATTCCAAAATTTCAACCCCCAATGCAAAATAATTTGCGTCCTCCATTTCAATCCTATCCAAGGCCAATTCATCCTAACACCTATGTTCCACCTACCCAACATCAAGCAGTTGTTGGTCAAGCCAACCAACTGCAAAAATGCTATAGAGATTTTGTAAGGTAATAAGGGGAGTAACGCAGCGAAAAATTTAAAAAAATTTATTACCTTAGCCATGGATCTCTTTGATGTAATCTATACAATTAAAGGGTGTTTAGCACAAATACCTCAAGAATAGAAGGTTTCTATGCTTCAAAGGGTAAGATCCTATTCGATGAAGGTGTTGATCTACCATGAAAAGCCCTCCAAATGTCGAGTCTCCAACGGTATCCACACAAACACAATCTTTAGGAACCTTTGGACTTGCTTGCCTTGACTTTTGAGTGCTAGCTCCCTTGAATATCATGAAGAACACAAGAACAAGGAGAAAGAAGAAGACGAAACCCTAACAATTAGGGAAACAGGTGGCGTTTTTCTTGGAGAAGAAAATCGCCTCTCACAATTTTTCTTTCTCTAAATTTTATCTTGTGTTTCATCCATCTTACAAGAGTCAAGGCATGGATTAATTTATAGATGTAGTATTTTAGTCTTCAAGGAAATAAGAGCAATTGGAAACCAAGAAGGTTTAGGAACCTTACCTTAAGCTAATCCTATTCCTTTAGGAAACCTATTCCAAAAGAAAATCAAATAGCTTCTTAATTCCTTTTAAGAAACTAATTTCCATCAAAACTTAGAATATTTATAATTAAGTCCTTTAAGTTAATTTATCACATAAATTAACCCCATAAGCATCTTATACTTATCTTAATAACATTTTAACCCAAAGACCATGTTCTTATTGTGTGTGACCCATTAGGTTCCATTCATGTTGGTAATAAGTATAAATTATAACTCATTAATTAATTTATTAAGAGCTAGATAAATTAACACTTTAATTTATCATTAATTCACAAATTAATTAATTTACACTTATAGATCATAAGCGGCGACTAGCAATGCATCATGACCACCCAAGTGAATAGGAAAGTCATATGGTAGATTACACCTATCAATGACAATGTTACCGTGTAATTAATATCCTTTCACCACACTGTATTCCAATTAGTCCAAGAGTGTAGTGCGCACTCTTTAAATAATTAACGATTTCTTATTCCCGAAATATGACTTTTCATAAAAGTATAACCTTGAAACTCTTTCAAGTCATACTTTCACTTTTGCGCAAAAGATTCTTTAAGTCATATTTCAACAAGTGGTCAATCCGGGATATGCTCTCCTATAATAAGGAGTGGTGAATCCTATATCAATTATTCACTATCCTTCCATGCTTCATACTACCCAATCTCTACCATATGGGCTACTCTTTTACGAGTATCGAGCAATAGAGTCAAAGTATAACAATCCACACTCAAGATACCATGATAATCTCCAGTCTAAGGATCACTTACACTATTGCTATTAAGAGTACAATTCATTAGCACTATGAATAGTAACTCTTGGCGGATCAATCCAATGAACTTGTTCTCTAACGAGCATCCACCTACTAGCATAGGTGTCACACGCCATAGTTGACGAAATCAACTACTACTTACCATAAGTAGGAGAAAAGTATGTGCTAGTCTTCCCACATTAATAATGTCCAATTTCATTAATACTACGACTAGAGATATTTAAGAATATAACTTAATGTGTAATAAGAGTCTCATCATTGTAACTCTTACAATCTCTTATACACAGTTAATATTCTTTGGAGTTTATCAAATAAACAAGTAATAAAAATAACAAGTATTAAATGATAAAGAAAATGCCACATATATAAGTATAACACGAAATAAGTGTAATATAAAAATTCCAAAAATCAATTTGGTTTTATGGCATACACTAACAGATTTCATTTCCCTCGATCGCCCTATTGAGCAAATATATGAACAGTTGAAGGCGACAGGCAAGATTGGCACCATACCAGAGAAAACTTTCCCCAATGGGCTACCTCGTGGCTATGACCCTCAAGCTATTTGTGATTATCATTCGGGAAGCCCAGGGCATACTACGACCAACTATTGGAAATTGAAGCATAAGATCCAAAACATGATTGATGATGGAGAAATTGTGTTGAGGAGAGGGGGAAGACAGGGTCCTAATGTCGACAACAATCCTTTGCCTCAACACGAGCCTACTGTTGGAATGATAACGCTAGATGAGAAATTCATGGTGGGGGGAACATCTGATACTATTGGTTTCGAGGTCATCAAAGAATGAGTGCTAAAAAACTGGACAACTGATCACTCTCTTGTGCTGAGGAAGTGACGGTGAATTTAGGATTGCCTTAAAATTCATTTCCAAATAGAGCCCTACAATGAATTTTTTTTTTCAAATGGTTTTGGTGTCCGGCTCATATCATGTTTTGCTTTCATTTAAAAATAGTCGTGAGTCTTTATTTACTTTTAAGAAACTATTTTTTTAACTTGGAATGTGTTTACTGCTTTCTCAAAGGCCAATGCCAATTATGTGTCTGTTTAAGAAAGTATGAGTTCGAATTCAATGAAATAAAAGTTTTTCTCTTTGTGTATTTATTCAGTTATTTTCATGTCTTTTACTCATTTCTTTAAACGGTGAAAATAAATGCCCATGGTTTTTGGATATCACCTTATTTGAAATGGATGATTGCCACTTCGATATTTCTCTGAATTTTGAAATAATACAAGTTGTTAATGAGGAGCTAGAGTGACACCGAAAAAGAATTTGGACTTTGTGTTAAGGAATCTGAATGGTACAAAAAAGGGAATCCAAACTTAACCTGAAAGAGAAAGAAGTTACAAATATTGGCACCAAGAAATGGGTTAAGGAGCTAGGGCAAGAGGCGCTTTTACTCCAGAGACCTTGAAAATATTTAGCAAACTTTATAAAGCAAGTTGGATGAATGTTTGGAGAATTTAAGCACAACAAAAGGAAGAAACGTATAGAAGATATGACTTCAACTATTTCACAAGGGGAGCCTATTATTTCATATTCACAGTTTTTTATTTACCTTTGAAATGTGTTGTATAAGCTATTGTAAGTTTAAAATAAGGTGATGTCATATGCTTGTGAGTTATTGCTCACAATAGTGATTTTTGTCTAACTCCCTTACTTGTTGAAATTACTTTTATGTACTTTGGCAAATGCGTTCTTCAGGTACAAAGAAGTGATTATCATGTAATTTGGAGTTTTGTTCTTATAGAAAGTATATTTTGTAAAGTGGTTGGAATTAAGTCTAAATTTTGTATGCTTGATGAAAATTTCTCTTCTTTACTTAATTTCACACATTAAATGTTAATTATGATCAGTTAGTGCAATCATGCAATCTGTGACATAAAATCCATTATGAGGAACTGTTATGCTGCAAGAATAAAAAAAAAGAGAAAAGGAAGAAAAATGATGTGGTTTTTCTATTTCAATGGTTCTTGTGCTTAGTAACCGGGGGTTTTCATCCAAAAATGTCGACTTTCGCATCAAAAGGTACTTGAATTATGAGCAATGCGTCGTAAATTTGAATAAGTAAATTGTTAAGTAACCAAGGGTCTTTATTTAACCAATGTCGATTCTTGCGTAAAAAGGCAATTGTACTTCTCAAATATAGTTTTTGCTGCTTGGTTATAGATTGAGGTGTTGAGTAACCGAGGGAACCTTCATAACCAATGTCGGTTTTCACGTCAAAAGACATTCTCGTATCTTGAGTGATTAGTTTGATATTACAAATATCCCTCAAATGAAAAATGAAATTGATCATAGACATGTGACGTTCTCCGATTTATCATATGATTCGTTTACTTGTAAAATTCAGTAAGGCGAAGAAATTAAGTTGAAATTGCTTAACTGTGATATATTTCTCCTTTGCTTGATATTATAAGTATTAACGGAAAGACAATAAGCTGCATAATGGTCATTTACTTGGTCTTGAGGAAATACATTTTAGAACGTACATGTGTAATTTCATTGCTTGAATCATTAGTTGATTTCGCATTTTCCAAATCGTTGGAGGGCAAACAATGATTCGGGTGTGGGAGAATTGACAAATGTCAAAATTATGCTTTTGAGTTGTTTATTTTAGTGTGGATTTGACTCAATTTGTATATTTTTCATTCAAATTCAGAATTTTGAGATAGGAATAATTTTGAGCATATTAACACACAGGTTCTTATGATTTTTTTGCAGGCTAATGACATTTGAATAAAGTTCGAGTCAGTTGAAGCACGATCTTTCTCATCCAGAAAGGAAAAGAGCGGAAGCATTACCGCGCTCTAGCAGAAGTGGATGGTTGATATTTCCTTCGATCATTAGTTCATACACCATAAAGGACTTCCTCATTTGATTTAGTAAATTTTCTTTTAAAAATTGTTGTGAAAGAGACGGATCAAAGCCGAGCCATCTTTCTTTTTCAAAAAAAAAAAAAAACTTTTTCTTCTCTAGCTTACCCTTTGAGCCTCCAGAATATGTGATTTTCATTTGATAACCCACTTGAAGGTCGCACCCCACACTGGGGCAACTTTGCAGTAGTTTCATCCTACACTGGGACAAATTTTATTTCAACTTGTGTATAAAAAAAAAAAAAAAACAGAGAGAGAGAAACAAAAAAAAGGGGAAGAGAAAGGAAGACAATTGGAAAAGAAAGCCCGAGAAAATAAGTAAAACTTGGGCAAATATTTTGAAAATTGAAAAAGAGAGGAAAAGAACTTCAAAAGCTAATAGCAAAGTTGGGGTGAAAAATTTGTAAAAATGGAAACAGTCAAAATTGGGGCAAATTTCTTTGCAAATATGATCTCAAGTTGTTTAAACCCTTCATGAATTTTGCTTTCTAGCCTCAATATTTTCAGCACATTACTCATCCCATTTCAAAAGCCAAGAATGTCACCGGCTTCCGCCTGTATCTTGTGACAATTTTGAAATAAAAATTTGCAAATCAACTAGCATATGATATTAATATATTTATCCCAAATTGTCAAGGGATGATTGCCTTACTGATGCTAAATATTCTTCGAGCACTAGCCTGTTTTAATGAAAAAAAGAAAGATTATCTCAATTTTTGACATTGTTGTTCATTTCATTTCTTTCCCTGAAGTCAGTAATCTAGAAGGATCCTATGGTTAGGAGAATGTGACAGTTAAAGGCTCACGGATGAGAAAACCAGTATGCCGATATGGGATTCATTGGGAAGTTGATGACAACAGTTGATTGAAGTTTCTCGTCTGCATTGATCAGTTTGTGGCAATGTCAGAGTTCAAATGGAGATGACATCCAAAGATCAAAAGGTATCTTTTAAGCCATTATTTCAAAATTGATTCTTTAAAAAAATATTTCATTTAATTGTATTTTATTTAGTCTTTGCATGTTGTTTACTGTACATAATTTCTTTTACATTATTGCATGTGAAGCATTTTTCTGACCAATTCATGTTTTAAAAATTTTGACATTTGCTTTGTTTGAATTTGAAATAAAAGTGAAGGCAATCCTAAATTTATCAGAAGTCAGAATCATGCACGAATTGCAAGACTATTTTAGGGGATTTGTTCTAAGTCATAAATTAGAGTTCACTGAATTAGAAAACTTGTAGAAAGTAAGGCAAGAGATTGATTAGAGACTCAGAATGGCAATACTCATGTTTATATGCATTGGTGGAATCAAAGGACCGTTGAGTGGTGGCATTACTTTTGCAATTTTCGTTGTTTTTCACTTTTTGCAGGTGCGATTACATTGTCATTAATTGGGGCCTTCGTCAAGAATAAAAAGTAAGGCAATTTTTTTTTAAATTAGTGATTGTTTAATCAAGGCCACAACTTAATTCAAAGATTGATTTCAAAATTGACACTGGGGCAAATTTTTTGAGAAAAATTTTGATTTTAAGATTGATTTTGAGATTAATTTATATTGGGACAAATTTTTTGCAAGGGTTGAATTTAAATGAATTTTGATACCAAATTTCGAAAAGAGTGGTTTCGGATTAGTTTGATGCCATACTCTAGGGCAATTTTTTTAAAAAAATTTTGATCTTTAGAATGATTTGGATACAATGTTTGATAATTATTTCAAGTTTTCTTATGTCTCAAATTTCTTTATGCATTTTTCTAGCAGTCTGGATCTCATTTTGTTCATTTTAGTCTGGTGCATTTTTGTTCATCAGTTTAGGATCATGCATTCATGCATTTTGTCTAGCAACTTGTACTACATCATCTTGTCTTACTTTTTCGAACCGATATTTGTTTATTATTTGTTTAGCATATTGCATGTTGTTTTGATTTTGTCCAGCATTACACATATTTTACTTTTTTGTTTAAGTCCCATCTCGTCCACTGGGTTTTAATTTCTATTTATTTTAGTCTGGTAACTTAAATTCTGTATTTTTTATTCATGCATTCATGCATTCGTTTGACAGCCCGAACCCCATTAATATGTTTTAGTGTTCTAAATTTGCATTCATTTAGTAATTGTTTTGCATTTGTCCAGCATATTGCACGGTGTTTTAATGTGCATAGTAGTTTGTATATTGTGTTCGCACTTTTTCAGCTTTATTTTCAGTTCGCGGTAGGCTCAATCGTAGCATTGGGTACTGTCTTTATTTTTAGCTCTCGATAGGCTTAATCCTTGCATTGGGTGCCGATTTTCATTTTCAGTTTGTGGTAGGCTCAATCGTCAATATTGGGTACCGTCTTTATTTTCAGCTCTTGATAGGCTCAATCTTTGTATTGGGTGCCGATTTTCATTTTCAGTTCGCGATAGGCTCAATCGCCAGCATTGGGTACCGTCTTTCATTTCAGTTCTCGGTAAGCTCAATCCTTGCATTGGGTACCGATTTTGATATTCAGTTTGCAATAGACTCAATCGTTAGCATTAGGTAGCGTCTTTAATTTCAGTTCTCGGTAGGCTCAATCTTAGCATTGGGTACCGATTTTTCATTTCAGTTTGCAGTAGGCTTAATCGTTAGCATTGGGTACTGTCTTTATTTTCAGTTCGCGGTAGGCTCAATTTTTAGTATTAGGTACCGTCTTTATTTTTAATTTGCGGTAGGCTCAATCGTCAGCATTGGGTACTATCTTTATTTTCAGTTCTTTATAGGCTCAATCCTTATATTAGGTACCAATTTTCATTTCCAGTTTGTAGTAGGCTTAATCGTCAGCATTGGGTACTGTCTTTATTTTCAGCTCTCAGTAGGCTCAATCCTTGCATTGGGTGCCGATTTTCATTTTCAGTTTGTGGTAGGCTCAATCGTTAGTATTGGGTACTGCTTTTTATTTCAGTTCTCGGTAGGCTCAATCTTTGTATTGGGTACCGATTTTGATTTTCAGTTTGTGGTTGGCTCAATCGTCAACATTGGTTACCATCTTTATTTTCAGTTTGCGGTAGACTTAATCATCAGTATTGGGTGCCGTCTTTATTTTTAGTTCTCGGTAGGCTCAATTCTTGCATTGGGTACCGATTTTCATTTCCAGTTCACGGTAGGCTCAATCATCAACATTAGGTGCCGTCTTTATTTTCAGTTTTCGGTAAGCGCAATAGTTAGCATTGGGTACCGAATTTCATTTTCAGTTCTCGGTAGGCTCAATCGGTAGCATTGGGTACAGTCTTCATTTTCAGTTCTCGGTAGGCTCAATCCTGGCATTGGGTACCAATTTTCTTTTTCAATTTGCGGTTGGTTCAATCGTCAGCATTGGGTACCATCTTTTCGTTCTTAATTCTCGGTAGGCTTAATCGTCAGCATTGGGTACCGTCTTTTCATTCTTAGTTTGCAGTAGGCTCAATCTTCAACATTGGGTACTGATTTTTCAATTTTCAATAGTTATATTTGCAGCATTAGATACTATGTCGTTCTAATTGCATACTTATGCGTCTTACTTTAGCATTCTTGTTCTTTTTATGTCATCATGCATTAGTTGTCATGTTAGTCTATTTACTTTCATATTTCTCAAAAAAAAAAAAAAAAGTAAAGTAAAAGGTGGAAAAGAGAAAAATTTTGATTTTTGAGTTGAATTGGATCATATGCTCTTATTTTGCTTCGTCTTAAAATATTTATTGCATCTATTTTGTCCAACAGCCTGAATAGTATCTGTCTATTTACTTTTTTAAGTTTGGCATCCCAACTTTGTATTCATCAATCCTAGCAGCCCAAGATTATACATCCATCCAGCAGTCTGGTTGGCATCTATTTATTTACATTTTTAAGTTTGGCAGCCCAAACATTGCATTTAGCTTATCACTATTTATCTTGTCTAGCAGTCTGAATTTATTTTTGGTCTATTCGTTTAAGCACTTTATTTTATCTTCCAGTATTTACTGCTTTATGTTATCTTTGTTTAATAGTTCAAGTGTCACAATTCCTTCTCTATTTCGATCACAAGTTTTGAAAATTTTAAATTCTTGACCCACCATTTGCAATTGTGTTTTGCATCTATAGTTCACTTGTATTTGAATTGCGTTTGACCTGATTCTTTTCACTGGGATAGGTAGGCAGCTCCGTGAGAGGTCTGTCACATGTTTTTCTATGTTCATTTGGCCATTAGTTTACATCTCATCACATTATCACACTATGCATTACTAGATGTTTTGTTTATAGCAGTATATGTATTTACATTTGGGTGAATCAAAATTTGGTGTTGTCTACATCTTTGTTTGAAATCTATGAGATTCCCGACAAAGAGGGGCAAATTGTAAACACAAAATTTTGACACACCGATCATTTTTTCAACATTTGGGGCACCTTTATATTTTTTGAGGTCAAATTCTAATTTTTCAATAATCTCGGGAGGCAAAATAGTAATTTTATTTATAAATATTTTTCCATTAGCTTTGGGGGTTTTAAATTCATATTTTTACTTTCATATGTATTTTTTAATTTTTTGTTATTTTTTCATATTTAATTGGTATTTTTTTTATATTTTACCAGCAAAAGGGCAAAATAATAATTTCGCCTTGCAAACACCATTTTCGCTCATTCAGGTCCCAAATTTATTTTTCTAATTCTTTAAGCATGTTTCTAAATTTTCTTGATTTTTTCGGGGACGATTGCTATTTTTTTGTAAATACAGCATATAGGGGCAAAATCGTCATTTCATATTTTTAATGCATGTTCACCAATTTTTGAGTCATAAATGCATTTTCTAGGGTTTTAAGTTTATTTTTAATTTTTGATAATTTTTCGTTGCCAATAGTTATTTTTCTGTGTATTTTCGTTGTTCAGGAGCAAAATCGTTATTTCACACTTTTAACGCATTTTTTACCAATTTTTGAGTCATAAATGCATTTTCAAGGGTTTTAAGCTTATTTGTAATTTTTGACAAATTTTTGAAATCCATAGCTATTTTCTGTGTATTTTCGTTGTCCGAGAGCAAAATCGTCATTTCACACCCTTAACGCGTTTTTGATCAATTTTAAACTCTAACCTTTACTTTGAAATCGATTTTGAATTTTTTGACAAATTTTGGAGTTCACTGTCATTTCTTTGTATTAATTTTTTATTTTTATGGGTTAAAAAATATTTTTTAAAATAAAATTAAAATTTTTATTACCGGTGGTATTTTTGCTGTTTTGTAGTATTCTTAGTGGCCAAAACAACTAACTCTATAAATACCTCCCATTAAAATCAAAAAAATAGGAGAAAAAAACCCTACAAACACATGTTCTTTTCAACTATTAGGATCAAAACACATATTGTTACACCATAAAACACACACTACATCTGTTCTTTTCCATTTTTTTCCTAGCTACTGTTCGTCATTTCAATTGGGATTTACTGTTCAATTTCAAGAAAAAAGAATCCAAAAATAACATCTTAATTTAACTATTATGATTCTTTTACAGCTTTTAGATTGTTTATTGATTGCTGCTCTTTGGAATTTCATTTTTCCAGTTTTGTTTCTTTTTGGTTTCGTTTCTTTGTTTTATGGGTTGTGGTTGTTTTTTTTTTGGTTTTTCTCACCTTCTCATTTCTTCATCCCTGATTATTGAAACTCTCCTATCTCCACCTTCTTCTTCCAACAGAGCTTCAACCTGCCCATACACACACCATCAAGCACCACCACAAGCTACGACCACCACTTACTCATCTCAACAACCCTCCCTAGTTTCTAACTCCACCAATCAACCACACTCAACCTCAATCAACCCAAATAACAACCATTGAATTCCATCGAGACAATCACAAACCTGCAGAAACAAAGGCTATCACCCTCTGCCAATACTCAACCCAATTCAACCAAATTGCAACCCGTTCAAACCACCTGGCATAACCCACACCCCTGCAGCTCCCTACCACACCTCCCCTGTACAAACGCCACCCAAAAACAAAGCCAATTTCCATTACCACAGCTGGCTTCACCCACAACCTGCAAAAGAAAAATAGAACCAAACGCCCCACAACAGCAAACACCCACTACCCATAAACACCACCCACAGCCCAATTGTCCAATCAATTGACCAACACCACCACCTAATACACTGGAAAAGCCATTGCTGCCCCCCAATTTTCTCTCTCACCGCCACCCAATACCACTAGAAACACAGACTATTGCAGCCAAAAAACTAGTCCCATTTCCACCTTCACAGTCCCAAATCGCCGTCAAACACTACCCAATCAATCACATGACCATTGCCTTCAACCAATTTCCAACCATCATGAACTTGCACCAAAGCCACCCAGTCATTGCCCATCCCAATTTCACCCATAGGAATAGTCACCCACAACCCAACGATCCTTCCATCATCTCCACCCTTTCCATTTTTTATCTATTTTTTAGTATTTGGCAGTGCATGACATTTAGGTTGCATTTTCACCTCGACTTTTTAGACATTTGCGTGATCTGACTAGAAATAGTCGCCTCCTCACAAAGTAAGCGATGGCGTACATGCCGTTCCCCCTCTATGAATAGGAACATTCAGTCACGAGATATTAGTTCTCCGTACCCGTTATGTTACATTCCTACTTTCTTCGACCACTTATTATCTATATTACTATTTTTCTTTTCTTTTTGTATTTCATTTCTGCAAAGACACTCGTGACTCTCTTGAGGTCTCGACTCGGGTTTCGCAATTAATGCAATAATCCCGACCAAGTCTCGACGAGACATTTCGACCTCTTGATACTCATATTTAGACTTAGGATTTGCATTCATATAGACACATTCGAACACGATAGAACTTAGGATTAATTTAGGAAAATATGATTAAATCTCGCAACTTTCCTCGGTTGGGTTGAAGGGGTGCCTTAGGCGTGAGCCTTTGCCTTCCTTTTCTTCAAATGTGACTCCGAACCTTTTTTCTCTTGTTTTTTCGTAGACCGGAGTCGAAAAAATGTTTTAAATATGTTTTTCTAAAAATTTTTCTTTTGATAAATGATTTTTCGGGTGACTTGGCACACCCTAACTCAATACCAAGTGGCGACTCTATTTTAAAATAAAACCCTTTTTTTAAAAATTAGTTGGCCAAAACTGTTGTACTTTTAGTTCCGGCCTTATTTTATTTTAAATACCATTTTTCTTAAAATACACCTTTTTTACTAAAAACTTGATTTTTTATCACACACACACGTTTTTTTTTAAAACTTTTATTTTCGAAAAGGGTCACCAGACCGGACCGTATTCTTGGGACATGACAGTCAATGACCCCACCGTGTGTAATTTCGGGGTGTGACAAGAGACAAATTTATTCTTCAAACAGTTGGGTGCAGGTTTGAAAATCAAGAGTCACCAAATTGAGGGAGATATGGACTGTTGCATTTCGACGTTTTTTGTCATTAAACCTCGACTTCAAAGGAGATTTATGGTAGTGAATTGGACTCCCCCTGTTGTTAGGAAATCAATATGCCAAAATAATTTGACGCAGCGAATTTAAAATTAATTTCTAACCAAAATCATTAATTATCTATACAAAAACGAGAACGTACCTTTTGATAACGTAATTAAACGAATGAACCTGGTCAAAGATACGTGATATCAACTATAGCCGCACAAGTGTTCGGCCTCTAAGATATGCACATGAACACCTTCTTGGGATCCTCATCAGGATTGATCAACACTAAGTGAATATGTTAGATCCACTTGATATGTTGCCAATGTGAAGAAAATTGTATAAAAAAAACTATTTTTCTATCTCTAATTTTCTAACGTTACGTTGTATTGAATCTCCTGTCAAGTTTTGGTGTTTAGCACTTATTTATAGAGTAATAATTAAGACATCTTGTCCAACAAGAATTCAGTAATAAGTAACCCTTACCTATTAAGGTATCTTACTACATAAGATATTTAGTAGGTTTTAATTTCCTTCAAAAGGAAATTCTTTCACTACTATAATTTCTCTATTTATTAATAAGTCTTTAGGATTAATTATCTCACAAATTATCTCATAATTATCATATAATTATTCACCCAAGAATTAGTTCTTTTGTGTGTGACTGTGACAGCCCCACCTTACCCAGAGGCGCACAAAAGGGCTTAGCGGACTGCCTGCCTGGCTCTCGCCAGGACTCGATTCGAGCACGCACTAAAAATTTGCAATTCGGAAAAAACTCGTAGATACCGACTGTGACAGTTCTCAGGGTCACATAATATTCAAAACTTAAAAGTAAAAGTACGGGTTTCACAGGTTACATTATATACGTTCACTACTACAATAATATCTCAAGTAGTTTCTATCAAAATCCTACCCTTGAATCCTCACCACTGGCTTCGGAGATAGGAGCCTGTTTAAGGAAAACAAATAACAAAGAGTGAGCTATAATAGCTCAGTGAGGTTCCCACACATGCAGATACGGAGGCAAACCAAGAGAGAATAAGTAAGCAAATAACATGTGTCACAAAATCACATAGGAAAATAATTAAATAAATAATTATTTAAACAAGGGAGGATACGTTCCAATCACGAGAGCAAGTACTGATCGTGTGACCATGATAGTGAGAGTGGATTGCCGGTTAAACCTGCATTTTCAAGCAAAAGCCCTATCCGCCATTCACCTTATATCCTCCTGGAGTACCGTCCGACCCATCCAGGGTGAGATCTCACCCCGAAGGGCAACAAGCAAGAAGGTTCAGTCCGGAGTTGGCCTCTTTGAGGATTCACAACTCAAGGAAAAGAACCACAAGCCCTACAACACCCAGCACCTTATATCCTCCTGGTTACCGTCCTGCTAGACTAACCGCGGTATAACCACGGAAGTCCAGCCAACAAGTTTAATGTAGTGGAAAATTCACAAACAAATATATTCACAACAGGTAGAAATTGTGCATGTAACAATTCACGGGGTAAGTGCGATAAAGTACACACTTTCCCTTCATATAATACATTGTAGCAATTCATGAATATCAATAACACATGGCACATTGTGACAAGTCACCAGCATCAAGTGCAAATAAAATCACATTTTGAACATGTATCATGAATATGTGAAGAAACACTCATGAGCAAAAGTAAGGGAACACTCACATGCACAAGAAAAGGGACACTCACCTGGAACGCTTAAGAAAATATTTCAGAAAATGGTTGCGTTTCACTTTTGGATCCTGGAATTTATAAGAAAATAATCTAATGAAAACTCAATTTAAACCCTAATCAACTTAGAAAGAAAATTCAAGAAAAACCCCATTAAATTCTAGGGTTTTAGTTCTAGGGTTTAGGGTTTAGGGTTTAGGGTCTAGGGTTTAGGGTTTAGGGTTTAGGGTTTAGGGTTTACCCTAGGGTTTTCTAACAAAATTTTGGCATTATTTCCCCTTAATTTTTGGCCATCCAAATTTGTTTTCCACCAAGATTTCAATCATCAAACCCATAATTCAACAAGTTCTACAACTTCTTAGTTCAATCCAAGCTCAAATTCAATCAAAATTCCACTAAATTTCAAGAATTATACTCCAAGAATCATTATCCAAATCCGCACAGGGTTGGTTTTTAGCCAACTTCAGGTCATTATTGTGGTCAATAAGTCCAGAACTAAGGGATTCTAATTACATGGTTTTAAAGTACATTTATAGGACTACAACTTTTGTGAAGATCATCAATCCAAATTCCAACTAGAACAGGTTCGAAATCAGCCCTCAAGTTGGCTCATCATCAAAACTGTTTCACGCAGAACCGAATTTTCAGCCAACTTTGCAAACTTTCTGCGATTAATACACAACGAACCACAGTGCAAGCCTTATACCGTTGGAAATCCCTATCAATCTAGTTTCTAAAACAACAAGAATCACTCGAATCCAAGTTATCTATATCAAGTTATGAACGTTTTACTAAAACTGGTCCAGTATGACTGTGAAAGTAAAACTTGTACAAAACCCTAAATAAAGCTTAAATAAAACTTAAATAAACTTGAAATTAATAGAAAAAGTTCATAGTACATACCTTAAACAAGCTTAGAACCTTGCTTAGGAAGAAGAAAACCTCACTTTCTATGGTAGAATTTGTCTAAAATTGAAGAGAGCTCCAAGAAAATGAAGAACAAGGGAGGGTAGAGAGAGAGATGGAGAGAGTCGGCCAAGGGAGTAAAAATGGAAGATAATTTCGGCCAAGAGAGAATAAAATGAAAGAGAATTAGGTCAAGAAAGATTAAAAGAATAAAAGAATAATGGGAAGAAAGTGCAACCAATTAGAACTAAACAAGAGTCAAGCTAGAGTGTAGATATTTTGGCATAATAGGTACTAGTTGGCTAAATATAATTGGTACAAATTTTTAATCATCTAACACTTAACATTTGGCAAGTTTTGTAGCATAAAATTTTAAAACAAAAGAGAGGAAAAAATGAGAAAGAGGGGCCGGCCATATGGTGGGGAAAAGACAAGGGTTTAAGTGAAAATTTTAAGTTAATTTTTGTGCTAAAGTTCAATTAGTCAAAAGGCTTAATAATGGTAGAGTTGGTTAGTCAAAATTACACACTATTGTAAACTAATAGACCAATAAAATTAACCCAAGTTTGGTACTTAGGTGTACCACTTAATCATACAAAAATCTCATGTAGTTAACCTAACTAACTTAAGACATTTTTCAACTATTAAACCAAAGATTAACACTAAACCTTAAATAAAAGAAATGCCCTATTAAATGCACTTTAATTTCCCTCTTCTTTTCTTTTCTCATTCATTTTTTTTTTCTACTAATAAACATAACATAAATCAAATAATCTTTTTAGTGCGAATTTCCGGGGCGTCACAGTGACTCTTTAGGTTCCTAATCACTTGGCAACAAATACAAATTATAATCTTAGAATTAATTGGCTTTAGTACAAAACCAACAAACTCCCACTTGGATTAAAGTCAATTTAGTCACAAGAATTCTAAGATTGGATAAATTAAACAACTTTAATTTATCATTAATTAGAATTAATTAATTTATATTTATAGATCAAGATTGGTCTCTAGGCATCATGACCACCCAAGTGTCAGGAAAGTCAAGTAATTGACTTCATCTATCCATGAACTAGATGCCGTGTAGTTATTATCCTTTCACTATACTATATCCCAAATTAGTACAAGAGTAAGGTAAAGGTGCCAACTCTTAATGTACTAATTATTATTCTTTCTTGTTCTCCAAATTCAACTTCTTTTTCAATAAATTTAGAACTTTTCTAAATTATTGGCTCGTTTGCAAACATTTTTTAGTTGATATTTCAGCAAGTGTGGCCACAATAGGGATCCACTATTAGGAGTGGTGAATCCTATATTGATCATAAACTATCAATTTGTGTTTCTTATTATACCCAACTTCTATTGTACACGTAACCAATTATGGATTATGGACCAATAGAGTTAAAGTACAACAATCCACACTAAAGATACTCTTATGATCTCAAGTCAAAGGATCATTTGCACTACTATCACGTAGAGATTATACCATTGGCACTCAAATAGTTAACCTTATGGAAATCTCTAAGCGGATCAATCCAGTGAATTTGTTCTCTAACAATCCACCCATATATCATCATATATGCTAATCTATCCGTATTAACAATGTCCTTGATATTGTTAATACTATGATGAGGGATGCTTTAAGAAGAATAAATATTATTTTAAGGACTTTATCATTAAGAAAATAAATAAATTTCAAATTGATAAAATGTATATGTATGTATGTATGTGTATATATATGTATATGTATGTATTTATATATATGTATGTATGTATGTATGTATGTATGTATGTATGTCATAGATGCCATCCAATTGACCACAAAATTTAAAAAAAAAAATTCAAACAGTGATTTAATAATTTAATTGACTCAAATCATATAATTTTTTTAAAGATTTTACACCTCATTGAAATCCTAAATGTCAAATAATTCCCGTGCAATATAAACAAAAAAGAAAACTCCATATGTCTAAAAGCAGCCGAAAAGATGAATCCAAAAAATATAATAATCTAAATCAAATCTAGACATTTGTAAATGTACAGATAAAATTACTCTTTGCATGCATTTTTAAATATATAAAAAGTCAAATTTAGCAAATCAAATAAAAAGAAATAGAAATAAAAATGAATACGCAAACTAAAATTTAAGATTGAATTTCTTCAAATTTTTAGTTAAAGGTGTTCATGGACCGCGTACTTAGTCCACAAGACAATTTTGCCATTCGAGTCAGTATTACTGGTTCAACAAAAAATTAAACCATAACTGACCTATATTCATTTGATACCCGATCAATTGACTACTAGCAAAAATCGAATCACATCTCCAAATTCTCATAGATTATTGGCTTTTGTGGTAATCAAAGGTTTGCAAAAGAATTCAGATTTCTCATTCTTAGGTCAAAGTATAGTAATCTACACTCAAGATGCTATGGTAATCTCAAGTTAAAAGATCACTTACACTATTGCCATTAAGAGTTCAACCATTGGCACTATAGTTGGAAACTCTTGGCGGATCAATCCAATGAATTTGTTCCAAAACAAGCATCCACATACAAGCTTAGGTATCACGCACACCATAGTCAATGAGATCAATTACTACTTTCCATAAGTAGAGGCAAAGTATGTGCTAGTCTATCCGTATTAATGATGTCCAAACTGATTTATACTATAATCGAGGATATTTAAGAATATGACTTTATGTATTAGAGTCTCATAATTGTAACCTTTATAATCTTTACTACACAGTCAATATTCTAAAAACTTTATCAAACAAACAAGTAACATGGAAATACAAGTACAGATGATAAAGAAAAATGCCACATGAATAAATATAAGATAAATAAGTGTTAAGTACAAAGTGCCTTAAATCAATTTGGTTTTAGGGCATACACTAACAACATGTAAGTAATGGGGTGAAATACAAGAAGAATTGGGACAAGAGTTACATATTAGATTAATATGAATATCATACCCACTAATTATTTTATGTTACATGATTTGATAATTATAACACCCACTAAATATCTTTAGTATTCTAATATAATCTTGTAATAAGGGCCCTTTCGGATGCCATTTGTCCTGCCACGAGAAAGTATTTTTGCCATTTTCGACTGTGTTTTTTATGCATTGTTGTACTATGGGTCTTAACTTGAGCAATTTGTTTCAATTCCATGAACTGTCAGCTGCATTTTTCGCAGTTGATCCACTAACCTTCCAAAATATTACTGATTTTCTACTATTACGATTAAGAAATTTTTGTAGTATGATGGTGAAAACCAAGTCGAACCTAAGGGAAATTTATAACAAATTACTCTAAAGGAAGCCAAAAATAAGGAAAAAATTTGGGGGGCCAAGGACGGAGGTTGAATTAGAAGTTATTAAACAAATTTGGGAGAAAATAAAGAAACAAATTAACTAAAAATAACTAAGTTCAAAGGGTAAACATCCACTCCTAGACTCGGTTGATCATTGAAATGCCCAAAAATTATACTTTTAATTTAGACAAATAAATTCGATTAATCTTAAAGCCAAGGATAACCGCAACATTCAATGGTAAAATTAATTTAAAAAAATAGCTTCCAGTCAATTCCTTACTATCAAGCTAATTCAATATTGAGAAGCAATTATTACTCACTCAATAATAGCATTAAATCAGAGAATGTAAATTTATTCCAAACAACTGTTCAAAAGTTGTAACGATTTAACTTGTCTTATTTCTCCCTAGTAAATTAACATGAAAGGGGCAGACAATCAAATCATGAAAGGGGCAGACAATCAAATTAATTTACTTTGCTTCTTGTTCTAGTCCCTAAATACAATTACAAATCGAAAGTAACTATAAAACATGTATGCAATGTGTATACTACTTCAAGAAGTGAGAAATAATCATCAATTTCCCAAGAAGTAAAACAAAGGATAAATAATGTACTTGAATATAAAAAATTACAAATCAAAATGTTACTCCTCAAAATCTCCCACTACACTAAATTATGTAGCTACGCATTATTCTAAGAAAACATTCAAAAAGAAAAGAAGTGATGTAGGAATGAATAGGATGCTTTACATAGTCTTTGGCTTCTCCTATTCATAGTGAAAAATCTGCGTTAATGATAAGCTTTCAAAAACAAGAGAAGATATTTCAAGATCTTTTCAATCTCACCAAACTTTTTTTTTTTTTTTTGTCCAAAAGTTGAATTGCATCTTAGCTTTCTTCCAAAGTCAATCCTCTTGATAGGCTTTTTTCAAATTTAATTGTCTTTCTTTGATAAGTGGCCAATCATGTCTCATATAATTTCGATCATCATCTCCTTGATTTTTCTTCATATCTTCTCAATTCAAATTTCAAAATTATTTTCTTGAAATTTATGCAAAATATACTTCATAAGTTGACAAATCCAAATAAAATTTAAGCAAATCGTAATAGAAATAAATTTATATAATGGATGATACTCAAAGTTATGATCTTCTATGTTCCTGCCCATTAACCGGGGAAACACCACCATTACTATAAGAAACAAATAAAGGAAGTGGGATCCCCCTGCCTCAGCCCCTCTCATTTTTAAAATAGCCACTAATGCTCGATTCATATTTAAAGAGAATCTTTCCGTTGTTACCCAATTTCTTATCCACTCTACAAAGGTGTGAGGAAACTCCATTGTCTTCAAGGTTGCAAATAGAAATTCCCACATTGTTGTATCCTAGAGTTTCATTATGTCCACTTTGATTGCACATCTAGGTTTGGCTCCATTTCTACGATAGTGCCTTACCAATTCATGCACTAGTTGGACATTGTCTCACATTCTGCTATCTTTCAAAAAAGCATTTTGTCTCATAGAGATTATTTTCTCCAATGTTTCTTTCAACCTCTCTGTAAGTATCTTACAGTAGCATTTATAGACAACATTACAACAAGCTAGAGGTCTATATTCCTTGATACTAGTTCGAGCTGTTACTTTTAGTACCAGTGTTAAGATAGTGCTATTTAAACTCAATGAAATCCTTTTAGATTGAAAACAGACTTTGATTGCATCCACCAGATTACCTTTTACCAGATTCTAGTTTTTCTTGAAAAAAATTAACTGTGAATCCATTTGGCCTGGAGCAGTTCCTTTTTTCATGCTAAACAATGATCTCTTCAGTTCCTTTAGCATGACTTCCTCCTCTAGCCTGTTCTTTTTCCCTTTTGAGATTCTGCTTCTTACTATTTTTGAGGATGTCTTTCATTTGGCCAGTAAATTTTGTAGGTTCAGAAAACAAATGTTGATAGTATTGTACTACCTTTTTCTTTGCGTTTTCATAATCAGCAAGTTTAGTTCCTTAGTGTTAGGATTTTGTTTCGGGCATGGCGAGTCTTCATTTTTCTGTGAAAAAAGAAGTGTTTGGATCCCCTTTTTTAAGCCACTTCATTCCAACTTTCTCTTTATGAAAATTTTGCTCCCATTTGGTCAATTCAACATGGCTCTTCAATAATTTTTTCTCTAGATGTTGCAAGCCACTGTGAAATGGTTGGATTTTAGCTCCCTCTGAATTTCCCCAAGGTCATCTTTGCATTTCTTGGTTCTCACAGATATTTTGTTAAAATATTTTTTATTCAACTCTTTCATCTCCTTTTTTAGCATTCTAAGTTTGCAATATAGCTTTTCCATAGGTTTGCCTCTTACTTCATTCCTCCACACTTTCTCCAAAATCTTTTGAAATTAACTATCATCTAGTGCTCTGAAACTTGAAATGTTTAGGTCCTGCATTAAACTCCTCTTTAACATGCACAAATATGGAAATGTGATTTGATACTATAGGATTCAACAATTACATCCCCACATCTTAATAACTACTCAACCATTCCTCATTGCACATTGATCTATATTCCTCATTTCTTTTTTTGCACCAAGTAAATTGATATCCCTTAGAGGGATAATCCTCAACATCAATTTCCTCAATACAATCTCTAATCTCTGAAATGGCTGCCATACCATAGCCATCTCCCCCAACCTTTTCAACATAATGTCTTATCATATTAAAATCCCCAACCAGCATGGATTGTTTCCTATTTGGTTTTTCACTCCTTTCAACTTAATGCCACAATAGTTTCATGCTTTCAATTTCGTTTGCACCGTATACAATTGTCAAGCAGAATCTTTTCCTCCATTTTGTATTTTCAACATAACAACTAACAGCCTGGGCATGAATCTTGACTTTCTCAACTTTCACACTATTTGGATTCTAACACAACCATGTCCTTCCACTTCTATAAGGTGCGGTATTTTGCAAGCATTTCTAGCTAGGACAAATACTTCTAAAAATTTCATCAAATTTTCAATGGCTTACTTTTATTTCTATGATTCCCATAATAGATATATTGTATAATATTTATTAATTTCTTCACTTCTTTTTGGTTTAGAGGATTGTTTGACTCTGATGTTCCAACAAGCTATATTCATATTAATGAGTAGGGGTCTTACCCTTACCTCTGCCGTTCTTTTTGAATCCCTTGTTTTGAATTCTAGCTAATCTCTTTGGAAAGTTTTGAGTTTCAGCAAGGTCCTATTTAGTTTCTATAGTGGGGATTTCATCATTTAATTCTTTCCCTTTGCATCTGCTGCACTTTTCTCTGCATCCTCATTTAAGGCCTAAAATGAGTTTACTCCTGTTAATAGTTCCATAGAAGCAGTTACTACTGGGGTAAATTCTTTTATTCAATCAACAATCATCTGATGTTTTTCTAATTCTGGTGTTACTTCTTTTAGTTTCTCTTTACTTATATTTGTTTCTCTTTACTTATATTCTCCACTTCACTTTTTTACTCTTCGCTCCTTCCATTTTGTTCACCAATCTACTCAGCCTTATTAGGTATATACATGTTTGCACAATTTTTAGTTTGGCTACACGGTTGTTTTCTATATGTCTACACTGATTACATCCTTTACACTATAGAGGGATCCATTGATATATAACTCTATGAGATTTAGTTTTTCCAAATTCATTCACAAAAGGGATTGCTCCTGGTAGTTTTTTATCCAATTTCACCTCAACACACACTCAAGAATCTGACATCCTTTCTTGGTTTGCAGTCATCTCGTCTGTATAAAGATGTTTCCCAATGTAACGAACCAGCTTACTCAGACTTCGACTGACATAGTGATATAGTTTCATTTCAACTCGGATAATGCAAATTGGGATAGTTTTAAAATCCTCTTTTGCTAAATTCATTTCCTGTCTCACGGTTTTAAGAAAAGCATTTGACTAGCAAATGGCCATGGTGATTTCTCTAAGAGGGGGTATTTTGTGTCCTCGGAATGACAATTAAACACAAAAAGTAGCTGATTTAAGTAGAATGCAACCTACTTGGCCAAATTGTCTCCACTTCTTCACACAGAAACTCTTCATAGCCTGGAATGGTGGTGTTCTTCCTATCACGTATCCCACAATTGCATATCTTTCAACACCTTCATTAACATCTTCAATTGCCAATTTGATTTCACCAACACCAAGGTGCTTGTATGACAGGCCAATTCCTTCATGAAAGAACTCCTTCTACTTCACCAATTCAGTCCATGACATCACTTGCTCTTTAGGCTTCTTCATAGGGATTTTTTATTCATTCAATCCATCAATTTTCGGCAATTGGATAATCAATTCATCTTTCATTACTGGATTAACCCATTTAACTTTTGATGGAGTTAATTAAGCTGCATCAGTCCTACCATGGAATTCATTCAGACACTCCTCCTCTCAGCAAAGTCCACAGTTTGAGGTTTGTTGAGCTGTAGAAGATGTCTACACACGGTAGGATAACTAGAAAAGAGAAATTGTATGCTTAGACTTAGAGAAGCTTATAATGTTTGAAAGTAATATAAAGGAATACAAAATTTAAAATTTAAAGACAAAAGGAAGAAAATTAAATTGCCTAGAAGCTTCTATCTTTAATTCTAACCTTGAAAATTTGGCATTTGTTTTACTCTAAACTAAAAATTGGTGTTAATCCTAGGGGGGACAATGCATGAAAAAACAAGAGAGTGGCAACTGAGACAACAATTGACAAATAGGAGGACAAATTGGATTGAGATTTTATCCTAAATTATTATGTATGCCCTAGAATTTAATAGAACAATTAGGCCAAATTGAACAATCTAATTTAATATACGAATTAAAAATCTGCTACAACTTGTTTCGATTTTTGAAAAAGTTTGGTGTTTATCAAGAAACGCTTTAAAGGGATTAAACCTAAAATTTAACTTATTTCGTAAAGTTTGGTGTTCATTATTGCGTTGCATAAAATTGACCTTACGTGTTTTATCAGCTTATCTTTTTATTAAATTGTTTTGGTTGTCTCAGTGTTTGATATAACTTGCAATTTGTCACTTGATGGGCTGAAGGTCAGTTGTGGGAACTAATTGTCGAAGATTAATACATGTTCCTTATAATAATAATAATAAGAAGAAGCAAATATTGAGGCATTAGACATTTTTATGGTCGTTCTCAATTTTGTTTGGGTGTAAAATACTAAAGTTACAGCCTCTTATAGTTTGATTGTAATCGTTTTGCTTCGAAAAAAAAAAACACTAAGCTGAGTGGTACTTCTATTAAAATACAAAGCACCCTTGTTTTAATAATTGATAATTACACACCAAGAAGGTCATTTTGGAAAGTCAAAAGAATTTAAAGTAAGTTAGTTACTATACTAAATTAACAACAGCGATAACCCATGGGATACAAGAGTTACTAGGGAAGAAAATTATTGTCATGCATTCCCCTTCTCATACGTTCAAAAATTATCATCACTTGCCTAAAATAGCAAAGGATGTTTTGTTCCATTCACAAATTTATCCTTATTTTGATGTAAAAGAATAGTAAAAAGTGATATCGAGTATTTTAGAAGTGCATATTGCACAATCATGGCAAACAAGAGCGCGTAAGGAATTGGGTGCACAAAGAAAATCACTGTGACTCACAAAGTCATTATATCATTAACACAACAACCAATCAATTTTTTGTAAACACAACATCCTTAAAACGATTGTTTTTTGGTTAATGCACAATTGAACCCTTCAGAAAACATGATAGAATTCCGTTATTAAGAGGCATGACATCCTTAGAGTGACAATTAGTATTGGTCGAATGGAGTATCCTATAAATGCTAAATTAATAAATACTAGAAACTCTTCCCTCCCTTTCCTTTACTTTCCTTGTTTTAAGGGTTTATTTTTCAAGATCAATTCGGATTTGGGGATATAACTTTAAATATTTGCCAATATATCACATATTACGAAAGCTTTATGATATGTAAGAATATAAGGTCCATCCATTTTGCTCTATGATGATAGCTTAGCCCATGTGATTGCAAATATATTTATAGTTGCTGAAAGCTCTCCTTGAATAATTTTCACAATAAGCCACTCTTTCATAGCTCAAGAACTTTGATTCTTCAAAAATATAACTAATGATCAATAATGGAAATGACGAAGTAAAGAATGGTGACGGATAGCATCCCTCAATACAGCATGCAGATGAAGAATATAAGGGTAGTAAGGACAAGAGCATCCCTCAATACAGCTTCCCTTTCATCTCGACTTCAGGATTTGTATTGAGGGAATTGATGTTGTAGACCGTCCCTCAATACATTCTGCGTGACATCCTTGAAGATCATCCCTCAATACATCTGACCTTTCATCTTGACTTCAGGATTTACCATCCACAGTTAGAGCGTGTTAGGTGTTAGATAATAGTCTCTACCATTTATTAGAAAGCATTTTGTAAGGGAATAGTAGTCATTGTTTAAATTTCTTTGCATTTTATTGTGGTCAAGTTTGGCCCCCTTCATAGTTCTTTTCTGCTAGTTCTTTGTCAACCTTGCATTAAAGTCTGTCCCAGTATTATGTACTAAAAATATCCTGAATAACTGTGTTTTCTTATTTTTCGTCAACTATATATTGCACTGTACTTAAAAGATCTAACTAGAGTAAATATTTTACATTAACAGATCCAAGAAGAAAATAATAATGATGCTGAGGGAAAAGAAATCTAAGAGAATAGACTTTATCACCTATGTAACCAAATAATCAAGGGCCTCGTAGATGTTTTTTTGAAAAACGTGTTTACAGACTAAAAGCTAAGTGATTTACTGCACAGAAATTTTCCTTTTTATAGTTTACGGTTAACATAAATCCAGACAAAGCATTCTCCACATTTTTTTTGCAAGAACAAGCTACATAATTAGAGACAGTCTAGAGAAGAGAACATAATCAACTTAGAATACAGAAAGAAACATTGATTTAAATCACCTTAAATTCCTTCACTTTTAAACACATAGTGAGGAAGCATTACAACATAAATACTAGTTCAAATCTAAAAACAAAATTATATGTACAATTTCAATTACTTTGAAAAACAAGCAATAAAATTACAAACTGAAACTCTTGCATCCCTATTTTTAAAATTAAAAAAAAGCTAGAAATAAAAAATTTTCAAAATACGAGTAAAAAAATACTTATGCTATTTTTCATATTTAGTATCTAAGTTGCATAAAAGTAATTTTTTATTTAGTATTAAGAAAGCATATGATAATAGGAGTAAATATCTTATTTATGTTTTTAAATTATCTAAAATTCAAAATGAAATGATTTGATACTTCTTGATTTCTCTATAATATTCATAAATATTAACCTCTAATGCATATATGTGGACTGGTTCGGTTAACTACAGTTTTTAAAAATTGATAACCAGAACTAGAACCGCTTTTGCAAATGAAGTTCAGTTAACTTAAACGCTTTTAAAATTCAGTTCGGTTACCCTCATTTTTTAGTTTGGAATGGGGTGGTTATTATAGTTTTTCGATTTTTCGGTTATTTTTGCCTACCCCTACAAGTCACTCTAGAATCTGATACAACTGAGTGGACAATCCAGATTATGGCATGGACTGGGCTTTGTATAAGGAGGGGTGAATGTAATGCGCTGTTTGAAAAAGTTAAGTATTATAGATTAATGAATAAGTTGAGTCTAGACATCCAGATCTAACTTGTGATATCCATTATAGGTTGCCCGAGGATGGAGCTCAAAACTAAGTTACATAGACTCTAATACGAGAATCAAGTACGAGCGCGTGTTCAAGTGTCTAACTCATCAATTTTCTAAAATTAGGATACAACAACACCGTTAAAGAGTCTGTTAGGGTGTTAAATTGTCATATGAGTTATATCTAATTTTTTCTTGTTTTGGTCAAGAATTGTGTTTAATATTTCTATTTATTCACTTTTTGTTATTTGGGCTTAATGGAGGAGATTGTGGAGAAAAGACTTTAAATTCGCCAAAATTCCAGAAGACTCATTCTGATAGAGCGTAACCACGGTCTACTGGTATTGCTGTGCAGAATTCTGGATGTGAATTAGAAGAAATTTGTAATTGGAGGGTCCTACTTTCTTTTATGTGGTGGATTTGAATTGGGAAGAAGTATAGAGAGAATTAGAGTTGACTAGAAAAGAGGAATCTTTTTAAAAAGCAAAGATTGTACAAAGAAGTTGAGTTGGGGAAGGAAACAAAGAAAAAAGGAAAGAAGGAAGGCAACAAAAAGAAAGTTTTTGAGGGGTCTGTAGTACACAATTCTTCCAGGGGACACACGCAACTTTTGGAGAAAAATTGAGAGTCTTAGTTTTAGAAATTTTCATTAGTTCTTTAGGTTTTTTTTTTCCTCTCTACAAACAAAAAATTCTTATTAAATATTTTTGGAGATTTGAAGCCATGATTCGTGGCTAGACTCTTCTATTTAGTTGAAGGATAATAAAAAACTCTGGGTTCATCTATTACTGTGAGATCCAATTGTTTTTATTATTTTCTGTGTTTTTGGGTATTTATTTATTCTCTATTTAATTTAAACGTGATTGCGTTCATTCTTGTGTGATTATTCTTCCACAGTTAAATAATTGGCCACTATTTAATTGTCAGACAATCTAAAGCCATCTAAAACGTCAAATCTGTAATTGTTTGATACTTTTAGTATTTGTGGCAAGTGATTAATTCAATTGTAATAGAGACTTTTGGATTATATCACGAGAATAGATAATCTAATTTGAACAAAGCCTCTTAGGTATTTGCTGGTTAGAATTGGTGGCTTTTCTGATTTTAAAACTATTGAATAATTGAATCCTAAGGTCTTACGTAGGGTTATTATTTGATTAGGGAAGTAATTAACGGTCTTATTTTGATTACCAACACAGTAAGAAAGAGCAAGTTGTTAGAGCTTCTCAACAACCACAACCAATTTATTCATGAACGTAGGAATTTATTTTCCAATCGATGATCAGTTAAATTGAACCAGAGTGGAAATTATTCCTTTGACTAGAGTCTAAGTTTTATTTAATTTCATTTAACTTGATTTTGTGTTTTTGAGCTTTTTAAGTTTAAATTTCTTTAGTTTAAGTATTCTCCAAAGCCCCCATTGTTGTGATTTGAAATAAATAAATCGACCAGTCCCTATGGATACGACCCTACTCACTACTATACTTGTGTATATTTTTATTAGAGTAGGAAATTTTATTTTGCTGCTTTGACACCCAATAGAGTCTAATATGAGTACTGGGATGCATTTTTGTATTTTATAATTTTTAGTTTTTAAGATAACTAATCTAAAAAGAATGTACTCCACAAAATATATAATTGTATTTTTTGACAGGCAAAATAAAAAGTTTAGTTTAATGTGCAGCCAGGTTAAAAAGAACAAAAGATTGGTCAAAATGGCTAATCTTTTAAGTATGGTTGGCTAAATTAATATTATAAGATGGCAAAATTCTAAAGAAACTAACTTTCTTAAAAAATTGAAACTCAAGTCCTTTTCTTTTCGTAAAAAATTTCCTCATCTTCATTTATCTAAATATGTCATCTCATCAAGTATCCAATCTCATTTGCTTCTTTGTTCTCTTCGTCTATTAGGCTTTAGCCACATAAAGTCAACACACCCAATTTCTTTTGACCATATCTGATACATATTCCATACCCTTGTCAGTGTCGTGTCGTGTCGTATCGACACCGGTACAACTGGGGTAAATGGAGAGTTCATATGACTTCATATAACATAAATCCAAATAGCTGGACTTAACTATTAAGACTCTGATCGTGTGCGGGCCCAGAGAAAATAATAAATGATTATGGGGAAAAGAAAAACAAAAAGAATAGACTCCATCAGCATAGACTTCCTTACATATGTAACCAAATAATAAGGGGCCTCGTAGGTGTTTTTCAAAAAACATCTTTACCGACTAAAAGCTAAGTGATTTGCTGCACAGAGATTTTGTGCTCTATAGTTCCCGGTTAACATAAATCCAGACAAAGCATTCTCCACAATTTTTTTGCAAGAGCAAGCTACATAATTAGAGACAATCTACAGAACGAGAACATAATCAACCTAGAATACAGAAAGAAACACTGACTTAAATTTCCTTAAATTCCCCCACCTTTAAACACATAGTGAGGACACAATACCATTCAAAACAAATCTTGATTATAGTAGTTCATTCAGTATATGTACAAATGTAGGACAAAATAATAGGTGATGATCAACTCACGCAACTAAATGAAACTATTGTTTATGTAAGAAGTTTTACTAGGGTTCATTAGGCATTGAGCTCTAGTGCTTTTCCCCCTGTAACACAATTTCGCAATCCTCAGAGAATCTCTTGAACAACAATATCTGAACTTTTCCATTTTGCAAAAGACACTCAACTGTTATATTCTTCATTGTTGAATGTTTTGATTTTATTTCCTTGAGTGCTTGATGAAGCATACTGGAAAAACCACTTCCAAGAGTACTGCAAATTCCTCGTTCACTCCAATATTGTCCAAAAATACCTGTTCATTTAAAAAAGTTTAAAACTGAACTGACTAATGCAAGACTAGGTGCCTTTTCGAATAAGATAGGCAACATTTTCCAGGAAAGGATATGATCACAACAGCCCACAGCTGAAGCTCCAGCCTGGTCCAATAGTTTGAAGTTGGCAATAAATGTTGGGAATCATAGGGCGCCTTCTTGTAAAAGAGAAAGAATTATGGAAGTCCATCACTTGAAACATCCTGAAATCAGATGATCAATAGCATCCTGAGTTCTTAGTTAACCATCATGCCATCCAACCGCTATCTTGGCGCCAACATGAGAAAGTCATTGATCACCCTTATTTTAGATGCCCAACTTGTTACTGCATGAACCATAGTGAACTACAACAAGCATCATGATCTGAACTTGAAGATGGTGCTTATGACAATAACTAATCAAAGCTATAGTAGACAAACATAAGATTAGAAGCAGAAATAAAGAAGAAACTACTCTCTCTCTCCCCTCCTCTCCCTTTTTTTTGTTCATTGTGGGCAAAAGAAATCTGAAACTCAAAGCAGCAGCACATCACTTAAGTAAGCAGTTGTAATAATAACAGTAATCAACTGTAAACTACATTGCAAATGCATTCGGCTTTTGAACAATTTGCAAGCAGGGATGACAATACATTTATAAAATCTGCATTAAAATTGATTCAATTCGTAATACATATATCAGTATTGCCTGCATAACATTCTTTAATTTGACTTCACTAACTTATGTACAATTTTGGTTGAACTCAACTGACCTTTATGCAATCATGTACTGATAATGTGTTCTATTCTGTGGAGTCCGAAAACAGCAACTTCGTTCCTTGACTAAACGACCTGGGTCGCTCCAATGATTTGTGTCCTCAATCTCCTCTTCATCTTTAAATACATCATCCACTGCCTCAACAAATGGATGAGCTAGCAACGTTTTAGCAGACAATCTAAGGCTGACGTTCCTCTCAAGACAACAAGCCACAAATGTTTTTGCGTCTTGCGACAAATAACGTGGAATTTTAGGCGTTTGTCCCTCCTTCTGCAACTTTTTCAGGATATAATCCTCAGCGTTTGGACCGGCTTTCACATTCCAAGCAGGCTTTCCTGTCAACATCTCAAGCACAATGCATCCAACAGACCAAATATCACTGCGAGTATCTTGCACACCATCAGTAGCTGCCTCGGGTGATAAAAACATTGCAGTGCCCCTCCAATAGGGCTCCAGCATCCACTTTTCACTGTGTTGTCCAACCCTCTTTGCCAATCCAAGATCACAGATTTTTGCGGTAAATTCTACACGTCTGCTCCCACATGTAGACGATTTAGGCACCAGCAAAATATTGTCTGGCTTCAGATCGCAATGCACGTAACCAAATCTATGAATGTGATTCAATCCCTTGAGAATAGACCTAGTATAGCACCGAACCTCCGACTCGGGCAACCCTTTGTTGCCTGCTTTGAAGATTCTGTCCGCCAGGGATCCTCCAGAAGCATACTCCAATAGCAAGTTATACGCCATGGTTCCATTGTCACCAACTGTAATCTCATCACCGAAGCTGCGAATAATATATGGACATCTGTGGAATTTGCTTAATACTTCTTTCTCGTCCTGAATTGATTGCGAATCAGAAAGCTCGGCTGATTTCACAGCCATAGCTAATGGAAAACTACTATTGTCTGTGGATGAGAGCTTGTTTGACGTAATTGCTAAGTAAACTGAACCAAAACTTCCTTCGCCGAGCATTGCACCTCTTCGCCATGCAACACCATCGCCGTATTTATTCTTGATATGGCCGGTTTCTTGAACCTGATCATTAGAATCATCTTCTCTCTTTCTCTTCATTACTATCTTTAGCTTCATTCTCCAAATTCTTTCCGGGTTAACTTTCAAGTTTCAGTTGATTTTTGTTGTCGATGACAAGAAAATTGGAAAGTCTTTGTGCGTTTAAGGTGAAGATTCAAGAATGTAGCTAAATTTTGTGGACAAAATTTAGGGCAAACAAAGCTAAACAAGATGAGTAATGAGCGTTTTATCTGCGTAGAATTTGTCCTATCCTATCTCAAATTTAGGATACACATTTTCAAAATTAGGAAACGCATTTTCGAGTTGATGTTGGAAAACTTTGTGAACTGTTAAGGCGGTTAGAGTACTAATTTGTTTTTAAAGAAATTTATTATTTGTTACCCGCCTGCCTGCCTGCCTGCCTGCCGCTTGTATAATATTTATGGTTAATTACATTTTACCCCCGAAAGCTAATCCCACCCAGGACAATTAGCTCCTAACAGATTCCGTAAGAATAAATAATACAAAAATATGATGTGTATTTGTTTGGACAAAAATGCCTTCAGACAATATCTAGACAAAATTTCTACTACCTTATTTCATATATAATAGCTCTACAGAGTCTTTTAGTTTCTTCTAATTTGTGATGATAAGAATGTTCTGGAAATCATCCCATTTTTTATATTACTTTATTTGTTATTTCTCTTTATTTCAACAAATAAATGCAAGAAAAAAAAGAAACAATTTATGGTCCTTTTCATTTACTTTTGATTTTTTGGTAAACAAAATAAATTAGGAGAAAGGTTAACATATAAAATTTATACAAATTAAAATATACGGATGTATCTTACTCCGTTTAGATTAACTACAAAAAGTTATATATTTTAAGACAAGTTTGTATATTAATAAAAAAGAATAAATAGTTATAACATATTGTATTTACTTAAAGATATTGCACGATAAAAGTATTGAGTCCTATAAAATCGTTTCATAAAAGTTCATAAAGACTTCCATGGGTCCTTTAACCTGAACGCCACTTATGCTTATTTAAAATCATTGCACATGTAAGTGTGCGTCTCTCTGTCTATGAATATTGGTGGCTCTAAAAGAATTTAATTTGTAAAATTATTAATAAGTTTGAAATAACAATTACGTTTAACATTTATCAGTATAACATATTTTATGTCTTTATTTTATACTAAATTTTCTTGGATACTGAACAGCCAAAGCAAAATGAAAAGTAGCTGTAAAATTCTTTTCCTCGCTTGGTATTAAAAATAAAAGCTTATCAAGAAAAATAATAATATGATTGATGACATACTTCGATTGTCAAGGCGTAAAAGGTCATTATAAATAAGATGCAATAACTAAATCAACAAACGTGAGATATCATTAACAGATCACACATAACATTTAAATTTAAGATATCCTTCAAACATCCGTCATTCCCAATTACATAAACATAGATAAATAAACATCTAAAATAATTATCGATCCATCCAAGCCATAATATTTATGTAACACCCTAGAAATGCACTTACAAGAGATATTTTTCTTATTTAGGGTTAAGTGTTAATCCTTGATTTATTAGTTGGAAGATTTCTTGAGTTAATTAGGTTAATTAGCTAAGATTTTCATTATTAAGCAAGAACACTTAAGTACTAAAGTTAGAATAATTTTACTTGACCATTTAATTTATATTAGTGTTTAAATTTTGATTAGCTCATTTTACTATTTTCTAGTCTTTTGACTACTTGAATTTTAGCTCAATTTTACTCAAAAATTTCACTTATTTTCTTGCTTTATTTTCTTTTCCCTTGGCTGAAATTTTTCTCTTGGCCAAAAATTCTTCTCTCTTCTCTTTTCTTTTTTTGGCCGAAATTCTTTTTCTTTTTCTTTCTCCTTATGGCCGGATTCTCTCTCCCTATTTTACTCTCTTTTTGCTTTAATAATTTGTGTCTTATTATTGCTAGTATTAAGTGATAAGAGGTTAATGAGCTCCACCAATCAAATTAATCCAAGTTAGCTACTCTTGCATTAAAAGACTACCTTTTTACTTTACTCTTGTGAGGTTTTAATTGGTTAATCTTTTTCCCACCTTTTCTTTATTTCTTTTCCATTTTTCCTAGCCTATTTCTTTCTCTTTCTTCTCCCTCTTGGCCGGCCATCTCCCTTTCTCTTCTTCTCTCATTTTGCTCTCAACTTCTTGAAGTTTTCTCTCTTAAGTTTGGGCAAATCCACCATAGGAAGTGAGCTTCTTTCCTTTCTAAGCAAAGTTCTAAGCATATCTAAGGTATTTACTATGAACTTTTCCTATTGAATTTCATGTTTTAATTAGTTTTTATGCAAGTTTAAACCAAGATTCTTGTTGGTACTACTTGGAGAAATTAGTTAGAATTTGAGATTTACTTGCTAGCTAAAGTGTTCTTGTGGTTAGATAGACTAGTATATGGCCTTTAAACCTTGAAATTTCATGTGTTATATGTTGTTTGGTTGAAGATTCTTGGAGTAGAATTCTTAGAATTTAGTGGAATTTTGATTGAATTTGAACTTGAGTTGAACATAAAAGTTGTAGAACTTGTTGAATTGGGTTGGATTGTTGATTTTTCTTGCTAGGAAAAAAATTTGGGTTAGTCCGATTTTAAGGGGAAATGCTGCCGAAACTTTTGTAGAATTAAAAGAAGAAAAATTGACAAGTGAGATTTTAAGCTTAGGATATGTTCAATTGAAGGAAATTGAAGTGTAGAAATTTTTAGAAATGATCTAGTGATAGATTAAATTTTCTTAGAATAAGTAAACCCTAAACCCTAGAAACCCTAAAACCAAAACCCTAGAAATAAGTGGGGTGTTTTCTTGAATTTTTCTTACTAAATTTACTAGGGTTTTACTTGGGTTTTCATTATATTATTTCTTTTAAATTTCAGGGTCCGAAAACGCATCACGACCATTTTACGAGATATTTTCTTAGGCATTCCAGGTGAGTGTCTTTATGTGTGCATGATGCATGAAATGTTATGTTTTACTTGTAAATATTATGTTACACTTGCAAATATTATGTGATAAAATGTGCTACTTGAGGAAAGATGTGTACTTTATCGCATCTATTCCGTAATGTGTTATATGCTTTCACTATTCAACGTGTTACTTGTGCGTGAGACTTCCGTGACTAACTTTATCGTTACTTCACGGATAGTCAACTCGGACAGGCTTGGGAGGTTATAAGGTGCTGGGTGTTTTAGGGCGTGACATTCTTTCCCTTTTGAGTTGTGAATCCTCAAAGAGGCCAACTCCGGATTGAACTTTCTTGCGTGTTGGCCCTCCCAGGTTGAGAGTACTCCCTGGATATGGTAGCTTGTACGGAGGTTATAAGGTGAATGGTGGTTAGGGCTTGCGTGATTAAAACTGGCATGTTCTTTGATAAAAGACCTGAGCTATTATCTCGGTCTAAATGTCATGGTTACATGATCAGTACTTGCTTTTCCTGCGGTTGAGCTTGCTCCCGTAGTTGAGCCTTGTATCCGCCCTTGACTACTTGATAATTAAATTGTTCATATCTTGTTTATTTAACTTATCGATTATTTTATTTACTAAAATAATGAGTTCTTGATATGATTGCATGACTTGGACATTCACTAGGCTATTATAGCTCATTCCTTTTATTTGTTTTCCTTTACTCAGGTTTCCTAAAAAATTAAAGCTGGAACGACTGGTTTTGATTATTATAAATGTTTTAGTTATTGTAATAGCCAGACTGTGTTAGGCTATCTTTGTGAAAATCATGTATATTATGACATGTAAACTTTTGTTGTGACTTGTACCCTTTAAGTAAATAATATGAGTGTATTTTATGTTATTCTATTTTATTTTATTTTAGTTTATTTATTTTGAGTTAATTACGCTCGGATGTTTGCGTGAGTGCGTGATTTGAGTCTTGGCGAGAGCTAGGTAGTCAGTCCGCTAAGCCCTCTGGTGCGCCTCTGGGTAAGGTGGGGCTGTCACAATTTATCCACTAATAACACTTCAAATACTTAATACAACCAAATACAATATGGTACACCTAATGTAATAAAGTCAATATCCACAATTTCCAAAATCGATCACAAAAGAAAACATTACCAATCCCAATTACAACTTAAGGTGCACTTAATACAAGCAAACTAATAGTTCCAAATCTTAACAAACTAACATAAGAGAAAGTTTAAACTTAAAACTCTAATAAGGATCAGACTTAGACTTTCATAAGATTTAAACTTAAGTTTCAATAAAATTCAAACTTAAACTCTAAAAGGTTCAAACCTAAGCTTTTATACATAGATGATCATAAACCTATTATCTGAATATCATAACTTAACTAAGATGATTATAACATAAAGCTCTATCATAGATGATCATAACTTATACTAGAGGATCATAAATTTAACTCTAGGGGCCACACCCTAAAATACTGACGATCGTAACCTAAAGCTTTGGCTAACAAAACTTTAACAATGGTGATCATAACTTAGACTCATAAACATAGAAGTGGGAAAACTTAAGTTCTAATGATCATTTCTTATGTTCTAAAACATATACGATTGCAGACCTAAGTTCCAGTTATCATAACCTAAGCTCTTATACTAATAAATATCACGCCCCGACATAACACTGCCATGATCAGGCCAAGTTGAGTCACAAGATTCAAATGGTCAAAGCATCTAATAGAACATCCCAAATATCACATACCCAAGCTATTAACAATATCCCAAGTCACATAAATAGCAATAATTACAAGTACAATGTCATTCAATATCATAACCTTTTCAAATCTTCAAATACACCATTCTAGATGTCTATCACAATCACTAGAGCCTTAACCTAATATATCATAGACAAAACATAGTCTAAATAACATAAATACAATTCATTTCTAGCTTACTATCATCTAATCACCTTGATTACTCCAAGTGCTAGTCCATCCCTTCTCTAAAAATTCACCAGTCACTACATATCAAAAATGAAAGAATAAGTGACAAATCATTCGATAAGTAGCAAATGTATCACCTTGTGGCTTAAGGGTGTCATACATATATTTACTTTTAAAACACATAGTTAATAGTTCATATAATAGTTCAAAAAGTAACTTAACAGATTCATACTAAATTATCAATCACAGATCATAGCATAAAGCCAATCAGTAGTTCAAACAAAGCCCTGGATATCCAATCATTCATTATAACTCGATTAGCCAAGTCGTACTGACTTTTACCCTGTCAATCTGGTCATACTAACTTTTACTTGGTTAGTTCGGTCATACTAACTTTCACCTAGTCAGTTCGATCATACTAACTATCACCAGGTCAGTACGGTCACTCATAAACATCACAATACCATTCATAAGAATTCAGTCAATTCATCATTCAAACCAATCATTTTTATCACATGTTTTCAAATCATAGTAAAACAGGAACATAACCACAATCAAGCCCTTTAATAAAGCAATTGCGATTTCAAAACAATTGAACATTGGCAATTATCATTTTTCCAAACCCAAGGGATACAAGTACTACTACTTACCTCGATCCAAGCTAACTCAATAATCCGAAGTGAAAGGATCACCTTCTTTGCCTAAAACACATAATTAAACATGCGATTATACACTAACTCTACCAAGAAATCACAATTAGAGCTTAAACTTGGACTTAGAACGCAAGACAAAGCAAAACAATCAAAAAACTGGAGTGATCTGCGGGTTAGGGTCAAGTGATCTGTGCCCGCAGATTAAACAAACTAACCTGCAGATCTCAGCAGAGCTGAGCCACGGGTCCACTAAGCCTAGCCGTCTATGTAGCTGGCTTGAGTCCAACCATTGCTCACCAGACAGAAGGTTGCCACAGCTTGCTTACTTTGAGCCACGGTCGCAGCTCAGTTGAGCCTCACCCACAGCTCAACTGCGAAAAACTGCAACTCAAGCCATTCACTCACCCAATCTTCATTCTACCTAATCCAAACGATATTCCAACTCCAAAATAACATAATAAGTCAAGAAACATCACTTTATATTCCATACACTTTATAAATCACAAATTGCCACTCACACATTGAACCCTCACATGAGTTTCACCCAACATTCATCATAAATCAACCACCCAACTCACACATGCACACTACAAACACTTAGCACATAGTCATTAAAGCATAAATGACCGTAAAACTTTCTTTAATCACCCACTAATCATACTACTCCTAGTATAAGCCAAGACCCAAGAAACGTCAAGTAAGACTTGGGAACTTACCTTGGATAAGGAGTTGGGTAGAAGGCTCAAAGTCTCCTCTTCTTGTTTGCCCTTGTGAATCCAAGTCTTCAATTTCTTCTTCAAGAGAAAATGGAGAGAAATTTAGAGAGAGGGAGAGAGAGCTTTCAAAGAGAAAAGAAGGAAGAAAATGGGAAAGAAAGAAAACCCTAATCCTTTTTAGGCTAAAAATAAATTTTTCCCAATTGCAAATTGGTCCCTCATCATCTTGCTATTTATGTCTTCAATTTAATAAGCCAAATTGCCAGATTGCCCCTCAAGAGTCCTTGGTATTACACCCCACTCCAAAAACTTAAAAGCAAAAAAAAAAAATAATAAAATAGAAATAAAAAATAATAAAAGGTTAGTTAGCATAAGCCTTAGTGTAAATGATTTTGGTTTTAATTTCTAAAATTTTTTAATTGGTCTTCATGTTTGTTATTTTTGTTGTTCAAAAGCACCTCCTCGATAAGTTCAATTTTAGAGACTTGCACTTGCAAAGGTATTTTTCAATTATTTTCAATTTTTGTTTGTCTTTTACTATAAGATCACATTTTTGCAAATCTATTCCTATTACGAGTTTTTACATACTGTTTAATTCAATTACTTAAATTTCTGATTTTCCCCATTTTATGAGTATTTAGCCCTAAAATTAAATTATCTGAGAAAAATATACTTTTTTTATTATGTATGGATGAAGCTTTTGCTACTTTGATTTAGAGGAAATTATGTGTGTAAAAATGGGTTATGTGGTTTTAAGATTTTGTATTATTTGGTGAGTTGAAGCATATTTAATTTTTCTCGCTACTGTTGTAGTTGGGTTTTATATATAATAAGTGGTTGTTCCGATTATATTCAATTGATTAAGCTAGGTTCTAGAAGGGCACGAAGAGAGAGCCCATGGTCCTTATTTTGTTTTGAAATTGATGGAAATTGTTTCTTTTAAACATACGTCACCTGATTATTTTGCAAAAATTTTATTGATGAAACGACCTTTGCAAGATTATGATTTAAATTTCTTTTATATGCCTTTGAAGTGAGATAATTCTAGTGCCCTAGTACTCAAGCACAAAGCACATAAAAATTCGGCATCATTTTATTCGTAAACAATTGCAAAGAGTTGATGCTTCTAGTGAAATTATTAGTTTTGAAATTTAGATAGCTGAAATCTTTGCAAAAATTCATGCTGAGATTTAATTATGTAATATTAGAAGAAAATTGGGAATGGTATTCTTGCATGAGCAATTTATTTGAAGACGTGTTCAAACTAATTTGAGATTATTGGTTAACCTCCCAGTACAGGATAAAACATTAGCAGTGGCGAATTTTAAGTCGTCATTTTTTTTATTATATTTTAATTTTTTTAATATATAGTGTGTATATATATTTTCACACAAAAACATACATATGTGTGTATAGATACATAACACACATATAATCACACAGATGCACATAGCGCATGCGCGCGCACGCACAGATTTCCGACGATCTTTGGCCGAAAGCTGCCATCTTTTCAGTTTGTTTTTCTCTGTAGTTGTTCTTTCGGTTTTTCTGTGGGCTGTTTTCGGTTTGCAAGGGCTGTTTTCATGGCTGTCCCATTGCAACCTCAACCCCAGAATACCTTCGCTTCCATTTTGACGAACACTTCGTCTCCGTCGTTCCAGTCGAATGATCTGCCTGAGTTTGGGCAGATTGGATCTCACAGGGGTGAACCTGCATTCCTTCACTCTTGGAGGGAGATGTTGGAGCTAGCCGAGCCATTCTTGGAAGTGCTAGTTGGGAGGTTTTCTTTTAGCAGACCGCCAATGGAAGCTATTAGAAAATTCATTCACTTGTTGGATCTCAAGCTGATTGTCCGGTTGGACTTCTAGATTCCAATCGTGTTTAAGGAGGACTACAACAGGCTGTTTGTTCATCGGACTTGGTTTGTTTAACAACTCACCAATGGTTATCTCTAAATGGACAATCGATTTTAATCCGTAGCAAGACTCAACAATTGCTCCTTTATGGGTTAATTTCCCAGACCTTCCATTACTGTTATTCAACATAAAATATTTGAAATGGATTGCTAAAGTGTTGGGACGTCCATTGCAAGTAGATGGGGCAACGGCCGGGTTGAAGAGACTTTCCACAGCAAGAGTTCTTATTGAAGTAGACGTCTCAAAGGAACCTCTAAAACGGGTTTGGATTGGAGATGATGTATTTGGTGCATGGCAACAAGTAGAATATGAACAATGGCCAGATTATTGTAGCTTTTGTAAGAGAATGGGACATTGTCACGCCTCGAAAAATTGAAGCACGGGTCGGTTCGTGACTGTTGCGCCCTGAAAAGGTGGTCTGGTCCGGTGACCCTTGTTGAAAAGAAAGGTTTTTTGAAAAAGCCGTGCATGTGTGATAAAATTGGGTTTTTAGTGAAAAAGTGTTATTTTTAGAAAAAAATGGTATTTTGAAAAACAAAACAAGGCCAGGACTAAAAATGTGATAGTTTCAGCCAAATAATTTTGAAAAAGGATTTTATTAAAAAAATGGAGTCGCGACTTGTTATTGAGTTAGGGTGTACCAAGTCATGCGAAAAATCGTTTAATAAAACAAAAATAAAATTTTAGAAAACATGTTTGAAAACCCTTTTTCGACTTTGGTCTACGGAAAAAATAATTTGAAGAAAGGGAAGGCAAAGGCTCGCGCCTAAGGCACCCTTTCAACCTAGCCGAAAATAGTTATGAGGTTTAATCAAATTTTGCTAAAGTAACCCTAAATTCTATCGCATATGGATGTGTTTAAATGAGTGCAACTTCTAATCCTAGTGTGGATATTGGGAGGGTCAAAATGTCCCGTGGAGACTTGATCGGAATTATCGTATTAATTGTGAAACCCAAAATGAGGCCTCGAGGGAGTCACGAGTGTGAATGCAAAAATGGAATGCAAAAAGAAAAGGAAAATAGTAATATAGGTAGTAAGTGATCAAAGAAAGTGAGTATGCAACATAACGGGTACGGGGACTAAGAAACTCGTGACTAACTGTTCCTACTCACGGAAGGAGGAACATCATGTTACGCCACTGCTTCCCATGTAAGTAGGTGACTATTTCTAGTCGGGTCATTCAAATGAGCTAATTTCTAAATGAAATGCAACCTACATGTCATGCACCGACAAATTGCTAAAATAGATAATTAATAATAGCATATAAAAACCATGCAAAAATTGAGAAAAACTAAAATTATAGAAGTGGTGTGTGAAATCATATGAAATATACACACGGAGTGAAACTAGCACTAAAATGCCCTAAGGGTCTATCGTTGGATTAGCCTTTTCTAGAAATTCCTCACTAGCGTTGGACTAGCGAGAAGGCGATAAAACCACAACTAGCATTGGACTAGTGTGGTGATGGAATAATAAAATTGATAAAACATGAATTAAAATAGTAAAACATGAATAAAAAAGCAAGTAAACATATAAAGACATATAAGAGTACATGGGAGCATATAACACGTAAACTTGATATCTAAACGCAAAATCCTACGAAAAACGGTAAAATATATAAGCACACAAGCACGCAAAAATACATATGCCTTAACTATTACATTGGGGGAATTAGCTTACAATTTAAGAGGGAAAAATTAAAAATGGCCTATCTATTACATTTGCCATCTAAAATACAAAATTTTTGCTAAAAGAATGTAAGGAATATAATCTAACTATTACATTTTTGCCCAAATAATAAAAATTCAAAACTAAATAGCATAAAATAAATAACTACATAAAATTATGTAAAAATAAGAAACATATGAAGGAAATGCATAAAAAATCACATTGAAGCACATAAAGAGAAATTAATAAGAAATAGGGATACCTCTTTTGAAGACTCGATACAAATGCTTAAAAACACAGAAAAACATGCCAAGGTACCTCGGTATAAACGAGTAAAGGCTAAAATATGAGATATTAACAAACTTATGGTAAAATGTAAATTCGAGCAAACTGAGGGATCAAATTGTGAATGTTAGTTAGCATAGGGGCCACAATTGAAAATTAAAACTAAGTTGGGGGGGGGGAACAAATAAAATTCCAACAAGTTTAGGGCACAACTTGTAAAATAGGGACCTATTTGAAAGGGGGCTAAAACTTAGGGGGTCAAATCTACAAAAGATAAAAGGTCTGTTCTCAATAGCTTTAGATTTTTATGAACGCTGAGTTTTGAAAAGTGATTCTAAAAAAAAATCAGATTTTTATAAATCTTATGAGTGTTCTCGTTTGCTTTCAAAAAGCTGATTAAAAGCTGATCTAGGATGTTCTCAAAAAAATCTATGAATAGTGATATTTTTAACCAAACGATTAAAATATCCTTATATATTGAAAATAATGTTTTTATGTCAAATAATTAATCTTTTAATTGCAGTTTTTAACTTGTCAAAAGAAATTGGAGCTAAAATAATTCATTTCATGTAGGCATTTTTGTAAACGCATTATGTATATAACTCACTTTTAAGTAAAGGTATTATGTATGTAATTCACTTTTAAACATGTAAAACACATAATTTTTTAGACTTAAGAAGCATACTTTAAAATAAAGAAATATCAGTTAAGATGTATTCTATAATATGAATGTGCAAAGACAACCAATCAAGAAAAATTCTAAAGTACAATAAACATCCATATAATGAATCCAAAAGCATCCGACTTAAAGTATGTAAAAAAGAAAAGAAAGCATTTAACCTAAAACCAAATACTCATAAATATATTTTAAAAAAAAACCATGTATTACAAGCACACCAAAAAGATTTAAAGAGCTGATTGCATTATCTATCAGAATTTACATAATCTTGCACGATTAGAAGTTAGCAACAAAGCCTAATGTTGCATCCAAAATCGATAAAGCACGAGTGGGGTCCGTGACTATCGTGCTCCAAAAAGGCAGTCCGGTCTAGTAACCCTTTTTGAAAAATAAGTTTTTGGGTTTTGAAAACCGTGTGCGTGTGATAAAAATTGATTTTTGGTAAAAAAAGTGTATTTTTGAAAAAGTGGTATTTTAAAAAATAAAATAAGGCCAGGACTTAAAAATGCAACAGTTTTGGCCAAATATTTTAAAAAGGGTTTTTCTTAAAAATGGAATCGCCATTTGGTATTGAGTTTAGGTGTACAAAGTCACCCAAAAAATCATTTAACAAAACAAAAATAAAATTTTTAGGAAAAATATTTGAAAAACCCTTTTTCGACTCCGATCTACGAAAAACAAGAGAAAAAAGGTCCAGGAGTCACATTTGAAGAAAGGAAAGGCAAAGACTCGAGCCTAAGGCACTCTTTCTACCTAGCCGAGACTAGTTGCGAGATTTAATCAAATTTTTCTAAATTAACCCAAAGTTCTATCGCGTTTGGATATGTCTAAATGAATGCAAGTCCTAAGTTTAAATGTGATATCGAGAGGGTCGAGATGCTCCGTCGAGACTTGTTCAGGATTATCGCATTAATTGCGATACCCGAGTCGAGGCCTCAATGGAGTTACGAGTGTAGATGCAAAAAGAGAAGAACAATAATAATATAGATAATAGGTGGTCGAAGAAAACAGGTATGCAATATAACGGGTACGGGGGACTAGTAACTCGTGACTGAATGTTCCTACCCATGGAAGGGGGAATGCCATGTATGCTACCGCTTTCCACGTAAGTAGGCGACTATTTCTTGTCGAATTACACAAAATGACTTAATTTCTAAGCGAAATGCAACCTAAATGTCATGCATTATCGAATGTTAAAAATAGACAATAATAATAATAATAATAATAATATATGAAAAATCATGCACAAATGAAAAAAGTCTAAAAAATGAGAAGTGGTATGTGAAATGTTATGAAATGCACACGGGGAGTGAAATTGTCCACAAAATGACCTAAGAGACTAGCATTGGACTAGCCTTTTCTAGGGATTCCTACTAGCATTGGATTAGCTGGAAAGCGATAAAGCCACAACTAGCGTTGGACTAGTGTGGTTACAGAATAATGATAAACTAATAAAACATAAAGCATGAATCGAAAGCAAATAAACATATAAAGACATATAAGAGCATATAGGAACATATAACATGTAAGCATGATCTAGATGCAAAATCATAAGGAAAGCGGTAAAACATATAAGCACACAAAAGCACCTCAACCCTGACCATTACACCGGGGGACTAGCTACAATTTTTAGGGGGGAAAAAGTAAAAACGGCCTATCTATTACATTTGCTATCTAAATACAAAATTTTTGCTAAAAATATGAGAAATATTGTTTAACTATTACATTAACTAGGTAAATACAAAAAATAGGCCAAAATAAAGGAAATTGTTATTTAACTATTACATTTTTGCCAAACAATAAAAATTCAAAAAACTAAATAGTATAAAGTAAATAAATGTGCAAAAAGTTTATAAAAATAGGAACACATGAAGAAAATGCGTAAAAATCACATAAGAGCATATTGGAGCACATAAAGAGGATTTAACAAGTAATAAGGGTACCTTTTTGAAGACCTGGTACCAATGTTAAGAAAATGAACACACACGTCAATGTATCACGACATAAATGAGTAAATGTTAAAATATGTAAGCATTGACAAATTAAGGTAAAAATATAAATTCTAACAACTACGGGACTAGAAATAAATTTCCATAAAGCTTAAGGAGGATGACTAAAAATTAAAGCCAAAATTAGGGTCAAAATGGTAAATTCAAACGAGCACAAATCAAATTGCAATTTGACGACCTAATTGAAAAGAAACAAAAATTTGGGGGGTAAATTTACAATTATGGAAGACTTAATTGCACAAAATAAAAAGAATTCAGGTATACAATTATAATAATAAAAAATTGGGGAAGCTAAAAAGTAAACTTACACTTTGCATAACAAAATAAATTAAATTCTGAATTAGATCGAATTAACTCAATTAATTAAACTACTAAAACTAGTTAATTAACGCAATTACCCAATTGTAACTAAATTAAAATTAAGCCATAAGCAAAACAAGCACAATTAACTAACTAAAAGGAAAACAAATCCATTAAACACAAGAGAAACCGTAGCCCTAATTCCATTATTATTATTTTTTTGTGCATGTGTGTATACAGATTAACTAATCAAATAAAAAAAGCTACACAAAATATAAATCAAACTCAAAACCTGTTAACCAAAACAAACCCATTAGTCAGATCAAAATAGGCAAGAAAATGTAAAGCTAATACCCAAAAACATCAAATCTGATTTCCTAAACTAGACCCACACATTCTTTTACACGTCTTGGTTCCTAAATCCTAGATCAAAGGCCCGATTCCCTCAAATCCCAACACCAAGCTACTTTCTTTTACCCAAATCAATTGGTTTCTTTTTCCAAAATTCCTAAGCTTTCTCTAAACTAGCATTTCTAGGTCTCTACTAAATCATCAAAACCATAGTTAAAGCTCAAATCCCCCCAATCAAAAGACAAAACCATCATAGATCAAAGAGAGTCCATAAAAAAAATCTGTAATTTGATAAAAAAAAAAACAAGATAATAGCAAGATGGTATAATGGGTTTTACCTCTTTAGCTAAAGAAGATGATATTCCAGCAAGCGTGGTGGCTATGGCGTAAGGGGAGGAGGACTGCTAGTGGCAACTAACGGTTGTGGTGAACAGAGGGTGGAAGAGTTGCTGATTTTCCTTTCTTTGCTGAATGACTGCAGATTGTTGGCATGGTGATTTGGTAGTGGTCAGTGGTTGTTTTTGGGGCCTTGGTAGACTGGTTTGATGGGCTGAAATTGAGAAGGATGACAGTGGTTTTGGGGTTAAAGAAGATCGACACTGGTTGGAAGGCTTGGGTTAGGTTGTTTGGGCATTTTTGGTAGCAATTTAGGTGATTTTTGCAAGTGTTATGGATCTGGTGTTAGTAGAAATTGAGGTGATTTTTGCAGGTGTAATGGAACCGTTTTGTGCTTGACTTTGGGATTGATTTTTGCTGGTTGTGTGGCTGGTTTTGGGTTTTTTTAAGGGGTGATTTGGGGTTGATTTTGCAAAAATTTGGGGCCAGATTGTATGATTTTTGGGGTTGGAATTGTAGGACTTTGGGGCCGATTTTGGAGCTGGAATTGCAGGATTTTTAAGACTAATTTTGGAGCTGGAATTGCAAGATTTTTGGGGCTGGAATTGCAGAAATTTGGGACTAATTTTCCAGTTGTTTGGAGCTGAAGTTTGGGGGTTAAGGTGGTGGTTTGGGTGGTGATGATGACTGTGTGCGTGAAATTGTGTGTATACTTGTGACTGATAGTGAGCTAGTGTGTGAAATGGGTGTAAGATTGTAAGGAACGGTGTGGCTATGTGTGTGAAATTGTGTGAAGTGGTGAATGTGTGTTAATGTGTGAGCTGAAAGTGTGAACCCTCTGTGTGTGTGGTTGTGTGTGTAAATGTGTGTAAACTGTGTGTGAATTGAGTGTGATTATGTATGTGGTAGTGTCTGTGTGTGTGTGTATGTATGTTTTAACCAGAGTGGGATTGTGTGCCTATGTGAGTCAGTGTGTGTAACAGTGTGTCTGTGTGAGTGTATGTTTGTGTGTGTCTAGAGTGTGTGAGAGTGTGTCTAACAGTGTGTTTGTGTGAGTGCATATCTGGTGGGTGTTTTGAGTGTGAGGAACAGTAACTGTGTGTGATATGTGAAATTGTGTGCTACTGTGAATCTGAGTGTGTAATTGTGTGTGTATTGTGTGAGTGTTTGTGGTTGTGTGTGTGAATATGTGCCTAGGTGTGATTGTGTGTTTGGGAGTGTGAAGTAGTGTGTGAAATTGGAGTAGTGTGTGTTCTTGGTGTGGTGTGTGTTTGTATGAAAATATATGGTGTGTGTTTTTGGTGTCGTGTGTATTTGCATGAAGATCTATGGTGTGTGTTCTTAGTGTTCTTGGTGAAATATTTGAAGATGAGTGTAGGAAAAAATGTGTGTTTTTGGTGTTCTTGGTATAATAAATAAAACTAAAAAAACTAAAAACTAAAAAATTCTATGGATTTTTTTTCCTAAAAATGATTATTTATAGTGCAAAACCCTTAATCTCCAAGAAATGGGTAAAAATGACTGAAATGCCCCCCAACTATTCAATTAAGCATTTATCCTTAAAAAAATTTTTTTGACACTCAAAAAATTAAAATAACAATAATAATAAAATAAAATAAAATAAATGTCATGCCGTTTTCCAAAAGAAACTCCACAAAGTGAAAAAAGAAAAAGGAAAGAAAGAAAGAAAGAAAAAGAAAATGTAATAACAAATTTTATATAAACTAAAAATTCGATCAAAAATATATTTCTTGTACAAAATGACCGTTTTACCCCCCGAATAGGGTTTTTACTGAATAATATTAATCGACTCCAAAAAAAATCAGAAAATTTTAGAAAATACTTAAAAAAATAAAAACAAATTTGGGACTCGAAAATGGGTGAAAATGGTATTCGAGAAGCGAAATGACCATTTTGTCCTTGCACTGACAAAATATACTAAAAAATATTAGTTAAACCTGAAAAATCACAAAATTTCGTAAACATGTATAAAAATACGAAATGTACATTTAAAACTCTAAAACTAATGAAAAAATATTTACGTGCTGAAAATTACTATTTTGACCCCCCAAAATTGCTGACTTTATCATTTTTGCCCAAAAATCAAGATTTGACTCCAAATAATAGAAAAAAGTTCCCCAATGTTAGAAAATGATCGCTGTGTCAAAATTTAGTGTCTACACCTAACAAAAACCTTAATACTTGCCAACAAAAACCATTAAGGTTAGTGACAAAATTATAATCTACAAGATCTACTTCTAGCTTCAATCCATTCAAGTTGCACAACTAAAGCAACAAGCAAAATAGTTCTAGTCAACAACAAAATCTATTCAACATTCTTTAAAAGTAATAACTTCAACCAACTCTCTAATAATCTCCAATCTGCATCTACAACCACTGCAAACATATCTCATCGTTCTTATGTACAACAAACATCTCTTTGTAACAAGTTTTAAGAATAGATTGCACGCACACATGTATAGCGGATCTCCTTCTTCGACACCTGAAAGTTTAACCAACAACTCAAGTACATTAGGGATATTAATTCCCTGCATACCTTCTCTAATACTAGTAATTGTAGCTAAGCTAGGCTCTGCAGCCTCCACAATACAGTCCAATGACTTTCACAGTCCGGCAGCAGCACAATTATTTTTTAAACTAGTTGTTTGGCTGCATTTTTTCGATCTTTTTTCCTCTTTTTGGTGCCACTAGCCACTACAGAAGTCATACTACCTTCTGCAAGATCAGCGAGTAATGCACGTGAGCTAGCACTCTAATCAGTCTCATCCTCAATCATGTGTTGTGGTAGAACATCTAAATTAGGTGTCCATGCTAAATCTCCACTTGCATACACCTTAACAAATAGAATGCGCAATTGATTTGCTAATAGAATTCATTTCTCACGAAATTTTGCACATTCAGGAATCAACTGCATATGATAACACAATGAAGAATGAATAAACATATATATAGTAGTAAAAATAAAATATTAAATATGTTAATTTGATATTGATATCATTTACCTTTATCTTGTCTTGCCACCACGCATCACTAGCACCAATAGTTTGCCTGTTGTTATCCCACCCATATCTAGTTTCATTTTTCAGCATTCTCTTCCACTATCCCCAGTCCCTCTTTAGACTATCCCAACGATTCTTAAGTTGTTGTCTTCCATATTTTTGATTCGTCTCTTCTCTAAATTGTTTCATGACTTTTTCATAGCCTTGTTTACTCAAGTGAGTGGTTGGTCTATATCCATCTTTCACAGCTTGAACACAAAGTCTAATGAAGATTTCAATTATTTTGTCATCCCACACAGCTTTTTGGCAAGGGGATTCTAGTGCAACCTTGAGCTTTCCCCTTTTTTTAGAGGTTTGAGCTTCACCTTCCATTTTTCTAATAGTATTTGGAAATGAGCAAATGGGAAATGAGTAGCTTGTGGTCACCCTTAAATGATTCAAGTGCTTCTATCTATTTAATGTTGAGAAATTCCTCTAACTCACTAATTCACCATGTTTAAAGCAACCTTGGTTGCAAATCACTTGGCATTTAGCAAACACTTAATGGGCACATGTTTACAGCCCCAATAAAAAACAATAACAAAAAAAAAACAACTCACAATGACAAAGAAAAATAAAATTCTTTTCAGTTGTAAAATAATTCAACCATAAGTTTGTTAACAATTTAATTACAAGTAACTAGAAAGTAAGGTTGATCCTCATCGAAGCAAGCACACTAGTCCTCGTTTGGAGGAAAGCAACATGGGTTTAGAGGTATGTTACCTTGACAGCAAAATGGAATGTATGGGTTGGGAAAAAGTATATAAACAATGGATCCTTTTTTTAGTTGAAACTCGAAAGAAATTGACTCTACAATTGACAAAAGATAACAAAGTAAAATATTAATAGAAGAAAGAAGAGAACCCATTGATTTTGAATGTCATTAAAATACAGTCAAATGTTTTTCCTGCCATAAATGACCCATATTCTCAACATGATTGATGGTGCCAAAGATTATGGACTAAGCTTAGCTTTATATGAATTATTTTGTCAATTTGATTTAGCTAGACCAAAATCTAACTTTTTTTTTTTTTGAGATGGAAATCCGTCTTAGAATCTATCAAACCAACATGGTAGAAGATTCCCTTTCATTTTTCATCTTTAATTAGCATTAACACTAAAAGGAAAAATTCAACACATAGGAAAACAAAAGCCAAAAACGAAAAGAAATTATAAAAGGAAATGCTAATAAGGCAAATCATAGGTTTTGTCAAAATCTACAAGTCTTCCTATGACGAAGTAGGTGGCACCATCTCTGACTTCATCTCCATTCAAGTTTTTGTTACTCTCATGCATGCTCACAACCCCAACACATTTTTTAGTGTATGAATATACACATGCATATATATGAAAAGAAGAATCCTTCAAAAGATGCGAAGCTTTGACATTTGTAAATGATTATGCCATACTCTCACGATTTTATACAAAAAAAAAAGACCAAAATCTAAACAAAATATAGAAATAAATTATGAATAGAGAGTATTAGCCAATGGGTATTAATAGAATTAGGAGCAGATTCGAGGTGAGGCTCTGGGAGATCAAAATGCCATCAATTAGGGCTAAAGTTCTTCAATCCCATTTGATAGAGAAAGTGCCAGAGATCGCCATTGTGGATCGTCAATTTCCATCTTAGATCCTTTTCCGATTATCTCTACCCATCTTTTTCGGTGATTTTTGTTGATTTTCATCGATTCTCACCAACAGATGGAGAGATGAAAGAGAGAGGAAGATAGCATTGTGAGATTTGATGAAAGAGGAGAAAATATGAGATTTGGTCTTTTTGTAAAAAGAGTAATTGTTGGAGGGCATTTTTGTCATCTTAAAATGGAGCGCTTAATCAAAATCCACAAAATTAGCCAATCAACAGATTTTAGTTTTGAGATTTTTTAGTTGTGTAAAAAATCTAAAATATGGTTGGAAATTAATTTGAGAACAATACTAAATAGATCATTGGAATTCTATAATCTAAAAGCTGGTCAAAAAATTGATTGAGAATAGGCCCCAATACTTCACTGCATAAAGTAAAAAAATTCTGGGGGCAAAACAATAACAAACAAGACTAAAAGGCTAAAAAAAAAAAAACCAAAATGGAATTTATGCCATATTAAACTAAAGAATTTAAGCTAATTAATTTGGGCATTTAACTAAAATATCACTACATTAAACCCATAAAAAAATTCAAAACAAAAGAAGGATTAAAGAAAACACCAAATAGCAAAACCCAATTCCCTAAATGTTTTCTTCTACCTCTAGAATCTCTCTCTCTCGTGCGTCTTTCTTCTCTCTTTTCTTCTCTCCCATATTTTCTCTTCTTTCTCTTCTTTTTTCCTTCTGGTTTCTATTCTCTCTCTCCCTCTCGTTCTATCTCTCTCTACGATTTCTGTTCACTTCTCTGCGTTCTAATTCTCTCTCTCTTTATCTCACCGTCTCTTCCTGTCTTCTCTCCAGATTTTTCTCTTTCTTTTCTGCTCCGTTCTCTTTGTCCATCTCTTTATTTGATTTTCTAGTGCTTTCTTTACTCTCTTTCTCTATTCTTTTCTCCTCTCTTCATTCTCCCTTTTCTCTTTCTCTTTTGCGTCTTCTCCTTCCCACCCGTCTCTCTCTATCTCTATTTTTATCTCCCTCCTTTCTTTCTCCTTTCTTTCATCTTCTCTATTCTCTTCTCCGACTCTCTTCTCCTCCAATCTCTCTGTTTCTCTCAGTCATCTCTCTGGTCTTTTTCTCACTGTGCTTCTCCTCTTCATTTCTTTCTCGTTCTGATTCTCTCACCACTCACTCTCTCCGTAGATTATGAGATTAATTTCTAAGTTTGGATTGGGAGAGGTGAGACGGTGGATAGTGGGTTGGTGATGGTTTAAATGTGACTATTGAATGGGAGATGGTGGCAGTGGTGGGTTGTGATGGCTGTGCATGTGGTTCTTGGACTACTTTTGGTGGTTTATGTGGCTGATTTTGAGTGGAATTCGGCGGTGTTGGGCAAGTGGTGATGGAGTGGCTGTTTGTGTGTAGACAGAGGAGTATGCGATGAAGTGAATTGGTAGGTGATTTGATTGACTGTGATATGTCAATTTGAGGTTGGTGATGATAATGTCTTGGTGATAGGAGTAGTCAAATGATGATTGTGGGTGGGCAGTGAATTTGGGTGGAATTGGGGCTGTTTCTAATGGTGAATTGAAGCAGAGATGGTGGTGGTGATGTGGGGGTTATGGTAAGACTGGAGGTGAAAGTGGTGAAAGCTAATTGATGATCTCTTGGTGACTTTGAGATTGCTCTTTGGTGTTGTTTTGGCTGAAATGAGAGAATGCAATGGTGGTATCTGATGACTTTGTGTTGGTTGGGCTTGTGGTGATTGACCAGATTTGCTACCAGTGGTTCAAGACTGGGGCTGATGAGGCTTGGGTTGTGCTGATTTTTTGATTGTGTGGTTCTGTGGAAGTGTGGGCAGGCGAAGGTGCTAGTTATTTTGTGAAGAAATGGAGGCTGTGGTGTGAAGAGGACTAGGCTAATTAGTGGTTTGGTGATGAGGAGCAGAGTCTGGTTTTGGTTGTAGCGTGAAGGAGCTGATGATGGTGCTGTTTGGCAAGAATAGTAGTTGTTTGAAGGTAATTGCTGTGTAGTTGTTCTCTATAGGTTTGAGGGTTACTACAGGGAAAGTTGTGACTGTTTGCTTGTTTTGTTGTTGTTTGATTGCAGGTACTGGATTGTGGTTTGCAAACTGCCTTTGGCGAAGGAGATGGCTATTCTTGGTATTCTGCAAGTGGTGGTTTTGCTGCGACTGGATTGGGGAGGTGGTAGGAGGCAAATTGGAGTTGAAGAATTCTCAGTGGTGATTGGAGGCAAATTGGTGGTAGCATTGGCTATTGACTCTCTAGGCAGTGGCCTTTGGGTTGTTGTTTGGAGGTGAAGTGTGGTTTGCTGGTTTTGGTAATTGTGGGTTACGGCTGGATTGGGTTGTGGGTCTTTGGTGTTTTCTGGTTATTCTACAGGTATTGATGGTGTTTTATGGGGACATTGTTCTTCTTTGCAAGTTTGGGGCAATGAGGAGAGCACTGGAACTAGCGATGGAGGGCTGAGATGGTGGTAAGGTGATGCCTCTAGGTGGAAAGGGAGTGGTTCAAGGCAAGATAGAGAAGACAAGGGGAGGAAGGATACTTGATGAACGATCGATGAAGATGAAATTCAAACCCCAAAATAACAATCCCAGAAAGAAAATATCAAAGGTAAAACCCCGACAAATCAATAAAGCAAAACCACAGGAATTCATTTCAAATTATCTTTAGATCATAGGAGGAAAAATTTGTAAAAAGAAAATTTAGAATATTACCTTTGAATCCTGCTAATTTTATAATGAACAGTTGAACCCAAATTGAGCTGATGATGAACAATAAAATGAGTTTGAAAGAGATGAAGAACAGTAACTAGGAAATGGATATGCGGCTATTGTGTGTGTGTTTTTGGTAATTTAGCAAGTATTTTGATCTCAAATGGGTCAAAACTGTATGTTTAGGGTTTTCTTTTTTTTTTTTAATCCCAAATGGAGGTATTTATAGGGTCTAGTAGTCTTGACCTTTAAGAATACCCAAAAATATCTAAAATGCTACTAGCAATAAAATCTTAATTTTACCCTAAAGATAATATTTACACAAAAGATTTAAAATTAAAACTAGAAGAAAATGTCCTAATTTTTCTAAAAATACCCAAAAATGTGAAAAACTGAAACAATATAAATAAAAAATTTTATTAAATCACAAAAATTTCGGTCATAATATATTTGCATGTAAAATGACTATTTTGCCCTTAGACATGGTATTTACAGAAAAATGAAAAATGGTCCCAAAAAATTGTCAAAAATTGGAAATAGGCTCAAAAACCTTAAAAGTGAGTTTAGAGACCCCAAAACTTAACAAGAATACATTTTGGATATGAAATGACTATTTTGCCTTTGTACTAGCAAATTTCACAGAAAAAACTATTGGTCTCGAAAAATTGTCAAAAATTAAAAATAAGTTTAAAACCCTAGAAAATAAATTCAAGACTCAAAAAATGGTGAAAAATACGTTCAGGTGTGAAATGACTATTTTGTCCCTTAATGCAATATTTACAGAAAAAATTGCAGCTGTCCTTGGCACAATCAGAAAAATTTATAAAAATGCTTAAAAGCCTAAAAAATAAATTTGGGACCCAAAATGTATGAAATTAGTATTCGTGAGGCGAAATGACCATTCTGGCCATGTGCTAGCAAAATATAGAAAAATACCAATTAAATACGAAAAAATTACAAAAAATTTAAAAATACTTATGAAAGTACAAAATATGAATTTAAAACTCCAAAACTAATGAAAAATATTTATGGCTGAAAATGATTGTTTTGCACTCCTTAATTTGTTGATTTTGCCCCTTTTGTTCAAAAATCAAAATTTAACCCCAAAAATAGAAAAATGCACCCCAATATATGAAAACTAAATAGTGTGTCAAATTTTGGTGTCTACAAACATATTGAGCATTTTTGTTTTAGGAAGGATCCTTTCTTGAAACCTCACAAGGATGGTGAGCTAAAGCAAACGCAGCAGAAAAAAATGAAACAAATTTATATCAGGAAGGAATATGCAACGGATGGTGAGCCTATTCAGGAGAAAGATAAGCAGAAGGGAGTTGCAAATGCTTCTATTGGGGGGTGCCTCTAGGGAGTGATCGACAGTTGGTCCAGTCAGAAAAGACGCAGGAAACCCCTTCAACTAAAATGCTTCCATGTCCATTAACTAGTGAGAATGATGATCAAAATCTGATAACTTCTCTTCAGGAAAATACTCGTATGTGTGAGGAGGAGACTGCTTTGAAAGCTTCATCAAGCTAGCTTCAGTTTACTTCGATTCTTCATGCAAATTCTTTTCAGGTACTGGAGGATGCTGTTAGTGGAGACGCAGACTAGTTTTATCTTGACAGAAGTGTGTTTTCATCCCCTAGGAAAGAAAGGGAAAGAAGCCAGCTGGGAGAAGAGCTTTAGTGGGCAATGAGTTGGAGTTTGTGGCATCACTTGATTAGTTGAAGAGTGCACAAGCAGAGCTAGATGATAGGTTAAAGGTGTCGGGTATTCAAAAAATGATGTGGCCTCTTGTTGCTAGGTTTGATGTAGTTGATGTCCGATTGATTAGTAAGTTGGATGGCAAGAAGGAGAATCAAAAAGCTGCAAGAACAACATGGGGTCCTCATCCTCTAACTAGGTAAAATCTCCGTTCCAATGATTCTAAATCCAATTAGCTATCTTGTTTGGAACATATGAGGGGCATCTCGTAAGGATTCTATTCGGTATATGAGGGATACTTGTAGAAAAAATAACATTAAATTTTTGGCTTTAAGTGAACTTTTAGCTTCATCACAATACATTACTTCTCTTTGTTTAAAGTTGCGCTTTGATAATGCTAAGGTTTTTCTTAGAGAGAAAATATGGATTTTGTGGTCGAATGACTTGCATTGTGGGTTTGAGGAATTCTGTAATCAAATGGTGCATTCTCATATTAGCTTAAGTTTGAGAGAAGCTGTATTCATTTTTGTGGTTTATGGAAAGCATACTGCCTTAGCATGAAGAGAGTTATAGGGACAAATGGAAAGCTTGAGTTCGATAGTAGCAATTCCGTGGGCAGTGGTAGGAGATTTCAACACAATTTTTTCTATGGCAGAGAGAGTTGGGGACATATACCAAGACATAGAGATATAGAGATATAGAAGAATTCAACACTGTAATGTTAAATTCTAGGTTACATGCAATGGAGTTCTGGCAAGAGGTCGTTCTGATCATTGCCCGTTACTGGTTCGTACTGGGAGTGGAAAAAACTCATAAGTGGACTTTTAGGTTCCTTAATATTTGGAGACACCATGTTGATTTTTTATTAGTGGTTAAGGAGAATTGGGAGATCCCAAGTCAGGGTAGGGGTTTGATTGTATTGTTTCTGAAACTCATGAGATTGAGAAAAAGACTAAGGAGGCGGAACAAGGAAACTTTTGGAAATGTCACTTCTAGGGCTTCTGAGGCTTATGAAGCACTTCTAATGCGGGAACAGGAATACGATGAAAGAAGAGATGAAGAATTGAAGTTAAGGATGAATGAAGCTACTAGAGCAGTACATCCAAGGGAATTGGCAATTGAATGTGAATTTTGGAGAGAAAAGTCTGCAATAAGGTAGATTAAGGAAGATGATGCCAATACATCTTTTTTTTCATTCTTGTATTCGTTAGAGAAGGCATGGGAATTTTATTGGCAAAATTTGATCGGAGGACGGCTAGTGGGTGGAATAGGAGGAAGACATAAAGAATTCAGTTGTTGAGTATTTTTCTACCCTATTTTTAGCTGGTGAGTCTTGTTCTATAGATTCAGAGTTCCCATTTACACTGCCTCAAGTGTAGGAAAATGCAAATCAAATGTTGGGTGCTTTGCTAGATATAGAAGAGCTAAAGAAGGTGATTTTCTCCATGGATACTGATAGCACAGCTGGGCTGGATGGTTTTAATGCCATGTTCTGTCAGGTCTATTGGGACATCATTGCAAATGATTTGTTGGCAGTTGTCATTAATTTCTTCTCTGGGGGCCAGCTTCCTGGAGGCATAACCACCACTATGATTGTGTTGGTTCCAAAAAAACAGGGAGCTTTTCAGTGGAAAGATTTTCGACCCATAAGCCTGTGTAATGTATCTTCCAAAATCATTTCTAAGGTGTTGTTGGATAGTATGAATAGAACTTTGTCTTCTATCATTTCTCAATGGCAAACGGGGTCTGTGCCTGGCTGATGTATTTTGGATAATGTTTTGGTGGCACGAGAATTGATTACGGATGGGAAGCTTGTGCACCCTAATCTGGTTTTGAAGCTTGATATAGAGAAGGCCTATGGCCGGGTTAATTGGTTTTTGTTGATGAAGATGATAAGGGGTTTTGGTTTTTCAAAGGAGGTTGTAGACTTGGTGTTTCGTCCTGTTTGTAATAACTGGTTTTCTTTAATGATTATTGGTGAGGCTGCAGGTTTCTTCAAATCTTTTAGGTGTCTAAGGTAGAGAGACCCATTGTCACTGGCATTATTCATTTTGTCAGCTAAGTATCTAGGGCATGGAATTCATCACCTTTTCAACAGCAACTTGGAGTTCTTTTTTGCCTCAAAAGGTGATAAATTCCTTATTTACTATTTGCTGATGATATTATGATTTTTACACGGTGCCCGAAGTATGCTATTGTTTATTTTACAAATTTTTTAGAAAATTATCAAAATGTCTTGGGCACTTTTTGGGCACTCCCGTACCAAATTGGCTTTGTGTCGGACGTGTTGGGATACAAGAGGGGCTCTTTTCCTTTCACATACTTGGGTGTGCCACTATTTCAAGGTAAGGCTAGAAGAGTACTTTTTGTTGGCATTTTGGCCAAAATCTGAAGGAGGTTACAAGCTTGGAACTCCAAGTTATTATCATTTGGAGGTAAGATCATTCTTTTGAAACATGTTCTTTCCTCGATGCCTCTATATTTTATTCAAATGTTGTCCCCTCCAAAGAAAGCACTTGATTCATTGAATCGATTATTTAATGGCTTTCTATGGAATAGAGGTTATAGTAGAAATATTCACTGGATAAGATGGGAGAGGCTTTGCTTCCCAATGGAAGAGGGGGGTTGGGATTTAGACTTCTCAGTGATGTTGTTGATGCATTTTCCATGAAGTTGTGGTGGATTTTAAGTGAAAATAAATCTTTGTGGGCAAATTTCATGCATGTGAAATACATTACACAGGGGCATCCAACACAAATTTCTTTTAGTGTGGCTTCAGGGGTATGGAAGAGGCTATTGAAGGCATCTGAGCAAGCGAAGCTAAACATTAGGTAGAAACTAGGTAGAGGTATGATAGATTTCTGGTATGGTCCTTGGTATGGGGATGCACCTTTGATGGAGGTATGTAATATTTCTGAACCTACTCACTATCTAGTAGCTGAATTCTTTGAACAGGATGGATGGAATGAAAGAAAATTGCAGAAAATTTTGCCATTTCATGTTGTAGCTAACATTATGGAGATTCCTGTTGATCCTAATGCTGATGATACTATGATTTGGTCATCTTCTTCTTCGAGTTAGTTCTCCAAATCTTCAGTTTGGGAGATTGTCAAGTAACAGAGAAACAACTCAAAGACTTTATCATTAATCTGGAATCCTATATTGCCAAGAAAGATATCTTTTTTTTTTTTTTTTGCATGGAGGGTTTTGGATAACATTTTGCCAGTAAAATCCGATCTTCAAAAGAAGGGTTTCCAACTGGCTTCAAAATGTCTTTGTTGTAGTTAGGTGGAGAATGTCAATCATCTATTCTTGGGGGAGGTGGTGGCATGTGAAGTTTGGTCTTTCTTTATGGTAGTTTTTGGTATTCAATGGCAGCACTTTTCTTTCGTTGTATCATTGTTGACGTATTGGCATCTATCTTTACCCAGTGGAGATCATATTGGGTCAGTTATTCCAGTGTTGATTTTATGGTGTATTTGGTTGAGTAGAAACGATGAGAAGTTCAACGGAATGGAGTATACAGCTGCAAATATCATTTCTTTGGTGGATTATTGGTTATCTCTCCTAAGTACTGCATCTCAAATATGTGCAGAGAGGTGGGGAGATGAAGTAGGTTCTTTTCTTGGTAGATACTATAATAACCGAATTCTAGCAAGTAGGGAAGTCCAACTTGTGGCATGGAAAAAACCACCTCGGGGGCTGCTTAAGCTCAATATGGATGCCTCTTTACGTTCAAGTATGATTTATGGGGGAGGTGGTTTTAGAGGCTATAGTGGTAAAGTCATAAGGGCTTTTTATAAAGAACTAGGTGAAATGTCTATTTTGAGTGGTAAGGCGCATGCTCTATGTTTACATATGTGCTTGCAAGCAGGATATTCTGGTATCATAGCTGAAGTTGAATCAAAAGCCTTGCATCTCTATTGAAAAGTGGATGTTTTGGGTGTTGGGAACTTTGCTACACTTTGGAAAATATTAGGAGGATTTTGAAGACACAGGGGATTTCGGTCTCTCATGTTTTTAGACAAGCAAATACAATGCTGGATGCTCTGGCCTCTTTGCAGCTTTCACAAGATTGCGTCTTTTCAACAAATGAGATTCAGGATGCTATTAGAAAGTTAGTTCCATTAGATAGGATTGGTACTCCTTTTATTAGCATAAGAAATGTATAATTTTCTTTAGTTGGTTTTTCTTTTTTATGTATGTCAAACTGGTTTTTTATTTTATTAATAAAATTGGAAGTGGCATCCCCTCTGTATGAGGTTAGCCAAAATATATATATGTATGTATGTATGTATACGCATATATAAGTATATATGTATGTGTATAGATATACACATATGCACACACGCACATACGCACACACATATATAGGTGTGTCTCTCTCTATGTGTGCTTGTGTGTGTGTTGTATGTATGTATGTATGTATGTGTGTGTGTGTGTGTGTGTGTAAAGTCATACATATATATACGTCTGCGCAGGTGTAGACATATATATACCTACATACATGTGTGTGTGTGTGTGTGTGTGTGTGCACATACATATATACATGCACACAACCCGACACACACACGTGTGTGCGCAATTATACATGAAAATACAAGCATACATACATAACATAACATAACAAACATTGATGTGGGAGCATCCATGAAGGATGAGGTCCATGAAGATGACCAAGCCATGATGCCGAAGGAACCAATTACAAGGGCGAGACTTAAGCGGTTCAAAGATCAACTTCAATTGTTCATTTAGAAGTTTCATTTACAAGTTGAAAATTCCATGCCACTTGAAGAATTGAACCAAGGAAGATCTAGAAAATGTTGCATGATTCAAGTGGAAGAAGATGGATCAATTGAAGAACTCAAAGTTGTGAAATTGTGGAATAAAGAATAAAGAGTAATCTCCAGATCCTCATATGCAGATCAATCTAATGAATCGTGGACCACATGACTCGCGTATTAGGTTCTAGAAGTTTTTGCAATCCGCGTGCGCAGAGATACGCGGACCACTTTTGTCATCTGCGGACGCCCTGATGTGTGAATCAACTTCAGAGACTTCGAGCAATCTGCGAGAGCAGAGAACTGCGAATCACTGTTCATTGCAACCCGCGGATCCAACCACCCGGCAGATCACTCGTGGTCAAAGGCCATGCTATGCTTTGACCAGTGTTTTTGTTATGTAATTTTGTCCTTCTTAGTCATTTCCATGTATTAGGGATTCAAGTTATTAGCCATGTATAAATACCAAACTTATGGTTAGTATTTACATAATTTTATGAAGAATTTCCCATAAAATTGGGAGTTTCTCTCTTTTGGATTTGAAGCTTTTTCATTTGAAGTTCTTAGGGTTTAACCTAGGGATTTCAAAGCTTGGCTTATCAATCAAGAATTGCACTTGATTGTGGCGCCTTCTACCGATAGTTTTAGTTCACTAATTCATGCAAGCTTGGGTTGATATAGTATTAAAGATTGTTCAAGTTCGTGAGGGTTAGAGAGGTCAAGATTTTTCCATCCCTTGAATCATAAGTTAGTTTCAATATTGATCTTGGATTCGTATCATACATACATACACATACACAAATATATGTACACACACGTGTGTGTATACATACATACATATATATACTATGATACATACATAACATAACATACATATATAGATACACACACATACATACATATGTGTGTGTCTATATATATATACACACACACACACACACATATGCATGCATGCATGTATGTATTATTATTTTTTTTTCCATGTGTGTATGTATGTGTGTCACTCTCTCTCTCTCTATATATATATATGCATTTTAAGTTGAAAAAAAAAATAAAGGCCAAGTTTAATGAAATTAGACAAGTGAATTTGATTATAAAAATTTGAAGTGTTCATTTTGATGCAAGAATAGACCTCCAAATGATCACAAAATCTAGAAAATAAATCCAAACACATAATATTATATACACGAACCTTATTAGATATATATAGATATAATATCTCACCGAATTTCCAAATTCAAGTAACTTATGTGCAACATAAATAAGAACAAAATATCACTCTGTGTTCAAAAATAGCAAACGGATGGATCTACTAAATCATACATAATAAATTAAACCTCAATTAAGAAACTGATGGATGGGATTGTTGAATTGATGAATGAAGAGTTGGCGGAACCATGAGCAGAGACAAGGGTGGGTCAAAACGGATTTTAAGTTTTGGTCCTAACGAAGTAGTTGAGATGGTGGATGGTAAAAAAGGTGTCACGCCCTTGACTCAAAGGTCAATAACATAATAGCGTCACATACTTATGCTTGAGCAAAAATATGTAATGCTAAATACATAAATCTAAAAATAAAATTAATAAAATTCCTTGTTCAAAATCCAATACTTAAATTCTATTCTAAAAATAATAATAAAATAAACTATTGGCAATTCTAAAATTGAATTGAACAACTTAAGAAGAGTTCCACAAATTCAAATTAAACATTCTACTAAATTACTAGCACACTCCCCAAATGCCATTCTTTATGTTGTCTCTTCTTATTCTGAAAAAATAATATAATGATAAGGTGAGTAAATATATCTAGTAAGCAGATCATCCCAACTAGTAAATCAAACATAAAAAACATTTTAACATAAAATATATTTTCATAATAAAATCCTTATTCATAATCAACAATTTCAATCACTTTTTTTTTTTGTCCTTAAGGTTGTATATACAAATCCATATTATATTCACCAGGATCCTGGGTCCACACAATTGCCATAGTTAACATCCTGAAGAAGGGTTCAAATAATACAGCTCAAAGAGCATAAGTCATTTGATTTGACGATCAATCCTTACTAATACTCAAATAAAAACACATGCTTTTTATATAATCCAAAAATAAAGATTTATTTATAAAATAAATGGAACACAAAACAAATTCTTAATACGAAGAGATGTTTAATCCCAATAGATGTTTAATCCCATAGAAAGGTTTGACAATCCAAAGCACAACAATGCCACCAATATGCTTAAAGACCTAAAACTGCATATATTAATACGAATAAATAAACTATAACTTATAAAAGGATACAATGCATGATCTTCCTAATCTCTCCCCACAGTTACCCTTGGCTATGGCCAAAAACCCTAAATAAATAATTAAAAATTATTTTTTGAATTTTTTGAAAAATTTTAATTTCTAAATAAGAATTAAAACAATTTTTCCAAAAACTATGAAGGGAGGTGACATACACCACCATTGAAAACAAGTTTCTAAACACATTTTGTATATATATATATATATATATATATATTGTAATTTTTTCAAACACAAATATTGTAGGGATAAGCGCACTCTCCAAAATACTTTGAAAATAAGGATATTTGATTTTTTTTCTTAAAATTATAGTTTCTGAAAATTTACAATAAAAATATATATAAATAGAGAATAAAAAATAAAAATTTTTCTCAAAATTTGACAACAATCAGAGTTACTAGTAGACCATACTCTCCCTCACTCTCCTCAATCCTCGACTTTGCTAAACACAATTCCTTTATAACATGAAAATTTTCCATATTTCAAGTTTTTAATAGGACAATTTCATGGTTTTGATTCACTCTCTATAGCAGGGCTATGGGCATGAAGTTGGTGCCAAATGAAATATCTCATGTCACCTTACAAAATTCACCCAAGGGCCGCCGCTAACTGCCATTGGTAAGGAAGATTCTGGTGTCAAAATTTGCCTTATTAATCATGTTTAAATTCTAGGATTGAAAACTTCTCAAATTGATTTCTCTCAATCAACCTGACAAAATTGAAATCTGTAAAGTGGGTTATACTCGTGGTGAAGAGAAGAATCTTTTAGCATTGTTCGCCGCAATCTCACTGGAATTTAGTTTTCTCTCTCAAGCCTAAATCACTCCAAATGCATAATATGTGACAGCCCCACCTTACCCAAAGGCGCACCAAAGGGCTTAGCGGACTGTCTGCCTAGCTCTCGCCAGGACTCAAACACGCACTCGCTTAAACATCCAACCATACTTAACTTAAAATAAAATGCACTCATAAATAAATAATTCATAATATTTACTTAAAAGTGTAAATATTACTAGAGTTTTACATCCCAAAATATGACAATATTTACAATAAAAGCCTACACATTTAGGCTATCAAAACACAATAAACAAAATATCCACTAGGTCCAAATCAGCTTTTCCAGCCTTAGTAATTTTGGAAACCTGGTTAAAGAAAACAAATAAATGGGATGAGCTAAAATAGCCCAGTGAGTGCTCAAGTCATACAACCATACCAGTAAAATGTGATTTTTGTTCAATAAAATATTTAACGAGTAAATAAACAATTTGTGAACAATTTAATTTAACAAGTAGTCACGGGCGGATACGGGGCTCAACTACGGGAGCAAGCTCAACCGTAGAAGTAGCAGGCACTGAATATGTAACCAAGACATTCAGACCGAGATAATAGCTCAGGTCCTCATCAAGGAACATACCAGTACAAACAAGCAAGTACCCTAACCACCGTTCACCTTATAACCTCTAAACAAGCTACCACCTCCAGGGAGTAATCTCAACCTTGGAAGGGCCAACAAGCAAGAAAGTTCTACCCGGAGTTGGCCTCTTAGAGGAATTCAACTCATTTAAGGAAAGAACGTCACGCCCTAAAACACCCAGCACCTTATATCCTCCCAAGTCACGTCAGGGTTGACTAACCGTGAAGTAACGGTGAAGTTAGTCACGGTAGTCTCACACACAATTAACACATTTAATAATGAAAGCATGTAACACGTTGTGAAATAGATGCGATAAAGTACACATCTTTTCTCAAGTAACACATTTTATCAAATAATAATATCAAGTAGAACATGGCATTTCATGCATCATGCACACATAAGAACACTCACCTGAATTGTCTATGAAAAGATTTCGTGGTAAGGTCGCGTCTCACTACCGGATCCTGAAATTCATGAGAAATAATCGTATAAAAATCCTGACTAAAATCTAAGAAATTTCATAAGGAAATTCAAGAAATACCCCAAGTCTTTCTAGGGTTTAATTTCTAGGGTTTTGCTCGGAAAGGTTTAATTCACTAATAACTAATCTACGAAAATTTCTGCACAGTTAAATCACTAAATTACAGCTTATAAAGCCTTAAATCATAGCCTAATTATTTTTAATTTCCTAGGTTTTACCGAAATTTCGGCAGCACTTCCCCTATAACCGGGCTAACCCAAAAATTTTAAACCTGCAAGAAAAATCAACCATCCAATCCATTCAACATGTATTACAACTTATATGTTCAATTTAAACCCAAATTCAATCAAGATTCCACTCAAATTCAAAATCCCTACTCCAAGAATCATTACCCAAATTTACACAGGGTTGGTTTTCAGCCAAATTCGTGCCATTGTTGGGGTCAATCCACTAAGAACTATGGAATTGTGATTACATGGTTTGAAAGTACGTTTATAGGGCTACAACTTTCATGAAGATCATCACTTAAAATTCCAACTAGAACAGGTTCAAAATCAGCCCCCAAGTTGGCTCTTCATCAAAACTGTTTACGCAGAACCGAATTTTCAGCTAACTTTGCAAGCTTTCTGCGATTAATACACAATGAACCACCATGCAAGATTTATACCGTTTTAAAGCCCTATGAATCTAGTTTCTAAAACAACAAGAATCATTCAAATCCAAGTTATCTACACCAAGTTATGAAAGTTTTACTAAAACTGGTCCAGCATGACTGTTTAAGTGTTCTTAAGTTCAAGCTTAAATTTTCAACCAAATCAAACTTAAATCATGTCATTTCAAGTCTAAATCACTATCTACAAGCCATACAAGTCCATAAACCTCATATTCATGGAATAAAACTTCATATTCATGGCCAAAATCAATCATATACAACCCATAAAAAAACATAACTTAAGGCTAAAAACTATAATCTTACACTTGAAATTAAAAGAGAAATTCATGGGAAATACCTCTAGGTAGACAAGATAGTTGCTTAGGAGGAAGTTTCACTCAATTTCTATGGTTGAAATATGAGTAAATGGAAGTAAAAGATCCAAGAAAATTGAAAGAAAATGGAGAGAAAAGAGGGAAAGAAGCAGTCGGCCAGCAAGAAGAAAAAGGAAGAAAACTAAGCTAAGTAAAAATGAAAAGAATTGGAGATAAATTGGAAAAAGTAGTGGCCAATCAAAACAAGACAAAACCAAAGTAAGTCTTGACTTTTTAACCATGGAAGACTCCACTTGGCACTAGGTAATTAGAAGTGATTTTCATTAGTTATCCCATAATTAATCTTGCAAGATTTCCTAGGTACAACTCTTAAGGTACTAAGTACAACATGCTCATCATATTTTTTTTTTCCACAAATTCAGCCATCACTTTTTTTTTTCCCCTAATGAACATAATACAAAATGAAGGGTTTTTTCATGAATTTCTAGGGTGTTACATAATAACCATAAAAGGCTTAAGATCTTACTTTTAATCACCCAAAGTAGTAGTAATTTTATCCTCTTCACGTTTTCCTAGGTCTTGTAGCCGTCTAATAATTTCTCTTTCCAAACCTCTCAGAAACAATAATATAATAAGTTCTTGTGAGACCCTAATAATTAACTAAACTCTTAGGTTTTTGTTCTTAACCTAATAGTTTCATAGGCCCATAATAACTCAAAGATAACTAATTATTATAGAGAATAAATTACTTAAGCCCATTGTTTGGCCCGGTATTACAAGTGGAGATGGAGATACATTGCCAGCATCCAATATGAAAGCTACTGATGTTATTTCATTTAATAGGGTTCCTCACAATACTCATTTTATACAGTTTAAACGTTCTGCATGGAAACCGAAAGTGGAGACTGTGGAATAGCAAAATGTGGAGGTGGCAGACCATTCAGGGATAGAAGGTGTGAAGGATAACGAAGCTTTAGAGAGCATTTCTTTATTTTTGTGCTTACTTCATCTAAGCTGGAAATGTAGATATCAAAAAAGGTTATGCTGAAGAATATGCATATTACATCCATGGCTCAATAATAATTATCATGAACCTCGTTTTGAATTTACGTGAACTGTGAAATGCTGTCTCAATAAAATACTTACCGAAATTTGTTTCCTGTTGAACTTTTAGATACGTAAATAAGCGCCGACTAGAATATATTTGTTTGGAGAATGAGAAATGAATTGGTGATATCATAGATGCCGTTTGCTTTCATACATTAGAAATCCAAAACTTTTTTAAAAAAAATTCAATAAAATAAACTGTATTTATATTTTGCGTCAGATATGCTTGTATTTTTTATGTTCTATTGAAAGCTGTCCAAACGTATTTATATAGAAAAACAAACAAGAAGCTTAGTACTACTCGGGTTGGGGCATATTTTTGTGGAAAGGAAATAAGGGACCGAATCCTAATTTGGTAAAGATTGATGCCGTGTGAAGAGCTCTAATTTCTTTGGGATTTTGGCGGGTTTTGTGAGGAAAAAGGAAAGTGTTCTAATCCCACGATAAAGGCACAAATCCTATTTAAACTAATGTTTTGAAACCTGGTTCATTAACCGAGCTAAGGTGATCGGGTCGCGTTTCAACCAGTCAGGCCAGTTCAACCTCAGTTCAATAATTTTTTTGAAAAAAATAAAATATATAACTACCTGAATATTCTATTGACTAATACAAGACATTACCTAATAAAAAGCTAAATATTTCTAAAAAACTTGAACTTTCAAAAACAAATTTTTAAAATGTAAATTCAAACAAATAAATTCATCTCAACTGTACCTACAAAAAAATAATAATCTTAATTCTATTAAAAAACATAACCACATCCCTAAATTAAACAAAATTCATCAAAATTGCATAAATTAAATGAAATCAATGGAACTCCAAATGTTAAAATCACGAGCAACATAAGAGAAACATTAATGGTCATCCAGATTACATGTCCAATTGTTTAAATATTAAAATCATAATGCTAAAATTACAAAACCATTGGTTCAACAATTCAAACCGATTTAAGCAATTCATGCAATTTGTATGGTTTTTAATGGTTTTTTGGACCAATCAAACCAGTGTGAAAAACAAACCTGTGCCATGGCTAGTTCACGATTCGACCAGTCGGAACGAAAACACTGATTTGATCAAGGTTTTAGCCGTTTCCTTCTTCAATCAAGTGTAAGGAGTCCTAATTCCCTTGAAATTTTTACGTGTTTGGTGAGAAAAAAGGAAAGGGTTCAACTCCTTAAAGATATGGGTAAAATCTTTTTTAACAAGGGTTTAGTTGTTTCCTATTTGAACCAGGCATGAGGAGCCTAATTCCTTTGGAATTTTGACGTGTTTTGTGAGAAAAAAGGAAAGTGTTCTACTCCTTGAAGATAAGGGTACGAATCTTTTTTCACAAGGGTTTAGATGTTTCCTACTAGGTGTGAGGAGTCCTAATTCCGTAGGAATTTTAAAGTGTTTTGTGAGAAAAAAAAAGGGAAGAGTTCTACTCCTTGAAGATAAGGACACAAGTCTTTTTTAACAAGGGTTTTTCCTAGTTGAATCAGGTGTGAGGAGTCCTGATTCCATTGGAATTTTAATGTATTTTGTGAAAAAGAAAGGAAAGTGTTCTAATCTCTAAAATAAGGGCACAAAATCCTATTTGAACGAAGGGTTTAGCCATTTCCTACTTGAATCAGGTGTGAGGACTCCTGATTTCTTGGGGATTTTGACATGTTTTGCGAGAAAAAAAAAGTGTTCTAATTCTTAAAGATAATGGCACAAATCGTATTTGAACAAGTGTTTAGCCGTTTCCTACTTGAATTAGAAGAGGCCATTTTAACTATTTATATTGTGCGTTAGATATGCTTATATTTTTTTACGTTTTCTTTTTCAATGATTATAGGTTGTACGCCTAGTTACCTTAAGTTGCAAGCATGTTGTGATGCTAGATTGTTTATATGATAATTTGAATCTTATGACTTTACAATATTTATTGACAATTTTCCATATCATTACATATAATATTAAATGTTGACAATTTTTTGGGGTTATCCAAATGACTTGGAACTTTCGCCTCGCGCACCTAACCTTTTATAACATTGTATATAATTTGGCCTTATGTGAGCAAAATGATATTTGTTTAAGCAATTTTAAAGCTTTAAATTACATAATGGATAGGCATACACACATATGGTGCACGATAGGCAAATTTCTCTGATTATTGTTAAAAAAAAGTTTTGGAATTAATGTTGTTTTTGGTTTGGTTTTCGTATCTAGCATCGTTGTACACGACAGACTAATTTTTTTTATTTGGTATATCTAGGGACTAAAGTGCAAATAGGAATTTTTTTTTTTTTTGCAAAAGGTTGCCACAAACATATTTTCCCAAAAAAAATAAAAATAAAAAAGGCAGCAATAGAGCAAGTGTGCACTTACTCTCACAAATTTTTTTGTGAAAGCAGCCACACACTAGTGTGGTATTTTTTATGAAAAAATGTTTTTGTTAGTTTAGTGAATATTAGGGGTGAATTGAAATATGGGTGAAGTGAATTATGGTTTTAGGGTTTAGGATTTTGGGATTAGGGTTTAGGGTTTACTAAGGGTTTAGGAAGGGTAATGTGTAGGGTAGCCCCCTAACCCTAACACTAATCTAAAATCCTAAACCTTAAAACTTAACCTTTATCCTAGAAGTTTATAATTCACCTATTACCACAGCGTATGTAAAGAAAATATTCAGTTTTTACAAGTTAAATATGTAGAATATGAAGATTGTACATAATTACACAACAACTTACTCAATTAATCAAAATGCTAAACTATTAAAGACATAATTAATGTAATTATCTAGAAAATAAGTTAATGCATTTTAAAACGTATGGTCATTTATAATTATTTTTATCCCATAACTTTAAAACGTATGGTCATTTATCATACACGTGTCTACATTAATGATGTTAAGCACATAGCAAATATACATTTTAATCAAAACAACAAGTGACATAAATCTATAATTAAATATATTACTTAAATAATTACTGAATTATTATAAAATGAATTCAATACATTTTATTAATAAAATGCTTGAACAATAAATTAGAGAATACTTATTTTAATAATATTCTTAACAGGCACTATCTCTTTTTTTTTTAAATTAAGTGTCTCTGTGCGGTGACCTTAAGTGCAAATAAAAAACTTGGGAGACATTTGCAATTAATTCCCTCGACTAATAAAATTTTTTAAAAAAAGATTACTATATTGCCGCACATCAATACTCGATTCAGAAACAGCCCAATTTTTTGCCACATGTGAAGCAATTTTTTTTTTTAACACTATTATGAGAAATAGCAATGGACATGGGTGTCACGTCCAAAAAATCGTAAAGTAAAAGGAAAAGGGTACTAGTGGGATCGTGACTGTCGCGTCCCGAAAAGACGGTCTAGTCTAATGACCCTTTTGAAAAAAGGCAAGTTTTTGGGAAAAGTCGTGCGCGTGTGTGAAAAATTGGGTTTTTATTAAAAAAGTGTATTTTAAGAAAAATGGTATTGTAAAAGAAAACAAGGCCGGGACTAAAAGTGCGACAGGTTTGGCCAACTAATTTTGAAAAAGAGTTTTATTTTATTTATTTATTTTTTAAAGAAATGGAGTCGCCACTTGGTACTGAGTTAGGGTGTACCAAGTCATCCAAAAAGTAGTTTTAACAAAATAAAAATAAAATTTTAGAAAAATATTTTAAAACTCTTTTTCGACTCCAGTCTACGAAAAACAAGAGAAAAGGGTCCGGAAGTCACATTTGAAGAAAGGGAAGGCAAAAGCTTGCGCCTATGGCACCCTTTCAACCTAGCCGAGACTAGTTGCGAGGTTTAATCAAATTTTCCTAAATTAACCCTAAATTCTATCGCGTTTTGGATGTGCCTAAATGAATGCAAATCCTAAATCTAAATAAGAATATCGGGAGGGTCAGAATGTTCCCTCGAGACTTGGTCAGAATTATCGCATTAATTGCGAAACCCGAGTCGAAACCTCGAGGGAGTCACGAGTTTTTATGCAAAATGTAATGCAAAAGAAAAGAAAATAATAATATATAACAAGTGATTGAAGAAAGTGGGGATGCAACATAACGGGTATGGGGAACTAATAACTCGTGGCTGGATGTTTCTACTCACGGAGGGGGGAACGGCATGTACGCCACCGCTTCCCACGTGAATAGGCGACTATTTCTAGTTGAATCACACAAATGTCCTAATTTCTAAGTGAGATGCAACCTAAATGTCAAGCATTTGAAGATGTGTTAAAATAAGTAAATAGATAATAGTAATAATAATAATAAAAATCATGCAGAACGAAAGGAAAACTAAAGTGTGTGAAATGTAAAATGCACATGAATGCATCTAGTACTAAAATGCCCTAAGGGTCTAGCGTTGGGCTAGCCCGTTCTAAAAAAGTCCTACTAGTATTGGACTAGCAGGAAAGAAAGAAGCCACAACTAGCGTTGGACTAGTGTGGTGACGGAATACCATAAATCATGAATTTAAACATTAAAGCATGAATTAAAAGCAATTTAAACATATAAAAACATATAAGATCACATAGGAGCACATAACACATAAGCATAATATTCTAGATGCAAAAATACTAAGGAAAGCGGTAAAAGAAATAAACACATAAGCACACAAAAGCAAATACCCTAACTATTACACCGGGGGCTTAATTTACAATTTTAGAGGGGAAATTAAAAATGCCCTATCTATTACACTTGCTATCTAAATACAAGATTTTACTAAAATATGAAAAAAATAATCTAACTATTACATCGACTAACTAAATACAAAATATTACATTTTTCGTCAAAATAATAAAATTTAAAATTAAATAACACAAAATAAATAAATAAATACGCAAAAAGTGTACAAAATAAAAAACGCATAAAAATTTGCAGAAAATATCACATTAGAGCACGTTGGAGCACATAAAGAAAATTTTAACAAGAAGTCGGGATACCTCTTTGGAGACCTGGTACCAAAGCTTAAAAATGAATACACGCATTAAGGTACCACTATTTAAAATAATAAAAAGTAAAAAAAACACTAACAAGTTGGGGAAATGAAAATTATAGCAAATTAGGGGGGGGTCAATTTATAATTATGGAGGGTCTTAATTGCACAAAAAATAAAAAGACTTCAGGCACATAGACAGAACTGAAAATCTTGAGGGGGGCAAAAGAAAATGATTTTATCTTTTTACACAATCAGATAACCAGAAAGCCAATAAAATGATAAAGTTGAATTAATTTACTGAAATTAAAACAAATAACATGTTAAAATGAATTAATTAACTAAAATCACTAGTTTAAGAAAACTGATCACTAGATTAACATCAAACCATAGACAATACATTCATGATTAACTAAAAATAATAATAATAATAATTATAAAAAAATTAAATTAACAAGCAAACTAGATTAATCTAATTAACTAAATTACTTAACTAAATTAAAACTCAAATCAAAAACCAAATTGAAACAAAACATAAAGCATAACTTAAACTAAATAAATAAAAAAATTAGAAATGAAAACAAACTTCCCAAATCGTTAATTAATTAATAATTAATTTTTTTTTGAGTATTTCATCTTTTCTTTTTTATGCCCACCAGATTTTCTTTCTTCTCTCTCTTCTTCTCTCTCTTCTCTCACGCATATTCTCTGTTTTTCTCTCTTCCTCATCTGATAACTGTTTTCTTTCGTCTCCCTCATTCTTCTTTCCTTCTCTTTTCCTTCTCTTCTCCGGCTCTATTTCCCCTTTATTTTCCCTCTCTCTATCCTTCTCTTTTTCGTTCTTTACTCTACTCTCTGTTTCTCCTATTGCTCTCCGATGGCCTTTCTCCTATTTCTCCCTGTTTCCCTCTCTGTTTCTTTCTGTTTTGATTTTACTTGTTCCCCTCTTTGCATCTCTCTGTTCTTTCTTCCTTTTCTCCCCTCTGGCATTTTCTCACTCTCCTCTCTGATTTTGCTTATGACTAACAGTAATGGCGCGAATTGGTGGTGAAATTGTGATGAGAATTGGGCTGGCTGTAGGTTCTGGTATAGACTGTGCGTACGTTACGGCTCTGCGTGTGTGTGTGTTGTTGAATTGATGATGATGGTGATGAGAGTGCCACGGTGGGGATGATTATGGCTATTTGATGAAGTGGTGTGGGGGATTTGTGATGGTGAATTTCTATGTTGATGGGAGAAGCAATTTTGCAGATGGTGGGGATGGAGGTGAGGCTACGGGTTTGGTGGCTCACGGTGGGAGTTGGAGGATTGTCGGTATTGGGTTGTGGGTTGGCTTGCATGGTTTTTTTTTTTTTAGCTGTTTTTGCTGCTTTTCTTTGCAGGTCATGGTGGCGTTTGGAGGTTCAGTTGTGGTGGTCTGTTGATGGTATTAAGGACTGGTGTAGGGAGGATTTTGAAATTGGGCTATTGGTCTATTTTCTTCTTTTGCAGGTGGGTCAATTAGAAAGGAAATTGGTAGAGTACGACAGAATAGGGTTGTTCCATTTGGTGGTTGTGTGACTGTGGGGATGAAGCGAGCTTGGGGAGGCAGTATGTGCTTAGTTTGTGTTGCCTGACGGTGGATGGTGTAGAAGCTGATTCGGGTGGGCTATGGGTGGCGGAGGTTGTGCAGTTGGAGACTGTGATTGTGTATGCGTGAGTGTGGAATTTGGTGGTGGAGTGGAACGAGACAGGAGAGGTGATGTTGTGACTGTTTTAATTTGAACAGATGGTGGGACTAGTAGCAGTGGAGGATTTGGACGGTCTGGTTGTTTTGCTGGTGAGCTTGGGTTGAGGTAGGATTGAATGGTGGTTGTGGAAGAAGGAGGTGGTCCGGTGGAGAAGAAGGCGTGAGATTGAGTGGAGAAGAGGAGTAATAAGAATCTAAAACCCAGAAAAAGGATCTAAAACCCAGAAAAAGGAACTAAAACCCAGAAAACAAATCATCAGGAAAACTAAAAGAAACTCTCAGCAATAAGATGAAAATTCAGAAAAACGAGAACAAGGAACAAGCTGTTGATTAAAAATTTTTAATAAATAAACACAATTCATTACATTTGGCTTAGAAAAATGAAAGAAAAATGAATCAGACAGGTTGAAGAACTCACCTTTTGAAGCTTAAAACGATCTGATGATGAAATTGAAGATGACCAACAAATCTGATGATGAAATTGAAGATGAACAGGAAACTGATGAATGATGAACAGTAACAATCAGATGAAGATGGCGGCTGTCCTTTTTTTTTTTTTTTTTGTGAATATGTGTGTTTTGATCTAAAAAGGGATAATATGAAAAGCGTTTTTAGGGTTTCTCTTTTTTCATCATTTTCCTGCTGATTAAAAGGGGTATTTATAGCCCCTTGTCTTATTGGCCAAGAATGGTATAAAATGACGAAAACGCCCCCGGTAATAAAAAATATTAATTTTGTTTAAAAATATTTTTTAACCTCAAAAATTAAAAATTAATACAAAGAATTGATAACAATCTCTAAAATTTTCAAAAAGAATTTAAGGTAGATTTCAAAAATAAAACTAGAGATTAAAGCTGAGACAAACGCGTTCTAGGTGTCAAATGACGATTTTGCCCCTAGACATAAAAAAATAGCTATTAACCTAAAAAAATTACCAAAAAATAAGAGTAAGCTTAAAACACTACAAAAATGCATTTACGACTCAAAAATTTGACAAAATGAATTTAATTTGAAAAATGAAGATTTTACCATTGGGCAATGAAAAATCACAGAAAATAGTTATCATTTATGAAAAAATCAAGAAAATTAAGAAACATACTTAAAGAATTAGAAAAATGAATTTGGAACTAAAAATGAGGTAAAATGGCATTCGCGGGGCGAAATTACCATTTTGCCCTCGTGATGGTAAAAATATAAAGAATACCAATTAAATCCAGAAAAATCATAAGAAATTAACAAATTCACACCAAAGTAAAAATATGAATTTAAACCCCCAAAAGCTGATAGAAAAATATTTACAAATAAAATTACTATTTTGCCCCCCAGATTATTGAAAAATTAAAATTTGTCCCAAAAAGTGCAAACGTGCCCCCCAGTGTTTGAAAATAAATGGTGTGTCAAAATTTGGTCTCTACAATGGGTCAGGTACTGATTTGGCTAACCCGACCCTAACTTGTCGGGTTAGCAATTTTTTGGCCATAATCTGACCCTAATGCCCTTAGGTACCCAGCTCTCGGTACCCGAAAAATAGGGTTAGCACTACAGGAAATTTAGTTTTTACCCACACATAAAATTGCTACACATAATATGTGTAGGTATTTAGCTACACATATATTATATATGTGTGGGTAAATCTAATATGATTAATTACTATATATTTGGCATTTATTATGTGTAGGTAAAAGTGTATAGTTACATATGAATTTGGTGGGAAAATTTTCTTACCAAATACTGAGAAATGGCGGCATTTTTTATTTTTTTAACTGCTGATGTGGCATGTTTTAAATTCACATTAAGTGTAGGTAAAAGTCATTCGTTACATATGAATTGGTTAGGATAATTTCGCTTCACTATTGAGAATTTGGCGCCTTTTTACAATTTTTTAAATGCTGATGTGGCTTCTTTTTTATTTTGCATTAAGTGTAGGTAAAGGTTAATAGTTACACATAAATTTAGTGGGAAAATTTCCCTCCAAATTGAAAATTGGCGGAATTTTCAATTTTTTTTGGAATGCTGAAGTGGACCTTTTTGTTGTTTATATTACCCACACATAAATATAAATGTCAAGTATGTGTGGGTAAAGGATTATAAGCATGATGATGTGGAAAAAAAAATGCCACATCATTTATCCATACACATGTATTAAATATTATACATGAAATTACATTTTTGTTCAATTTTATTTATAAAATTACGAATGTAATATGCTTGAACTTTAGATAAGCAAAGGATAATTTTGTAAATTAAAATGACATTAGTGTATTGTTAATAAAAATAAAAAAAAGACAAGAAAATAAAATGAATCAACAAAAAAAGAACAAAATTGTCAAAAAACCAAAGGAAAGAACAAAGCCTTCCTTCCATTTATCGGTTCCCTTCATCCTATCCCCAAATCAATTAGTGCTCCACCAAGCTCTTCCTCCCATCCGGAAACAACCGCTGCCACCTCTGCCGTCCTGCTCCCCGCCGTCACCGCCGTCGCCCCTCCGCTAGTCGTCCTCCACTCTACTTCCCGCCGCCCCCCCCCAATAAGTACCATCTTTGATTCTCCTATTCGATGTTTAGTGTCTTTTTCTTTTTTCTTTTTTCTTTTTTGGCTTTTAAATTCATTTTACAGTTCTTCTGCTTATCTTCTTCTTTCTCTAATTCTATTGTCAAAATATTTAAAAAAAAAAAGGTAATGTGAGCTGCTAGGTGATCCATGGAGTCCCCGGTCTGGTGAACAAGCGAAGATCTCACCTTAATTCGAATCTGTAAGTAATTCTTTCGTGCAGATTTCATATAAATCTAGTTCATCTTTTGTTTTTTTTTTTTGGGAAAAAATAATTCCGTTTTTGTTGGAATCTTGATTTCAATTAGGTTCGAAGCATTGGTGGTAGGCTTTTAGTATTTTACTAAGTTAAGTAGGGCTTTTTTCAATTTCATGTAATTTTTGATGAATTATGTTGGTTTTAATTTCGTTATTTGTCATGGATATATTGGCAGTTTCTTTTGAGTAAATTAATATTGGAATGAGGTCCTGAGGATCTCCAGTGATGGATTCTGGGATTTTAAGGTTAACCTAATAATCTAGTTGAAAGTATTGAATCCTTGAATGGTGCAATGGTTTGGTCTGGTCTGAGGAAGTTGCATTTTCTCCTTCTCTTTCTATTTGCATTTCTCCTTGTCTTTCTATTTTCATTTTACAGAATGTGACCATTTTCCTTCCATTCTTGAAAATTTTGTGAGTTCAACACCATTGGCAAATGTGCTTTGATTATCAGTGAAATAATCAGCACGGACGGACATTAGGGTGTTGGAAGCTTTCAGCTAAGCTGAGTGAAGTCCAGACTAGTCTTCAGACTCATGGAGTCCTAAACTCATGAGAGGATTTTGGGGAGGTCCTTTTTTTTTTTTTTTTTTTAGGTGGAGGTTGTCACGAATGCAAATTATGGATATGGAATTTAATGTCTGCACTTTATCTTTCTTTCTTCTACGCTGATCTTGTGCCTGCATTCAATGTCGTGCTCACTCTATCTCCTATATATATGTATGTATGTATGTGTGTGTGTGTGTGTTTGTGTTTGTCTCTCTATATATATATAAAGGTTATAGTGATCATTAATGGTAGTCGTTAAGCAGAGACTATCATATTTTAGGAAAATTTGGCAGTTGAAAATAAAAATTCTTTGTTGAATAAGTTTATAACTTAAAAAAAGGGTAATCTCCCAAAGGGATAAGAAATTTAAGGTGTAAAGTCTTGGGGGTCATTGTTCCAATTGAATCTTTTTCTTTTAAATAACGAATATTCTAATCTTATTAATCTATTTCTGCAACAGCAGACTAGCTAGGAGGTTAGGTGTGCATGTAGACAATATTAAAGCAGTGTTTAATCTAATTTGCATGCAAGTGTTTGCTTGGTTCTATGTGGTTTTTTATTTTGAGCAAAATTTGAGTATTTTATTTATGTAAGATTAGAATATTTACAGATTTAACAAGGAGGTATTCCTCCAGTACACTTTATACTTCCCTACCATGGTTATGTAAAGTTGGTCATGTACGAGCATTTCAAATATAATGTGAAATAAACTTCACGTTTAACGATTAAAACAACTTTTGAATTAGTTGAATTTGCTATAAATATCTAGTGAAATTCGCATTTATAGGCTCATGCAAAAGTGGATGAAATAGCAAGAAGTGTTTCCGGTTACACATTGGATCATGATGTATCTAAACAACTATGGTCATTCGTGTAATTAATCACACTTGTCATGTATGGTAATGAAATTTTACTATTGTTTTCTTCAAAGTAGAAGATTGCCTTTGAGCAAACATAGATATGTATTATTGACTACTACTAGTTTCTCACCCTTTTACAACTAGCTAATTGACGTTACCTTTCCCCACTTTGATTGCCTTGAAGCAGCAGAAAAGGTCACTTAATTATCCAGTTCTCTTCAGCTGCCTTTCTTATTTGTTTGTTTAAAAAGTTTCTGTTTCCAATTCAGGGTTTGTATCCCTTTTCCAGCTTTGCTTGTCTAGAACCACCACAACCATAAAGAGCTAGAAAATTCTGTTTGTTACGGAGTGCATTAACAAACAAATATGGAAGCAATAAATTATGAGGACTTTTCTGAGCATGTTTTTGGATTTGCAGGAGTGTATATTAACCTGAAATGGCAATTTAATGATGTGTCTATTAACCCTTATGCTATTTTTATGGAAAAAAAGAAAAAGTAAGTACATTAGATAATGGAGGTTCTCCATCTATTTTAGAGAGTGTTGATATGCGCCCTTGGACACAAATGAATGTGTATAATCTGTTTTCTATGAATGAGCTACTTTGTGTATGTTAAAACTTGCACGACTTGTCACTATTATCTAGCGGTATTGCTGTTGATGATTGTCTTGCACCTGGTAAACCCGGCAATGCCAAGTTGCTGTTCCTGGATCAGTTGATTCACTTAGTCATCTAGGACATCTAGAGAATTTGCTGAGATACTAGTATATGAGAACATCTCGTTTAAAGTGACAGCTATAAGCATGTCAAGATTGGAAAATTTTATGTTTAATCATTGGATAATTAACATTTTTTCTGGTCTAATCACTTTCCTTGGTGATAGACTTCTTTATGCTCGTCTAATGGCCTGGATGTTTAAACTAAGTGTACCAAACATATAAAGATTTCTTGCCTAGTAGTTTTTAAGAGAATATTTTTGGAGTAGCTTGGAGGATATGATCTACATTCATCTACTCACTGATAAAAAAGAATACTTTAGTTTTGTCCATCACATCTTTTAATGCATGTATTATCAACTCTTGGGACAGTTATAGAAGCTTGTCAGAGGACAAAGCATGGCCTAGTATTGAACGACCACATGGGAGACAAGATACATCAGTGTCCATTTGGAATAAATCACTTTCTTGCTTGGTTTAATAGGGGACAAACTTTGACATAATACAAGCAACCAGCAAGCTATCAGGTTGTCATTATGTGATCTAATTGTAGGAAAGCTAGTTAACTAATACAGTTTACATTTTGAAGAAGAAGAAAAATAGGAAAAATGCCACTCTTGCCAGAAATGAAAAAAGAAAAAAGAAAAAGCATATTTTTTGGTTAATTCTCCGGAGGCCAAATGATTTTTTTTTCTAAAATAAAAAAAGAAAGAATTCTACTCTTAGGCAGCATAAAAATATTAATAAAAGTCTTATCATCCTTGTAAGAGTATTGTTCGAGCCGAATAATTTTACCTCTCTTCATGTGGAAGAAAAATTTATTGTTTTTATTGCTTCCGCAAAGGACAATTTGTATGTAAATTATATGTGAGATACACTCAAATGTAAAATATCGTTCAGAACTTGTCTACAATAGTATTATGTGATTTTTTTTTCAAGAGCAAGTGATTCTTTCTTCTTTTGCAGGGCATAAGTTTCAGGTCTCGCGCCAGTACGCATGATTATTATTTTTTTTTTACCAAGTAAAACATACATGGACAAGACTAAGGTGGCGTTATGGACATTATGGACAAAGAATAAAGAATATTTTTATTCTGACAACCCATAACTCCCACCATTATGGACATTAGTGCTATTACTGGTCTTTGTCCATTCAACAGTAACTCTCTTACCCTTGAATGGAACAGACAGAGACTTATCTTTCCAAATCCCAAGCTTTAGTTTAGGTGAGTTTGCTTACAATTTATAGACGCAGGAAATTAGATAACATAATTAACATCTTCTCTCTATTTCTTCACGGGTTAATTAATCAGTGTTCTAATGTGAACTGGCCACAGACCTTTGAACATCTGGCTAAGACTTAATGATGAATATGAACGTAAATACTAGTTAACAAAACATCACTAGTACGAATAATTAATAAATCTTACAATTGATAGTAGCTTTTTAATCTGGTAAAAAATATTAGTACTAGTTTTAAAATATTTCTTGTTTGTTTATGGGATTGGTCTTCTCCTTCCCTAACCAGCCTTTGAACTTTTTAAGGTTTCAAGTTGAAAAGCCATCCAAGGTTTACTGAGCTGTTCTTCTGGTGCCTACATATCAACTAATCACCCAAATGTCTTCCCACAGTGTCACAATCTCAAAATCTTCCTCCATATTTCATGGAAAGTTGATAAGAATCTCTTGCATTTTCTGTGATCTGTTTGAATATATCCAAGAAAGATTTATGTTTGAATATCGATTTATGTTAATCGTCTCACATTAACTACGTAAATTGTTTTGTACATTTTGTTGTTTACTGTATTTTCATAGCTCAATCAAACTCCATCAACGATTGTAACTTTCCAATTGGACACGGCAGCCTACACATATTTCGTCCCATATCTGATAAAATACGCAACATACCTTAACGGTGGTATATCTATGACGTAAAAAGCGGTCTATTTTTTTCTTTTTGAAGCTGGGCTGTGCATGGATGTTAGCATATTTTGGCCATGTCTTATCATTTTCATGTAGGTCATCAGACGGTTTTCATGACTTTTCTTTATGTTACTATTTCTGTACACGTATTTGAGAAAAAAAATGTTCTCTTTTCTTTCTTGGAATTACATGCACTGCAGTTGTGTTCACAAGTGTATCTATCATCGATTATTACAATAATATGCCATTAGATATCATAATATTTGGGTCATAATCCATCCTTAAGCAAGTTTGAGTTTCTCTCATGAATTCTTAAAATTAGTTTACAAGAAATGAGAAGTTAAAACTTTTCAATGAGTAACTTTATTGCCAAGTGATTATGACATTTCAAGGAAAACGCTATTTTATTGACTTACCATATAATAAGTCAAGTGATTAAGAATTTTAAGTGACCAGAAATGGTTAGATCTAGCAGTAGTCTTCTGTATAAAGCATGTTCATACTCTGTTTTCATTGGCTTACCATATTAAATTATGTTTAATTTGCTTACTATTATGAATATGAAGTTAAATCTTACTTGCAGCCAGAATATTGAGATTTTTATGAAATTTTGGCGCAACTGTGAGGAAAATGATGATGTATGGCAAAGATTGAGTACTTTGTGAAGGAATCAAACTTAACAAAAATATTAAAAGATGTTTCTTTTGTTACCTTTTTTTTGGTTCAATTGCATATACGAATTCCGTTAAGATAAAGCTAGAATAAATGAAAGATGTCATTTATTTCGTTGGTCAATAAAAAGAAGAAAAAAAAAAGATGCATCTACATCATTGTTGGATCGAAGATCAAATGACTGACTTATTTCTGGTACTACATTATTTTTGTTTTTGGCTATTCATGATAATTTTGTGTTATTAAACAAGCATAATAATAGAAGTGCTTTACGAGCAATAATTTGTATACTTGTTTGGCTTCTTGAATTTATGCTTTTAATTAATTTGTACAACTATTATTAGCACTTGTGTGTGAATTGTACCTCATCTTTTTATCCTAATAGACGATCTCCAGTTGGTATTGTCTAACAGTTGAGTAATATGATGAGTGTCTAATATCACCTTTTGCCTAAGAATACAACCTTATTGGGGTGTGTGATATGATGAGTGTGAATGCAAGCAAGTTTTTGGTATTGTCTAACAGTTGAGTAATTGCTAATGTTATTGCTTTTGTAGTAGTTGCTACTACTTCTTTTTTAATCTACAACTGCTATTTTTTTTTTTGCAGCTACAACTGCTTTTTTTTGCAGATATAATTGCTACTTTTTTGCAGCTATAACTGCTTTTTTTTTGCAGATATAACTGTTGCTTTTTTACAGCTATAACTGCTTTTTTTTTTTGCAGCTATAACTGCTTTTTTTTTTGCAGATATAACTACTACTTTTTTGCAGCTATAACTGCTTTTTTTTGCAGATATAACTGCTACTTTTTTGCAGCTATAACTGCTTTTTTTTGCTTGCAAATATAATTGCTGCTTTTTTGCAGCTATAATTGCTTTTTTCTGCAGATATAACTGCTGCTTTTTTGCAGTTATAACTGCTTTTTTTTTTTGCAGATATAACTGCTACTTTTTTCTAGCTATAACTGCTGTAGTTGTGCTATTTTTCCTTGTGAAAACTTCTGCTACTACTTGTTGATGTTTTATGTAATATAGAACGATGGCTAAACTGATGGAGTTTGATGTTGAAGGTTCGTAGGGATGGTGAATGGGGCACAGGGCCTTAGGGATGGTGAATGTGGCATGGGTTCAACATACGCTGTCTGCGTCTTTGTTTTTGCGTGTTATTGAAAGACATTTCGTCTGGCTGTTCTATTTCTATATAAGAATTTTTGCTGGGTATTGGAAATATGGTCTTATGTTGGGCCAGATTTGGGTTTGGTTTGATGCTAATTGCAACTGCAGGCATAGTCTGCCAGGGTTCAATTTGTCTTCATTACTTTATAGTATGAGATTTTGATGAGAGACTAAGTTGAGGGTTTAGCATTATATTTCCTCTCTGTTATTTCCTTGTTTTGGTTCTTGGTCCTCTCTCGTTTTTTCTTTTTCGAATAGTTTTTATTTATAATATGTTTATGTTTTTTATTGTCGATGTTGCTTGTTTTTACTTGTTATGAAGTATAGTTTTATGTCAACAACATCATAATTGTTGCCTTCAGGTTTCACCAGTGCCACCCAACTCTGTGCTCGGGGTGCTCGAAAGCATTCAGATTGATACAAGATCAACTGAACTTGACAAGATACTGGAAGGTGGATCAATTGTAAGCAAAGCTAGAACTATTTTTTAGTGATTTTAAAATTGTACCTTTGAAATTATGAGGAATTGAAACTGGATCTATTTGTTTTTTCTTGTTTTTTTTTGAAAGAAATTGTTTTTCTTCTTATACATTACCATAAGCTCTTTGATAGAATGTACTAGGATCTACATGAAGCACTTGTTTTAGTGGACCTGCTTTTGTTCTCAATTGATTTGAAAAATATTGACGATCAGTTGTAGTTGAAGTTACTTCTAACCAACTGATGTCAAGGCTAGTATTTTATCATTTTTTTATTGTGTTTGGTGTATGTTTATGCTTCTTATTTCATGTTGTTCTGTGTTTTCCAATCTACTATCTGTTTTATGTGTTGTAACTTGTCGTAATTTCTGTACTATGTGTATAATTTACTTTCATGCTTTTAGTATGCAAATTTTATGAGTTTTGCCTTAGGAAAAATTGTTAAATGAAGTTGTATGATATTGATGTCCATAAGAAGTTGTGATTCTTCTTAGAATCTTATAGGGAAGTTTACACTCATCTTTCCATTTTCCCTCTTGGTGGAACTATTGTGCAAGTGGAATATTCCTGTGCAAATGACATGTGCACAGGAAATGTCTACATTCAATCATTGAATATATGACTTGGGACTCTTTTGTGGCATACAATGTTTTAGGTGACTTGATTAACACCAACCGACAATGACTTGTCACATCTCTAGATAACTTGATATCGTCGCAATTTAATTACAAAAGTAGCAACTTTATACTTTATTATTTGGTCAATTGTCTACTTTATATGGAGCTGATTTTTACTCTTCATTTGCTCTTTCCTTCCTAATTCATGGATTAGCATCATGTGAGAATAATAATAACTCCAAGAATATTATAATTTAACGATAACAACTTTACCGTTGCCTCATTTTAGGTTGCTAACACATAGATAATATGGATCATCAGTGGGTAAAGAATTGGAATCGGATATCCCCTGAGTACATGGAGGGGATAAAGGAGTTTATTCAGGTTGCCAAACAAAATTTGAATTCTAAGGGGTTAGCTTTATGCCCTTGTTTTGATTGTCTCAATACGAGGCATCAAAGCATAGATGTTATTAGAGCTCATTTGATTAGAGTGGGAATCAATGACTCGTACACACGATGGGTGTACCATGGTGAGAAAGAAATTGACGAGGAAAATGTGGGCGATGAGGATTTTGTGGCGGATGAACTTGATGGCTTGGGAGCAGGACTGCATGATGGTTTTGGTGATCAATTTTTCAATGTAGGGCCTATGGATGATTTAGATGGAAACGAACGATCAACTGCTGAAGAGGCCCGTTATGAGAAGCTATATGAAGCTGTCCATAATCCACTATACGAGGGATGCCAAATTTCTGCTTTGACATTTGTTGTGAAGCTAATGAACATAAAAGTGATGAATAAGTGGAGTGACAATTCATTTGAGATGTTGTTAAAACTTCTCCATGAAGTACTCCCAAAGGGTAATAGTTGTCCACAAAACTATTATGACAACAGAAAACTTCTTTCTGAAGTAGGTTTGGGGTATGAACTTATTGACGTTTGTCAATATGATTGTGCCATCTTTTATGGTGAAGATAGAAATGCCACCGTGTGTCCTGTTTGCAAAAATAGTCGCTATGTTCGTAACAAAATGCCACATAAGAGGCTGCGATACTTCCCTATCACACCTCGCCTGAAGCGACTTTATTCTTCAAGGCACACGGCGAGAGACATGCGTTGGCATAAGGAATTTCGTAGAGAAGAGCCTGGGGTGTTGCGTCATCCTGCTGATGGGAAGGCTTGGAAACACTTTGATGACTTATATCCTGAATTTGCTGCTGATTCAAGGAATGTGCGATTGGGGTTAGCTTCAGATGGATTCAATCCGTTTAGCAATATGACAACAGCACATAGTCTGTGGCCTGTAATTTTGATGCCCTATAACATGCCGCCTTGGCATACAATGCATAAGAGCAACTACATCTTAGCATTGTTAATTCCAGGTCCAAAGTCTCCTGGTAAAGACTTTGATGTCTTTTTAAGACCTCTTGTGGATGAGCTTAAAGTCTTATGGTGCAACGGAGTTCAAGCATATGATGAATATTCTCAGTCTCATTTCACTCTTCGTGCAACAGTTATGTGGACCATCAGTGACTTCCCTGCTTATGCCTACTTATCTGGGTGGAGCACTATGGGAAAATTGGCATGTCCAATATGCCTTGGAGACACTCGATCAAGTCGAATTCGTGGAAAACAATGTTACACAGGGCATCGATGCTTCTTAAGCAATACACATTCCTGGCGAAGGAGCGTAGAGTTCAATGGCAAAGCAGAAAGAAGAGGACCACCTCGTCAATTTTCTGGTGATGATATTTTGTTACAATTAGAGGAGGTACCTTTATGCACTCCTGGTAAAGCACCTAATAATGGGGACAGAAAGCGTAAACGCGGGGCTGATGAGTTAAATTGGTCGAAAAAGAGTATCTTGTTTGAGCTTCCTTACTGGTCAAAGTTGTTGATGCGTCATAATCTTGATGTCATGCACATAGAGAAAAATGTTTGTGACAACATCATAGGGACCTTGCTAGACGATCCTGTGAAGTCGAAGGATACTGCAAAAGCACGTCTAGACTTGGAAGATCTTAACATTCGTCGAGAACTATGGTTGAGGGAGATGAATGGCAAATTTGTGAAACCGCATGCTAATTACACATTGAGTAAAATAGAATGTGCAGAGTTTTGCGACTTTATCAAGTCAGTTCGCCTACCAGATGGGTATGCATCGAACATCAGCCGATGTGCCACAGAGTCTAATACACTTGGAGGTATGAAAACACATGATTGTCATATCTTACTTCAAAAAATACTGCCTGTGGCCATTCTCTCATTTTTGGATAAGAAAGTACGTGCAACATTGATAGAGTTTTGTCAATTTTTTCAAAAATTATGTGCCAAAACTTTATATGTTGAAGAACTTGAGGAGATGAAGGATGGCATCATTGTTTTGTTGTGCAAGCTCGAAAAGATATTTCCCCCGGCATTCTTTACTGTCATGGTGCATTTGTGTGTGCATTTGCCAGAGCAAGCATTATTTGGAGGACCAGTCAGTCAGAGATGGATGTTTGGCATTGAACGTTGCATGGGTACATACAAGGGATACGTTCGTAATTTTGCGCACCCTGATGGCTCTATTACTGAAGCATACACTGTTGATGAGGCTATTACTTTTTTGTCTCGTTATTTACGTGATTCTGAGACGAGATTCACTCGTTTAGAACGTAATTGGGATGTACCGACTGCAGAATACAAGATAGAGTTATTCAACAACAAAATTCGTACTTTAGGGTCTCCTACATTTAGCAAGCTTGGGGTTGATGGCAATATGGTGCAGTGGTACATTCTCAATAACTGCGGAGACGAACTTGATGACTACATAAAGTGAGTTTGGAACATTCCAATGGCATTCTCAATAAAGATTTTAGTTCATTTTGATGTAAATACTAACATATTCTTTAAATGTAGTGAGCATAAGGAAGTTTTGCGCTCAAGAAATGTACAAGCAGAAGATATTGAGGGTGTACAAAAACATGAATTTCCTTCTTGGTTCAAGAAAAAGGTAAGCATGATAAATATATATATTGATAAAAATTTCAAATTAAAATATCTAATAAAGTTGTTTATAACAGATGGCAATTCTTAAAGCCAATGGTGATCCGAAAGCAAATGATGATATGTACTCATTGTCACAATGTGCGGATGATCGTTACACAAGTTGGCATAGTTGCATTGTCAACGGTGTTAGATTTCGTTGCAAGAAACGTGATGACAAATTGAAGACACAATGTAGTGGCGTTTGTACATGGGGTGGTGATGAGAATAGTGATGTTGTTTATTATGGGGTTTTGCTTGAAATTTTGGAATTGGATTTCATTCATCAAAGAAAGGTATTCATGTTCCGTTGCAAGTGGTATAATAGTGATCCAAGGGGAAAGAGAATGGTGGTTGATAATAATTTAACATCAATTGACATTACATCTGATTGGTACAAAGAAGAACCATTTATTCTTGCCACACAAGCGCAACAAGTTTTTTATTTGAATAACCGTGCTCGGGGAAAGAATTGGATGGTTGTACAACGAGTAAATCATCGAAGTATTTATGATATACCTGAGCAAGATGATGAGGATAACATTCATGAAGATGTTTTTCAAGAGGAAGATTCTTATGATTTACCATCTTTTCATCTAATGGAAGACGCAGATGATACATCCAGGTTGGTTCGCGAAGATGTGGAACCAACAACTGTACCTCATGATGTGGTCCTTCAACTACGTTCTGAAGAAACCTCTTTTCATGATCGAGGAGAGAACTTACATGATATTGAGAATAGTGAGGACGAGGGTAGACTTTTTTGCGATGATGAAGCAACTTTAGAATCTGAAACTGATGATGAATTTGATGATTCAGATGTTCATATTTATGATGACGATATTGCATGACTTTCTTATACAAAAGGTTATTTGTTATTTATAATTGTTTGATAGTGACTTGACATTGTTTAATTTTTCGTACTTAGTTTTAATTAATATTTAAAATTAACATCACTTATGTCTTAATTTGCCATAATGTTCCTTGTTTTGAAACAGATGGTTGGGCGAGGTCGACGTGGAGGACGTGGCCGACGTGGAGGACGTGGTGGGCGATGCGGTGGGCGTGCTACTTCTTCCACTACAACACATTCTGGTTTGAACTTATCAATCCTTGCTAATAGAAAAATATCCTTAGAAGTAGATGCTATATATAAATTAACTTGCTCCCACTTTTTTTGCAGACTTGCATCCATTAATGGAGCCACAATCTGGTTAGTAAATTATAAAAGTATTAATATAACATGTTTTGTTTATATCCACGTAGCAATGTTTTTAAATTGTTTGTTATCTAATTTGTGCATATTTCATTGACAGACTCAACTCCATTCGTCGAGCCACGAGCTGGTTAGCTAATCCACATAGAAGATTGCTTTAATCCATTATATAAGAGCATTAAATATAGCTGTTTTGTTTTAATATTTGTTATGTTTTTCAATTACTTGTTACATAACCTATTCCTACTTTATTTACAGAGTCCCCTCCATCGGTAGAGCCACAAGCTGGTTAGTTAATTATAAAAGCATTAATTTATCTTGGTTTTTTGTTTAAGTTAATTGTTATTTAACTTGTTCCTACTTTACTTACAGAGTCCCCTCCATTGGTAGAGCCACAAGCTGGTTAGTTGATTATAAAATCATTAATTTATCTTTATTTTTTTGTTTAACTTAATTGTTATTTAACTTGTTCTGACTTTACTTACAGAGTCCCCTCCATTGGTAGAGCCACAAGCATGGTTAGTTGATTATAAAAGCATTAATTTATCTTATTTTTTGTTTAAGTTAATTGTTTTTTAACTTGTTCTTACTTTACTTACAGAGTCCCCCCCATTGGTAGAGCCACAAACTGGTTAGTTAATTATAAAAGCAGTAATTTATCTTAGTTTGTTTTAAGTTATTTGTTATTTAACTTGTTTCTACTTCA